>OX392464.1:112103169-112655387 GCA_947623515.1 Neoascia interrupta
GGCGACTCTGATGCATCAACGTCGGACGACCCTAGTCCTAATAAATCCCATGAAAGAAGAACGAAATTGTCGCATAAAAACTCTACCCCTCCGAGGGATTCAAAAGAAAATAACAGCATTGAGGTCGATAAAAGTACAGCACCACGTAAAAGGTCTTCTCATCCTCCGCCTGCATCGCCAGCCAAGGTTCCCCAAAACTCTAGGGAGGTGGATCGATTCTTACCAAGCGAAATCGAGGTCTTTAAAAAGCCAAAAGGAAAGCCGCCGAAAAAAAAGGCGAATAACTTATCAAAACCATCAAACGATTCTTTTTCCGAATCATCCAATACTTCAGCTCTACATTGTCAATCGCAAAACCGAATGGAGGTGGATGCATTCCCACCAAGCAACAATGAGATCTTTAAAAAGCCAAAAGGAAGGCCACCGAAAAAAAAGCCCAATCCCACCTCGAGTGCAGCGAGTGATGCTTCATCAGAATCGTCTAAGACTTCAGCTCCACGTCGTCGGCAACCGCCAAAGAAAAAGGTCGAGAACCCAGCTGCGCCTGCCACAGCTCCAGGTCCGGTTGATCCGGATAATTCAGGAACTGTTGACTCATCAAAGGTCGAAGGTAAGGACCACAAAATGCAAAATTGAATAAGTCCCCAATGTTTTCATTGTTTTTTTCGTTTTTTTGTTTTTTAGCACCAACTGTTCGTCGCTCTAAGCGAGGTTTGAAGCCCCTTCAAAACTATTGGTCCTGTTCGACTAAGGAATATATTCCTCTGTTTGATGTTAACTATATGTTAGCCATGAAAAACGAAAGGAAGAAGCAAAGACAAAAAGCCTTGATGGAAAAGAAAAAACAAAATCTACCGAACAATGCCGATAATTTAGTAGCAAATACTAAGAACAGTAAATCGAAGTCGGTAGACGACGCAAAAAGCCGAAGGAAGAAAAATTCCGACGAACAATGCGAGGATGGCAAACCAAACAAGGCAAAAGAAAAGCGAAATGGATCGAAGAAAACAGTTGATACCGGCTTATCTAATTTTCCTACAACGAATGATCCAGCTCAAACCATACCTGCGATAGAGGAAGAAAAAGGCAATCACAGCACCGTGTCGAAGGCTTCTGATATAACATCCAAGTCAACGAGGAGTCGACCACTGAAAACAGGGCCAAAAAAATTAAAAAGTCCACAAGCGATGTCTGTTGAAAGCAGTAGGGGAACTAACGTAGAAGATTACTTGCTAACAACGCCAACAACGAAGAAAAATAATAGCATAGGCGAGCAATTGGTACATTCGGATCAAAACAAGCAATCAAACGACTTGGAAAAACCAAGCAAACCAAGCACCCATCGTTCTAGGTCAAAGAATAGACGCCCTACGCAAACCAACCAGAAATCTGACCCAGTTCCGCGATCTTCATCTCGTCCTAACAAAGAAAGGGATAAATCAACGTCAAGACGAGGGCAAATTTCGACAGACAGCCTACGGGATCTTTCGAATAGTAGGAGCTCATCCGTATTATCACATCAGCTAGATTCGGGTTCGTCTGCTCCGCTTCATGTAAATAAAAAGAATAAATCCAAAACAGGTGCTGCGCATAGATCAAGAAGAGGGCAGTCTTCGACAGATAGCCCAAGTGATTCACACATGAGCGCACCATTGCCTCACAAAAATCCCACCATTACTCCGCAGCAAGCAGAAAAAACTCACTCGAAAAAAGGAAAAACAAAAAGCTCTCAGGAAAGAGCGAAAAAATCCAGAGCACGGCTACCTTCCACAGACAGCCAGAGCTCAAGGGCCTCCGAAAGTCCAAGTGAATGTTTGTCCGAAAACTTTCCGCCCACTATTCAACAAGCTCGACTTGAACCAATCGCTGAAATTTCGCCACCATCAGTCAACCAGAGTCAAGGCAAAGCAGATGGCAGCCGCCTCAGCAATGAGCTGATGCCGCCACCTAAATCAACCGTTATCCGCAAGCAACTGAAACGAAAAGCGAATGCCACCAAAGGGGATGCATTCCATGCTGATCATGACGACTCCATTGCTGGTATTTCACCTGTAATCGCAAATAATTTATTTGAGCAGTTAAAAACTTCTACAATGCTAAACGTCTCGTCCATGAATGTAACGCCTGCTCAGGTCGTTCACACTCTACAGATGGAACAGAACACGAGCAATAACAGACAAAGCAACACGCTGAAAGGATGCAAGAAGCTGGCCGTGAAATTGACACGTTCAAGTCAGATTAGCTCGTCTGCCGAAAAGAAAAGCGATTCTGGCTTCTCGTCTGAAGAACTAGTGAGTAAACTTTCGAATATTATTTATTTGACACAAAATTGGCGTTACCTTGTATTCCTGACCATTTAAACTTCTTTCATCCCCCTTTCCTTCCTAGTAGTTAGAATTATGCGGAAAAGTAGTTGAATTTGTTAAAAAAAAAGCTTCACTATTGCTTTGTAAGATGCCTGCATAACTAAAAGGTTGGACATAAGCAAATATTGAATTCTAAAGCACTTGTTTGCATGGGATTTAAACATTGATTTGCTACAGAATCAGCGAGGGCTAAAAGTCTTTAAATCCGGGCACAATGATTGTCTGTGTTTGTGGCTGTATCACACCTCATTTTTCACCTAAAATCAGAGACACAGCCAGATACGCATTGTCTATATACGTGTTTTGCTGAACTGCAAAACACGGCCCAGCTATTACTGTTGGGTTGATCAATTTAAGGCTACTACATTCTACTACATTATCCTCCCATTTGAATAGGCTTAATTTACTACAAAAATTACTTATACTAGTTCGTCTTTACATCATTTAAAAAAGAAGTTGTGGAAAATTACTGCTATCAAGGGTGCGTTTCCAAAGGTGTTGTATCGGAATTGTTGGTTTCCGGGGGTCAAAATGTTCAGTATCTTTAGTCTTCCATATTCTGTGCTACTTCAAAAACAATGCCTTCGAGCATGTACCTGCTGCTGGAAGCGTATCGAAATCCCTTTCCAAAAAAACAACAATCAACTCGTTTTAACCACATCTGATAAAATATTTGAACAAAAATACAAAATGGGTTGAAGCCACTCCCTTTTTTATTGAAGGAGAAAATTTCAACTTGTAAAAACTGCAAGTTAAGTTGAGGTAAATGTATTTATAACGCAATTCGAAGCTTGAAAAGAGTCAATAAGAATGCGGTATCCAACGATTCTCTTAAGCGGATTGTAACCCGCCCACTAGTTAACATAAAAGATCCCAAACAATGGCTCCATCTTTTTTTTTTTCCTTTATTTTTCTGATATCTTTACTTCCTTTAACGTTCTCTAGTCCATTATTTAAATTAAACCTACGGGAGAGGTTTCCGAGAAAATGAAGCGGCGTGCTCTTGTGTCAGGGCTTGTCCGAACTAGAAGTGAATTGAGACCAATGCAACGGCATTCAGTAGACCGATTTTATAGGACGATTAGCTTAACATCGTTTATTTTAAAAACAATGGAAAAAGCAGCGGACAATTACCTGGAGAAGAAGAGCTTAATAACTTCCCCCTTCACCACCGCCAGCATGTGTACTTATTATGCGTAATTATTCAAGGAACACTCAATACCATCCAAAAATGGTGCAACACAACCGGGCTTAATCTTAACCCGGCTAAGGCAACCATAGTACCATTCACGAGGAAAAGAAATACTCAAATGAAACCTCTAAGACTATCGGACACGACACTGATACCAATCAAAGAGGTAACATATTTAGGTTTAACCCTAGACAGTAAACTCATCGGGGAAACGCACACAGAAGAGATCTCCAGAAAAGCTACTCGTGCTCTTATGATATGCAGGAGCCTTGCGGGTAAGTCTTGGGGATGCAGCCCGAACATCATAAGATGGATGTACACTGCCAGTGAGACCGATGATCACTTACGGAGCAGTAGCATGGGCAAAACGAACAAGCCTGAGCACAACGAGAGAAACACTTAACAGAGTGCAAAGACTGACATGCCTCTGCATAACCGGGGCTATGCGAACGAGTCCGACCGCAGCCATTGAAGTGCCTTTGGAACTGACACCACTGAACATCGTGGTTGAGGAAACGGCTAGGAAAACGATTCTCAGGATGGTTAAAAAGGGGACCGGCAGGGAGAGGTGCATTGGGTCGAAGGAATTTGACAAACTTCTCGATAAACTCCTCCTTCTGGCTATCCCCAAGGATGACAGTTTGTGGAAGTTCAGCTTCGAAAAGAACTTTACCGTGAAGCTCAGCACCAAAAAGAGCTGGAGCAATGAATCCACAACATATAGACTGAGCAACAGCACCATCAAATGGTATACAAATGTGTCAAAAACTGATGATGGAACTGGTGCAGGAGTATTTGGACCAAGAACAAAATACTTCGAATCCATGGGTAAATACACCAGCATCTTCCAGGCGGAAATATACGCTGTAGACAGATGTGTTCAATTCAGTCTTGACAGATAGACCAAAAGGTCGCAGCGCAAAAACCAACTTAATAATAATAATAACGGCATTCAGTGGAGAGGGGTCTGGCAAAGCTGGCGGAAACCTTTTCCAGAAGTCTAACAGAAATGGTCCAAAACCCAAAAGCCATGTAGAGCAACGCAACAGAACGATTCCTTTTTAGGGAGATTCTGCAAAAGACCAATGGGATGTCACGTGAGTAGTTCTTCACTAATTTCCACCCATAACCTGCATGACCAGTCAAGCGGTGGTACTGGTATACAATTCGTATAAGAGCGCTATGGCGAGGGCTTCTTAAATGTGGCAGTGTTTGAGGCAGAATGACTTAAGCAGTTCAAAGAACAGAGTCAAGATCATGAGATCATGCGGGTTTATTAAGATATTTGGCTCCAGATATCAAATTTTTCTGGCGTAATGGCCTCAAAGACATTTCCAAGAGCCAAATATCAAGATCATGAGATCATGCGCATATTAAGTAGGCGTCTGTTGCCCCAAGAATCGATCGATTCGTTCGCGTACGAGGATTAGACCTGACAAAGATTGAATTAAAAAAAGATATATTGACGAGAAATTTGAAACGAAAATAAGCAAAACTAATTTTCGGATGTGTTATCACTAACACAGGAGATTTGCGAAAGCAATGCAGACGTAATAATTGAGATAGATGTAGGGGAGAAATAGTAAGAAGTAGGTGATCGGGGAGACTCAGAGGTAGGAATAGCTGCAATACCCAGAAAAGAGACAAGCAAGGCAGTCAGATGCTAACCACCCCGACCAAAAAATGGGTGAGAGATAAGAAACTCCGATTAACAACCGGGAGCTTGTAACCCCACTTCCCGTTCGTTGGCATGCTTCACTTGCGGTCAAGGCTATGTTGGAAAACCTGTGAGTCGACAGGCACCGAACCGTCGATGGTAAACGACGGAGACCGACCAGCTGAAGCGATTAGGATTTTGTCCAGAGAACAGTCGTCGAACGAGAAACCAGACGGCACACAACTAGAACACCTCAGAGAAAGAGTTCGCATCGAAGAAAGTTAGAGTACGGGCAGCTAGACGTAGAATTTTTAACGAATTTTTAAGTGACGACAGGTCCCCTTTCTGGGGTTATAAATAAATAAATAGAGTGGCGCAACAGCTTGAGGTGAACCAGGGCCAACTTCTCAACGATGTATGCTGTGTGTGTTAATTTTCGTCACATACAAGGGGACCTACAATTTTCTGCCGAGTCCGAACGGCACTTTGAGAAGTTTTTCAAGACAATTGATACTCTCGGAGGGCTTGTCAGACCCTCGAGGAGGTGGGGGCCGTGAAAAAGAACGAGTTTTTTTTTCCGGTGAAGATGGTAGGATTCGAGCCCAGTCCTCCGGCGTAGTAGGCACACACACTAACCACTACGCCACGGCACATTGATGGTCCCCAATTGGGCGGATAAGGGAATGCTCACCAGATATGGTGGGTATGGAAAATATCCAGGCGGACCAAAGCAACAAACGAAAAATCCAGAAGCATCTGTCTCAAAATGACCGGCTTCCTGGTCGGCGTCTGTTACCCAGGTTAGGGTCGGCCGAATACAAAACAGATTTTTCTCTTCCAAAAAGCAAATAGAATGGACAATGCATGCCAGGTGTGTTTATGAAAGATTCTGCTGGTTATACCACATGCTTTTCTCCGTAAAGGCATAACACTTGCGGGCGTAAGCTTTGGTATTACTGTGCAGAGATTTTATGTTTGGCTCATCAGCGTTTGTGTTGGATCGAGAATTACTTTCTTCTTCTATCTTTTCTATCCCCAAATTCTTTCCCCTCGCGACGTGCTACGCATTTTAAGGGTAATCATAACACCTTGAAACACAAAACACAAAAAAAAAAACAGGACTAGTGGAACAAAAGAGTAGGGTTTGTCGGGTGTTCTTTAGGTTAGCCTTAGTCTCAGCTTAGGCTAGTTTCCGTCCTTTCTTCTTTTGCTCTCTTTTCATTCTTTTCCCCATCTTAAGTCCCTTAAGTCCCTGTTTAGGGTTTAGTTTCTTCTTCTCTCTTTTCTTAGATTTAGCAAGGTATGGTCTTTTGTTTCTTGAGTGGGTGGTGTAGCTTGAAAGGCAAACAAAAACCCTTTACTGCCGACGAGCTAAGCCGAGTGATTCGGAACGTGCCGCCGTCCCTCATGCTACCACAGGCCAAAGGCCGCAACCCTACTCGCAATCGCAACAATGGCCCAACTTCTTAAAGCTCCTATATGGAAGCACTGTTATGATTTAATTTAATACTAACCTAAGGCCCATTTCACACTTACCCGGCAGCCGGATAACCGGCACCGTCTACTCGGTCGTTGGGAATACATTCATATGGGCGCGTTCAACCTGCAAACCCGGTTGCCCATACAAACGACCGGGTAGCCGGTGCCGGTTAGTCGGCTGCCGGGTATGTGTGAAATGGGCCTAAGGCTTCCTTCTATTTAAAATATCGTCAAAAGCCTGCCCGTTTTTCCCAGGGCTACCAGCATACACCTTTCTTCATCTAGTGGATGGTTTGGTAAAAGTAAGTTTTTGGTCTAAAATTTCTGGATGTGGAACGAGATGCTCATGAAATGTTTGTCTCAGTATCAAGGATAAGTTTGCACATTGTTGTAGACGATTAAATTTTTCATTTGTACTAGAAAGAATACAAACAGTAAAGAAAGATATTATGACTCACCAATTTTCGTACAATCAATTTAAACGCAATAGAGGGGCTACTATCGTTGTATGCTTCATTCTAAAACTCAAAATTCACCATAGTTTAAAGCGCAGAGAAGTCTCTATTTTCTGATATTGTATCCCTTAACCTAGGGTGGAATCGGCTAAGGTGATCCATGATAAGTGATGTCACAAATCACAAAAATTCGTCTGCGTAAACTATGATCAATCAAACTCGATCAATAACCGTCAAAATCAGCTGGTCCTCACTTTTCAAACTTTCTGGTTAGTTGGGTTTTTTGCCTACACTTGTGGCCTTTTCGCTTGGCGATCCCGGATAAGGGCGTTCTTCTTCCGAATTGGGGCTTCTCTCCGAACAGCCAAACACGGTTTTCTTTATTTTGAAGTTTGTCTATAGCGTTGTATTTGTGAAGCAAAAGCTATTCTACAGGAGCCAAATGACATTTCTCCAACTTGACATTGACACATGTGTGATTGTGTGCGTGCTTCTGGTTTTGATTCTGGATTCAAAACCAGAAGCAAATTTCTCTTCTATCCAGAAGAGGAACTGTCAATCGTGTCCAAGAAAACAGTTTCAGGAGAGTCCAGAAGTCTCCCGGACGCTCCCAGACGACCAACCGAAAAGGCCATTAGACTGACTTTCTGCATGAATGCAAAATTCTTACATCACAAGCCTAAATAAAGCAACGATTCGGAACAATATTTCGGTAATCACCTTACGCCGACGCACTATTTTGTTTGATCACTTTGACTGTCACAAAATGTGAAAATCACAGATCACCTTAGCCGATTCACCCCTGCTTTCTTCAAGGAATTAAGGAACACTTGTAAGGAACGATCAGTTATTTTAAGACTTTAATTTCGATGTAAACTTATGAAAATGCAATCTAGGCAATGTTTAAAGGTAACAAGTTGAAAACAACCGAAGGGAATGTAGAGAGTAAAAGGTCAAGACTTATTTTCTTTCAAAAGTTAAAAAAGGAAATGTCTTTGAGGCCATTACGCAAGGAAAGTTTGATATCTGGAGCCAAATATACGAGGAGAGTTGAAGCTATTTTAGAACTGCAAAATCTATAAGAATGAGAGAGAGCTCTGAATGACACATCTTGATTGAGAAGAAAGGAATCCTAGTCACGAGATCTAGCTCAGCTTGTGCAAAATACCAAGTAACTTCTGAAATCCCACTAGCAATTTCTCGGTTTCCAGCTGCTTAAAGGCCTGAACGGCAAATCGTACGTCCTCCTCTCTACTTCATGTAGCTCGGTTCGAGCTGTTGTTTATTTTGAACCTTGTGTTACTGTGTTTGTACCAAAAACCCACTTTTTTTAAATAAACTCTGCATCGTAGGTTCGTATTTTATAAATTGTCACTTTTATTTGTAATTCACAGGGCTATATAATAACTCTGCCTACACAAACACAAGTACAGAAGAATAGAATGGTCCTGAGACATCAAAGATCAAACAGCCCAATTTTTCTATGATTTTTTCTTTTTTCTCAAAACTAAAACTGTAATTTCTTACCAAGTTTCATAAATAAAAAGGTTATATCAATGATTAAGCTTCGATTTAATTTATTTCAATGTTATCCTTAAATAAAAAATACATTTATTGCCTTTAGACTCTCTCTCTGGTCATGTAACTGATATTTCCTTATCATATGTGAAATTGTGTGTTTTTTTTTTAAATCTATTTCTATTTGCTTTCTTAATTATGTTTAAAATAAAACAAAAAACAAAAAACCAAATAAACTTCTCAACAGTCGAATCATCCCGAGCAAAGAGGCGACATTCTTCTCGATTGGCTGAAGCAAATCATTTGGAGCAGCAAAACACCACCCAACACGGTGAAGGGTGTGGCAAAGTTTATACAATCAAATGATTGCCTTATTGGTAAGAGTTTCAAGAAGGAAATGCTCATCTCAAGTTGTACAGAATAAATCTTTATTTTGTTTTTTAACAGCGCGTGCAGCTGATCTTCAGTTTAATACGATCGATGGTGTGGACTATGCTTTTTACGATTCGAAAAAATCACAGTTTGGTTATATTCGTTTACGACCGAAAGCGTCCAAGCGCAAAACTCAAACAAAAAAATATGATCTAGTGAGTTTTTCTTTTGCTTAATTATATTTTCTTATAAGCTAAAGCTTTTTTTTTAAATTAGTTTGATGAAACTGAGGCTTTAACCGAAATAAACATTTTGTTCTTAATATTATTTCTTCGCAGAGTTTTATTGTCATTTGTGGAACATTGGAAATGACTGTTAACGATAATACTCATGAATTTAAAAACGGTGACATGATAACGATATATAAAGGTAATTTTCTAAAATTATTTAGAAGGTATAAGCTCTTATGGATTAGTTTTTTTTTCATCAACAGCAACCACTTACAGTATTAAGAACAACACAAACGATCCGGCTTTAGTTATGGTGATAAGATTAAATTAAGTTGTGTTTTTTATGTGTATGTATTGTAAATTTAATTTATATCAAACATTAAACTTTTAAAAAAAAATGGTAAAGAACTAAATTTTAGAACATGACTAGACTAGCCCCTTACCGCTTAAGAATTAACCGTTAAAAAATATTCACTGGCTTTTGTAAAGTTTTGAAAATTGACCTTTAAAAAATGGCTAAATCTTTTGTTTTACTGGTTTAAGAATAAGTTGTTTTATTAAATTTTCTAGTTAATTACAAAACCTTTTTACTAAAACTGAGTTCATGAAATCTTTGTTTTCTGAAAGAAAAAAAAAATGTTTGTATTGATTGTAGTTTTTATAGCCACTGCATAAAATCGTGTATATAAAAATTGCTAGCTTGTATTTTGAATATATAAAATAGATTTAAAATGATTGACCAATGTTTTTCAATGCTCACGTCAAGTTAAACCATAATTAAAATTAATGATGTATCAAGAACTCATGCAGCAGCAACTTCTGTATCTCTAGAGAGAAATGCAAATCTCATTTGGTTGAAAATCGATGTCACAAAACAAAAACAAACGCACCTCTCATCAGCTTAATTGCTCAAAGGGGACCAAATCTACCAGAGAAATTGAAGCGTCTTACAGCCACCAAAACAAAATAGGCAACTAACTATTGTGACGCCAACACGACACGTAGTGTGTGGTTAATTATCATCATCATCATATATGGAAAATTTAAAGAAACTAATGATCGTATTCTCTTGATTTTTCACACATTTATGACTCGCATGCAGGCCTACAATCTGCATTTTTTTTAACTTGATGTATTTAAAACTTTCAGAATAAATTTAGAAACAGTAACTGAATTCCAGTTTTTTTTAGTGCTTCGGAAAAAGTGGCGAAAGAGTAACTGAATTCCACGTTCTTTTTTTTTGCTTCTTTGTCCGGAAAAGACTCAGAAATTGATGCTGATAAAAGAAAAAAATTGACGCTAACTTAAGAAAGACATAAGCAACTATGACATAGGCTTCTTTTTGTTGTCTCCAACTTAAGGGGTTTTCCAATAATAGGCAAAATATTATATTTTTAAGTCTTTCACAGAATGTTAACTACACGTTTACTTGAATGTCAAAACTGACACCAAACCAGTCGAAACATATCGCGTTTTTCATTGAACGAAAGATTTGTTTTGCTGTCAAAAGATTTGATCTTTTTCGATTTTGCAGGTTTAATTGAAAATAAAAGACCAATTTTAGATCAATTCTCAACGCGAAAGAAGCGATCTCCCGATCTTGGGAGATTTGATCTAAACTCACTTACACACGGAAAAATATCTACTGTCAAACGCCAAATCGAAGCAATTTTTTTGTTTCGAATTAATGTGCGGACGTGTTTGTTGGTTGCCAGCCTGTGTGTGTGATTTGTTTTGTCGCCAAACGGGGTCACATGTTTTATTGAAACGAGCAGTTGTCGATTTTGAGAGCAATTCTTTTTAGTTTCAATGAAAAACGGTAATAGAGCTTTTACCATAGGTTCATTCGATGAAACTTGCCCCAGTGCGCCCTGAAATCGCACTCGCACTTTTCAGTGCGATCAGCTGATTGTCAAAAATTCAATACAACCCTGAAAAGTGCGCTGTTCATCGAACGCAAAATTGCACATCGGATCCTGTCATTCTCATTTGACAGGCAAAAAACATATGGAGCTAAAAAATATCTAAACAAAACATTTTTACGCGATTTACTTCCGATCTACTTCCACATCAGGATCAGAATCGATAGTCAACTGGAATTATAGAATTGTAAACAAAATCAAAAAAAAACCAAATAAAATTTGTTTTTACCTTCGCAGAAATTTTTCATTTGCACTGGACAGCTGACTGACAAATAACTGAAATGTCAAATTTAAAAAGCACTGAACTTTCTGCCCCGACAAAATCCTCAGGTCTTGCTTTCATCGAATAAAGTGCAAAGTGGACTGGGTTGTTGTCTTAGCTTCATCGAATACAGAACTGATAAAAAAGTGCGCACTGTGGCGCCATATGGCGCACTAGGGCTTTCATCGAATGAACCTCATGGCTGTCAAAATCTGACGTCTTTCACATTTTTCAACCGCCGGATGCCAAGCAAATCTCGTTTTTTTCTGTAGAATTTCTGTAGAAGTGCAAATTATTAATGAACTACTCAACCTAGAGTGTGCCGATAAGGAAAGAAGTTATTGTGCTTATTCCGTTCTGTAAATTGACCCAAAAATTATTTTGATAAAATGAGTGGAAAGTAAAAGTATTGAAAAAGTATTTCGAAAATATGATCTCCTTGATTCCTACAACACAAACAACACTTTTCTAATCCTTTCCATGTCTTATAATGATATTGTTTTTAGCATAACCTAGGAAAGTTGATCAAGTCCACAACTTTTCCGTTCACCGAAACACAGATTTGCATTTTCTAAACAGTTATTTACGTTTATGTGTAATTTTTGTTCGTTTTCCATATAAAAAGATAGTTTGTTTAGCATCCCGCACTCAAAAATACCAGTTTCGTCAAACTGTTAAAAGCTCTATAGAGAGGCTGTTTGACAGATGCTAGGTTGTGTGAGTAGCTTCTGTACCGTGACATTTCACTAGCAGTCCATATGTAGTATGTCAATGATGTCAATGCTCTGTACATTAATGGCCTTTTCGGTTGGTCGTCCGGGAGACTTCCGGACTCTCCTGAAACTTGGACTCGTTTGACAGTTCCTCTTCTGGATAGAAGAGAAATTTGCTTCTGGTTTTGAATCCAGAATCAAAAAAGAATCAGAAGCACGCACACCATTATACGTGTGTCAATGTCAAGTTGGATAAATGTCATTTGTCCCCTGTAGAATAGCTTTTGTTTCACAAATAACGGGTGATTTTTTAAGAGGTTGAGAACTTTTAAAAAAAAAAACACAAAAAATTCGAAAAAATTAATGAAATATTTATTTGAATCGATAGTTTGAACCTTGCAATTTAATATTTAAAGATAATTTCATGCAAATGTTGACCGCGGCTGCGTCTCAGGTAGCCCATCCGCTGAGTCCAATTTTGGCATACTCTTTCACACATATCGGCCGGTGTCTCACGAATGAATGCATGGATGTTGGCTTCCAGCGCGTCAATCGAAGCGGGCTTGTCCCTATTGACATTAGCCTTGACATACCCCCACAAAAAATAATCTAATGGTGTCAAATCGCCCGAAACGTGAAATTAACTGTTCACCAAACTCGCCTCGCAATTGCGCCATTGTTTCGCGATGAACATTTCGAACCGAGCACGAATTTTGATAGTAAAATTCAATAATTTGCAAGCGTTGTTCATTTGTAAGCCGATCCATGGTTAAATTGCAAACCAAACTGAAGCTGTTTGACAGTGACACAAGGTACTAAACACACGTCAGCTGTCAAAACCAGTGTTGCCAAAACCAAACCAGCTAAAAAATCACCCGTTACAACGCTAGACAAACTTCAAAATCAAGAAAAACGTGTTTGGCTGTTCGGAGAGAAGCCCCAATCCGGGAGAAGAACGCCCTAATCCGGGATCGCCAACCGAAAAGGCCATAAGGCTTACAATCTAAAATTTCATTTAACTTGATGTCTTTGAACTTTTGGAAAAAATTGTGTTGGAGCAACCGAATTCCAGGTTTTTTTTCAGGCTTTGTCCAGAATAGGCTCAGAAAATACTGCTAATACGAGAAAAATATTACGCTAACATAAGAAAGACATAAACGGCTATGACATAGGCCACTTTTTTTATCTAACTTAAGACGTTTTAATATTTAGCAAAGATTTAAACATTCTCTGATGAGATTGCACGTTCGATTCAATGACAGCTTAAGATGGCCCCCAAATTTTTGCTTCACATGAAAAAATTCTGTACTTACCTTTTTTTTCTTTTTTTTTGAAAATCACTCCTTGAAAACATAATAAAAAAAACTTATAGGAGCTGCACACTGCACAGCAAACTTTAAGCCATGGTTACATAAGTTGGTGTGGTCATGACACCGCAATTGTTGTTTTTGGCGGACATCAGCACATAACCATCATTGCCCCAGTATGTAGACCACGAGTTCTTCACCAGCCAATAGTTCTCACCGTTGATGCTTCCATAGCCGACAGCCGCCAAAACTGCATGGTCCAACTCATCACGTCCGTTCTTGCAGTTGGGCTCGTAATACACTCCATGAGAGTAGAAGCTAAAGCTCTTTTGCGACGCGTCAATTGCTACTGACAACGGGCCGTTCTTCAACGGAGCGATCTTGGAAGGATTTGGATCGTTGGATGTAGCATTGACGTATCCAGAGATCTTGGCGACGAAACGAACATCGTTGACATGGCACAGACCATCCTCAACCAAGTAATGGACCTTCCTTTATTGTCTGTCGTAGAGGCTCTTAATAGGTCCAGAAGCTTAAATGCAAAATGCGATTTTTTTTCAACAACTTCTTTGTTTTTACTCAATCATTTGTTCTACAGGGTGTTGCGATGACTTCAAAACAGTTGAATACTTCGCGAGTTCTTTTTTTTTTTTGTTATTAAAATTCTATTCCACTTAAATGCTTTAATGAAACAATGAAATGCAAAATAATTAACACAAGCACATAAAACACGATGACTAATTGAATTCGATTTAAGAGAACGAATCTGGCGTGTGAGGGCAGTTGGAAACACTCTTCTTTTGTTAACAGAGTGTCGAAGAACGTCAAACAATTTTCTAGCCAGCACCTCAAATTAAATTAAAAAAAAAATCTAAAACTATAACAATCAACTAGGATCACTCTTATTGCTGCCAGTTGCCTTCACCATCTTCTACTGCGAAAACATTACATATTTCGAAAAATACAATTTTTTTTTCTCTAAATACACTTCAACGCTTTCTCTTCTCTGGATAATTCTGTTTTCTTTGCTTAAAAATTAAATTTTCTTCTATGGTGGCGCAAACTTAGTTCGCTTTGACTTTGGATGCGGGTGCTATAGTTTTGGTCATTTTACAGATGAGCGTGTACAGCGCCGGGAAATTCTGTATGATAAAGTACACTGAGGTCAAGTACGCTGTTATAAGAATGGTGAGGAAGAGATCGAATACGGCTGGTTTGACGCGATACACATAGAGGTTGGCCTCTTGTCCCTCGTACAGCATAAAGTCGGGTTCGCGAGCGTCTGGCTTGTCGTAGGTGAGTTTCACGTTCTTCAAGTACTTTTCGAAGGCGTTTTTCAGGTCGTTATTGTGCAGCGCGGATTTCACATTCATCCAGGACTTGATGAGGTTTTTGTTGATTTCCTGCAAAAAAAGATTTGACTCAATCTAGTGCTTCGCTGAACAATCAGATGATTGTTACTTACAATTGCACCTGAGAATATTTCACCCTCTTCCACGTTGTAAATGTACCTGGCCAGGGCTTCGGCAATTACTTTGGTATTTTTCTGAGTGCTCGTGAGAATTTTATTCTCATTGTCTTTGAATGTTGTCGTTCGGACGGGTTCCTTTGGTGATTTTAGGCTTGAGAGTGAGAATGCTGGCAAACGCTTCATACTGAAACGCTCGTGCTCCCATGCCAGTTGGATGTCGGCCAGATTGATCTTCTTGTGAACACCGTCAACGGTTATGTTGTCGTATTTCTGGCCAACAGATTTGAGCAATTTGAAAAAGTTGTTCATGGCGGTGCCCTCCTTGGGGGGTTTTGAAACGTGCATGTACATTGAACCGCTCTCTGTGTTGAGGGCTTGTGTTATCGTATCGAGACAGAGGACAAAATCAACGTTCTGGAAGTAGAGGACAAGTTTTATTTGATGTTCTGTTGCATATTTTTAAGAAAGCCTATTTGTCTGCATTCTACAAGAACAAGGGCATAATGTTAGCCAAATAATACTCCTAACGAAGATCTAAGATTATCATCGATGCAGCTCCTAGTCTTTTTTCAAAAGGCGGAAAAACTAAGGCCACAATTAATTTAGGGTTCTTAGAGCGGATCTAAGAAAGTGATGGTCGAAAAGATGCTCTTCACGTAGTGGGAAATTTTCTCGAAGAGCTTTTTGTCTAACCATTTTCGATGAGTCATTTGTTCCTTATTTTAAGACGAAATTTCCTCAAATTAAACAAGGAATCATCTTCGAGCGAGTGTATTCAAATGAGTTGTGTACTTCGACGTGCGAACGCAACGAAGGCTTAACAAATACCAAGGAAAATCTAGCGATACTACTACAACAGCTGTTTAAGAAACTTCTTTACAATACTACCTTCGTGACGATGGCACTCATTTTTCTTGCTGCGATCAAGTATCCTGTGATAGAAACTATGTCATCCTGATCATATTTGCAATCAAATTAGCTTGTGACAAAGAATGTTGCTAGAAAAGTGTTCTTACCTGCAATTGAACATTTTCATCGAGCCACTTCTTGGCTCCTTGGAAGTTCAGATATGTTCCAGATTCCGAAAGCAAAAACATCAAACGGAACTTTGGCGCAGTGTTGACAGTGTTATGAAGTTTGCTAAACAGATCTGCTAGCGTCAATAGCACAGCCGCGTCGGCGTTCAGGGGGTATTCCTAAAAAGAGAACAAATGGTCAATGATTTCAAGAGAGCCAACTTCCCGGTGGGTTTTACATTGTATAGTCCAAAGGTGTTCAAATGGGCAGTCACTATGATTAATGGCAGCTTGGTGTTGACTTCCACTTCGGCAGCTTTGATGTTCTTCATGGGGGCGAGTTCACCCTGAATGATTGGGATCTTGCTTTGCTTGCTTGCTATATGACTAGCACCGGACACAACAATCTGGTAGCCGTTTGCAGAGATCATGTTAAGCAGTTCCGCCACAGCTGAGCTTCGTTCGACCTTGCCGCCGGACGATTGTTGGGCAGCTTTCGCGGCATCGCTTGCCTTGGTTATGTCGGCTATTACTTTTTCCAGGTCTTCATTGTAGGTGGAAAAGTACACGGGAATGGGCGAAACCTGTGCCAGCATTGCTTGCTCCAGCAGATAGAAGTGCTCACCAATCAAAAACAAGACACATCAGCAAAGGCGGTTAGAGCAAAAACAAAAGCCAAGCGATTTACCTCTTTATCCTCGGCCGACAGTGAGGCTATGTTGTTCGGCAATAGGATCACTAATCCGCCCGCTTTCTGGCGAATCTCTCGAAATTGATCGATTGTCATGTCTTGGAATCTGCAAACAAACAGCTTATTAGAACCACAACGACAGATGATTATCGATTAACATACTTTGCCACAACACAATGTCGCGAGGTGCCCCAAGAATACAGAGATTTCGCTTCCAGAGTCAAGGCTGAGGCCCGGCAACCTAATCAAAACAAGAAAACCCATTACAAGAAACCCTTCTATCTACAGTCACACATGGCTCTGTCCCATTCATTAGTCAGAAACAACCCCATTTGGGTATCTTATCTAGGCGATATCATAACCTAAATAACGTTGGGACTTGAAACGTTTGACCGCCATAAGCGAGCTTCGCTGTTTCTTAATTAAATTAGAGTCGAAACAAATGCATTACCATAGGGGACACCATTCACGTCGAATTGGGACATCCGTTGGACGGTGAATTCACTTGATGCCAAGACGGGATTCGATGAGCAAATTATTAGAATTGGCAGAGTAATCAGGAGATAGTAGGGAAGACCTCCGCGAAATATATCGGCGAAATTGTCGGCCTCTTCAAACATGGTCGATGGAGGTAGATTTTACAGGGAACTTATTTCAAAAATTTAAGTTAAATGATTCGAGAAAGAAAAAAGTTTCTTCTTCTTTTTTTGGGGAATTTTTCGGCACGGTTTAGGAGAAAATTTTGTTGGCCTAAAAATTGACGTTTCCAATTTTTCTGACGTGTGACCTATGCCCACGAGATGGTAAAGTTTATCGTACGTTCTGCGATATAGTGGTGCCAAGTCAAAGTTTGGTATCACTCTCATCTTTAACCGTTTGAATTTTAAAAAATTTTACGTGGGGAGTATTATACTATGTCTCCACAGACAATTATAAGAAGATTAAAAATAAATCCTAAAGTGGCTCCATGGGACAAATATAGGATTCATTTGACACGATAACTCTGTTTCTGTCATTTTGGCTCTTAAAAGAGAGTGACGATTTCATTTCCTAGCAGCGAAAATAGATTTCCTCAGTAAAAGTTACAATAGAAAACGTACATGTGTCAGATCTGTCGCACAGGCACGGTTTCCGTTTCCTTTTTTGATTCTCAAACTTCAATATGGTGAATGGGATTTATGAGATAATTTTTTTTAATCGCTTGCCGAGAGGATTTAAATTTGTATGGTAAATCGCGAGATTTGTAGAGGATTTAGTAAAGATTTATATAAATCGAGGATTAGTGCTCGGTGGAGACATGGTATTAAATTCAAAGTTGCACCGATTGCTGTCGATGTATGAATGGGGACGTTTGTTTTTCGTTTTTTTTTTTAGTCCCGAATGTAACATGGTTGACATGTATAATTTCAAAAAAGTTTCTACCAATTTGTTAATATTAAAAAAAAAATCTGACGGCTTTCCCCCAACTTTCAAATATCTCCATAATACGTCAGCAGACCCAAAGATAAATGCCAACTTCCTTGCGCAATTCTTCCGCCAATCATTCTCCAAATCCACAATAGAACCTGATCTCGATTACTTCGGCTATATGAGAAACTGTCCCCAGACATCTCTTGTCTCTCTAAATATATACCGAGCTTTGGTAAGAGACAATATAATAAAGCTAAAAGATGATTATTCTCCCGGCCCCGATGGTCTCCCGGCTATAGTCCTCAAAAAATGCATGAATAATTTGGTGGCCCCTCTTACTGCCTTGTTCCGTTTGTCTAACACTACAGGAGTGTTCCCATTTCTATGGAAAGACTCTTACATTATTCCTAGACATAAGAAGGTTCATAAGAATGGTGTTTGCAACTACAGGCCAATCGCAAAAGTATCATGTACACTCAAACTCTTTGAAAGCATCGTTTACCAAGAAATCCTTCCTCATTGTAAGCCACTTATCTCCATCGACCAACACGGGTTCTTAAAAGGCAAATCCACAACTACAAACCTTACTGGATTTATATCTAAGTGTGTGCACTAGAAGATGGTAAGGAAGTTGACGCCATTGCCACCGATTTCAGCAGGGCCTTTGACAAACTCGCGCACCAAGTTATAGTTTTTAAGCTTAAATCGCTACAACAATACAGAGCCGTTTTCAGATCGTCGGTCTCAGACTCAATTAATGCAACCTATGGGGTACCTCAAGGCAGTCATCTAGGACCAATCCTCTTTCAATCAATGACGTTAATATGATCATGATAAATTCTGATTTATCTGGTCGAAAGAATTCTCGGACCCCTATGTTACCAAAGCCCTTTACGTGACTTATGCTAGACCTCTTCTTGAAAATGACAGTCAAGTTTGGTCTCCATACCAAAAAAATTCATATACAGAGAATAGAAATGGTCCAACTAATATTTCTTCGCTTCGCTCTGCGTGGCATTGGTTGAACAGATCCCATAATTTTGCCATCCTAGGAAGATCGATTAAAATTAATCGATATGCAGTCCTTAAAAGGCGACGCGAGATTGCTGATATTCTCTTCATCCACCAACTTCTTACTGGCAACATTGATAGCCCACAACTTCTACAGTAGTTTCAGTCGGAACGACCAGTACCTTTGTTCCGACTGAAATCCCATCGCACTATCTATGGTCACTATGGTCACTATGGTCACACAAGCACGCGCAATCATTTAACTTTAATAGTACCAAGAGCACACTTAAAAAGAAAACCCTTAATATTTAAGTTACAGTAAGTTTAGATTGTTTAAATTCTTAGTTTTAAAGAAGTTTAGTTTAGTTTAGGCATCAAATCAAATCAAAAACATTTACGATTTCCTTTGTTTTAATTTGGCATTGGAAGTCTAATGCCGGCTATTTTTTCATCTCGATTGCCAAGTCCATTTCCATTGCTGTAAGTAATTTATGCTTTTGGGATTGACTGCCCAAGCGCGGAGCAGCGCTATGACGACAAATCTTATGAAGCACATTTTCGAACAAATTGTGCATGTGTGCAATTATTTCTTTCACCCACCCAGACTGGCACCACTCGCATTTCGAAAAAAAAAATTGGCGACTGTCTGTCATCGCAAGATGACTCAAAACGTCACCAAACAGCAATGGCTGCCGGTTGCAATCCAATTCGACGAATTGTGTCCGTGTTTTTCGCAGTTTTCCCAATTTTTCTCCAACTAAACTCGTAGTTTCGTATAATGTAACAATACCCAAGTCAAGTGTTTAATATTCAAAATTAAAATTAAACACTAAATCGAGCTGTAAGCGCTAGCATTTCGCAAGTAACACGCGAGCAATAAAAAAAAATGTCTCAAGTCAAGGAATTATACATGGGGGAGAACCTCCGTGATTTGGAAAAGTACTACGACCTTCCCGATTACAGTTGCAAGAAATTAACAATGTATGTAAACAAATCTGTGTGTTTTTTGTTCCTTAATTCAATTAAACAAAATTTGTTTACATTTTGTTATTGTCTTCAAGGCTTCTATCTAGCGCTCGAAAACTTTTCCAATTGGCCGAACGATCCAATTTGGAAGGTGACGAGGAGCAGAGCTACATCCAGTACATGAAGTATTTCAATCTTGTCGATTGCATTAGAAAAATGCCCGACTACAAGGACCATAAAAAGCAGGTTCGACAAACTCTTGGTGGCAATGGGGATATGAAGATAACGATGGACAAGCTGGGCACACTGAATAGATCCCTTAAGAAACGTTATCAACGTTTGGCTGATAAGAAAAAGGCATCGGAAATAAGTCTTATGATCGATAGAAATCACAGTGTTGCCCAATCAAAGAATTATGACCCTTCGAGTGATGATTCCGACGATGCAAGGGATATGAGCAGATATTCGATGATGACATGTGAGGAGCTTTACCGACAGATACGTACCTCTTCGAGTCTTTTGATAATGGATTGCCGGCCAAAGACTGACTTTCAAAACTCGCACTTACACTTTCAGTGGTGTATGAACGTTCCCGAAGAGTACATTCAAATAGGGTAGGTTCAATTTCACTGGTTTCAACTCATGAAAAATTATGCTAATTCCTGATTTCCAACAGCATGTCGGCTGGTAGAGTTCAAGATCGATTGGACAATGCTTCGAAGCCTCTGTGGTCATCGCGATCAATCAAAGACCAAGTGGTTCTCATGGATTGGAATTGTAACGTACCAAATCCACCGGCAACCACTCCTATCGCTATCCTAAAGAACATTTTACAAGATGTAAGTCGTCTTCAGTTGACAAGCCAACAATATTTATAACTTTGATCCTCCTACAGTGGGATCCCGATGTAACGTACAAGTCGCCAATAAAAATTCTTCAAAAAGGCTATGAGTACTTTATCCTCATGTATCCGACATTGTGCACGAATCCAAGTGTTCAGGCACCATCTGCAAAGGAAAAAGAAACGTACATTGATGAAATCGAATACCCAACCATCTATGATATTACGATGAAAGAAGATGAAACCAAAGACGGTGACGGTGGTGCTGCATCTGTACAGCGGCCAAGTGTTGATCGCTCCAGTAAAATGGCTGCGCTAAAAACATACGGGGAAAAACAGAAGCAAGTTGTTGACATCTTAAAGGAGCAGGAACTCCTCGCCGAAAAAGCAGTCGACAATGGAAAACTTCTGCTGCAAGCAGAGCACGAATGGCAAACGGTCTCTGATCAGACTGCAAATACCCAACAGGAAGATCAAAAGAACGATTTGTTGAAAACCCAACAGGAGTTGTACTATAATATACTCCAATTAGAGTACACCCAAAAGGATTTAGTAAGACTTGTTGGCTTTAATACGATTTTAATACAAACATTTTCCTTATTTTAGATACTAGAAAACAATCGCTTGCGTCAGGAACTCGAAGAGTCCAAACGCCGCGACAATGAACAATCCCCGAAAGAAGTTCAAACAATCGAAGAAACCACCAAGAAGATCGAAAACATAATTCAAGAGCAGCAGAAGCTGCAAGAACAACGTGAGAATGATAAACGGCTGAGGGAGAAACAACTTGCAATTGCCAGGGAGCAGAAGAGGCATATGAAACCACCAACATACGAAGACGAGGAAATGTCAAAACCCAAAATGCCACAGTTCGATAGATCGATTAAGCCCTCTGTGAGAAGCGTCGAGCGGACGAGAGATTTCTCACCAATCCCTGGGAATGTGGTGAGTACAACGTTAAATCCTGTATTTTTTATTCGAATGTGTTGGAAGTACTCCAATGGGCTTTTTGGTCAATGTTTCAAATGCGATGGAATTAATAAAAATTCAGTTCCTCCTCAGCTCCTTACAATAAATCTCCAAACATTTCAAAAAAGTGAATGAATCGTACATAAACACTGCTGCCTCTATTTGCACATAAACTAATTAGTGCGTTCATTAATCCTTGATAGTTTCTTGCACAATTAAGCGCCAAAATTGCTCTGTCTGATCCAAGCTCTTCTCGCTTAACAATCAAAACAAACAAGTTCACCAGTTTTATGTCCAAGCGATAATTTCAAAATACTCGACAAACGTCTGGTTGAATAAATTGCCGAATGTAGTTTACAATAAAAACAACCTGATCCTGGATAGCCAAAATAAAATCTTGGAGAGGCTGGACAAAAAAATCTTAGATTTCAACAACCGCTTCGATTATGTAAGTCGAACATTCTGGAGCAAACCTCAGTCTTCGTGGCGTGTGACAAAATGAATTGTGACATCGCTGCACTTAAACAAAAGCTTTACGCCTAGGAACGCTGTGAAATAGTCAAGTTATTATTAATGGGGTCCCTCTGGTTAAAAGCGAGAGTCTACGCTCACTGCCCCGTTGAATAAATCTATTGATGCCAAATTAAGGAGCTATTTAAGCGGCGAGTTGTGAACGCATAAATAAAAGTGTAGTACACAATGCTACACATTGCCATTTACTCTTTACATTTGTTCATTGCTGGTCAACCGACTGTAGCCGTGAGCAAGGAGCACGTGTAGTACACAATGCTACTCATTGCCATTTACTCTTTACATTTGTTCATTGCTGGTCAACCGACTGTAGCCGTGAGCAAGGATTGCTGCTGTTATGGACTGAACATTATTTTGCGGAAGGTCTTCATTTTCGCCACAATTTTCACAATTATTTTCCACACCCAGGGACACCTCCAAACATGTATTCACTACGAATTTTCCTTCCCCCTCGAAACTATTTATAGAATCAACATTCATTCATTGCAGTTACACCTAAAAATAGCAACGTTATAAGCGCAAACTTTGCTAGACCAGCCCTACCTTCTTTTAACATAATTTGTACCTGACTGCGTCATTTTTGCTTGAAAAGAATATTTTTAAATCCTTAAATTTACATTTTAATACAAAGAGTTTCTGCGCGTAATTCATCGTGGATGCACCAAGGATGTAAGCAAAACTCCTGCATTATAACTTTTGTAACTAAAAAGTCGCCGTTTCTTCAGAATCACTAGACTACTATAAGAAAGTGCAAAGCAAATGCTCACCAATAACACATAATTTCACTTTTCAATGCATCCATCGCATAACATGATTGCCACGACTGCGTTCTACCCTCACCTTTTCATTCTGTAGTGTGCAACACGTGGAAAAACTGAACTTGACACTGAAATAGAAATTGCGTGGACATGTCACTCACGCTCCCACAACAATAAATTGGATTAACAAAGTCCACCAACCACTAGTGGAAAGTCGATGTACGCTAGTACGGTGGTCATGGTCGGAGTCTATGCGAATACAGTCCGTTTATTGCGTCCCTCGTAGAATGAACAGCGCAATTTTTTCTTGCTATTTGCGCGCTAGGTCATCAACATGATGATTGTTTTGGCTGGTGTTAAGATCCATTTTCCAACGTACAATTTTATCAGTCCTTTTAAGAAAGTCTGTGGTGATATTTGATTTCAAATTGAGTTGATAACAAAAGTCTTGTGTTTTTCTATTCAAGGGCCGCGGTCTTACTGGTCTCAAAAATCTAGGCAATACCTGCTACATGAACAGCATACTGCAGTGCCTGAGCAATACACAACCGCTGACAGAGTACTGCATAACAGATAAGTACAAGAATAACATCAGCCGAGCCAACAAAACGAACGGCCAAGTTGTCGAAGAAGTCGCTGCTCTCATAAAAGTCCTTTGGAATGGCAACTACAAGTGCGTAGCTAGCAAGGATTTAAGGGTATTTGCTTGAGTATTTTCCCTTGAGTTATTTAAATTAACATGGTTTTGTGTTTTCAGTACGTTGTGGGTCAGTATCAACAAATTTTCCGAGGAATCGAGCAGCAGGATTCACATGAGTTCCTTACGATTCTCATGGATTGGCTGCATTCCGATTTGCAGACGTTGCAGGTGCACAAACCGCCACGCGAAAATATGCCAGCATCGGAGCGAGCCTGGCTAGAGTTCACCAAAGCTCGAGAGAGCTTGATTTTGCGATTGTTTTATGGGCAAATCAAGAGCACGGTCAAGTGTGTCCACTGCAACAAGGAGAGTGCCACCTACGAATGCTTTTCGAATTTAAGCCTCGAGCTGCCGTCCAGTGCGAATATGTGCGCGCTTAGTCAATGCATGGACATGTACTTCAATGGAGAACGCATTCACGGATGGATATGCCCCAATTGCAAGCAGCCCCGAGAAGCCGTCAAGAAGTTGGACATCTCAAAACTGCCACCCATTTTGGTTGTGCATTTCAAAAGGTTTGTTGAATTTCAACCCTGTTTATCCTACTTTCTTTGTGACTCGCATCATTTCATCATCCTTATAGATTCTATGCAGATCCCGATGGAATGGGTCATTCGTATAAAAAGAAATTGAACTACATCACCTTTCCACTGGAGAATCTCGACATGACACCATACATTGCCAAGTCCGAGTTACGTTCAATGTCACCGAAGACCTATCAATTGTATGGCGTATCGAACCATTACGGTTCAATGGAGAGCGGCCATTATACGGCGTTTTGCAAAAGCGGCGTTTTCGGCAAGTGAGTACACAAACCCAACACACATTTATTATTATTTGCGCTGTGTCGTTGAGCATAGTTAGGTGGACGTTTGTGTTAAATGTTCATTGGCTTCAATGTGTTTCTTATAAGAAGGCGTAATGAACCCACTACACTTGAGGGTAAGAATAAATTTAGAAATTTAAGGAAATGTGCTAAAACGGAAACGAAAGCTTATAATTTTAACACGCCACGTTATCAGGGGATGTCTTTGTTAAAATAAATTGATTTAGGTTTGTTAGTGGTCTTGTAACTATTCATTGATGCATGCTCGGTTTGGGATTTCCAATTATTTAATTAAGAATGAACGTATACACAGTGTACTGGGAATGGAAAACGACGAAGCATGCTTAGTCAACTCCTGTGAAAAGTGAGATCTCAACGGAGCTGGGGCCATTGGTAAAAGAAAAAACTAAAAAACATTGAAATATTTACAAAATGTCGGTTCTTTTCCGTTTCTTTTTTTACCTTTGCTTTTGCTAAAAAAAAAGTGAAAAGTTTGCTTAACCCAGGAGCTCCACTTGCAATAGAAAAAGCAATTTATTGAAAGGAATATTTCCATTGACTGTTTCATTGCTAATGTAGACGCTTTGGAAATTAGCTTTGCAATATTGATTTGCAAATGGATATCAATGATTGATTTCCATTTGATGAGCAATCATTGCCACAAATCTACGCGGCAATGAGATTTTAAATGACATTTGATCCTAGAACTAATTTTTTTGGTCTCCAACGCCTTCTTTACAAATAATAAACATAAATTTTAAACTGGAAACAATGTAAAAATTATGAAATTTCAAAACTTTAACGATTTTCCTTCCGTTTTTTATGTGGTACTGATGGCAATGAAAAGCCCACATTGAAAATGATTGAAAATCGAATTGCCACCTATTTTTTCATGGCGATTGCCACGTCCATTTTTATTACCTTGGACATTGACTGTGTAGACGCAGCGTAAGAAGCAGAACTTTATCGCTCAAGAAAGAATTTTGAAAGCAGAATTCTTAAAAGCATGATTTTGAAAGGCTTAAGTTAGTTCCAGTCGACACGGAAGTTTGACAGATGGTGAAAAACAATTAAAAAATCTCAAACGGTTTCCAAATATTTTAGTTAACTTTTTGCATTGTTATTTGAGGGCCACAATCTTCGCCCTGAATAATTTTTAAGTCAGGTCAACTGCGATATCCCGGGATTTTTAAAACCAATTTTCGAGATTTTTTAGTTCTAGCAAACGCGATGATCGCTTTTTAGTTTTTTGTTTTTAAATGTTACAGTTACAGTTTAAAGGTTACAGTTTTTTTTGTAACTCACTGCATAAATGAATATTTTTTCCTTTTTAGGTGGTTCAAATTCGATGACCAAGTTGTGTCGCCCATTGATACATCGGACGTGGTTTCCAGCGCAGGATATATACTTTTTTACACCTGGTTGCCACAAACGCCGCCGCCCGAAGTCAATTAGCAAATTTTCGTTAAATAATTTAATTAAATTTGTTGCACCTTTCCTAACGATTATAGTCAAATTTCAAAGAATTATAAATTGTTTATTTTTTTTTCTATTACTACTTATTATTTTTGCATTGTTTTTGTTATTCTCATGAGTTGTGTAGTTAATCCCCATCCTTTTCAATCTGTAAATGTTAAACAATGATTGCGTTTGTACATAGCCTTAAATTGCAATTAAATTTAATATCTAACAAATACGCATATGCATCCAACAAAATAAAATAGATTCATTTTGCATGTTTCACTTTTGCAACAGTTCTTAAAGGATTGTCGGAAAGTAAAAGGAAGAGAAAAGAACACCCTCTCATAAAATGTTCATTATATATTTAAATTACATATAAAAACGAAATGTATTTAAAACAAAAACAACTACTTGTGCATTATTTAATTTTTAAAATAAAAGAGATGTTATTTTTTATATTTCTTAAACAAACAAAAAAAAAGATAAATTTATATCAAATACGTTTATATTTGTAATAAAATCTAGAAAATAATATTAATAAATGGAAAACAGGAACTCGAATAAATTTTGTCTTTTTCTATGAATTAAAAAACTAAACTGAACAACTTAGAATAAACTGAACGTTACTTAAATTGGCAATTTTACAATTTTTTTTTATGGTGGGAATGATAAGTTCTACACTTCAAACGTTCTAAGGAACACAGGCTTAGTGAAAACTCCCGCTAAGAAATTTTTCTTGAGTAAAGGTATTTTAGAAAAGAGCTTTTAACAATTTGACGTCTATTGGCATTTTCGAGTGCGGGATGTCAAACAAAGTTCCTTTTCATATGAAAAACGAACAAAAATTACACATAAACGTAAATAACTATTAAAAAAATGAAAACCTGTGTTTCGATGAAAGGGAAAGTTGTAGACTTGATCAGACTTCATTGTTAATGCTGAAAATATTTTCATAACAAAACACGGAAGGGATAAGAAAAGTGTTTTTTGTGTTGTAGAAACACTGTATACGACCAAAAAAGGGTACACAGATTTAAGGAAACCACATCTTCGGAACACTTTTTCGATACTTTGTTTTTAGCTATTTTATTAAAATAATTTTTAGGTCAATTTAAAAAAACGGAATAAGCACAATATCTTCTTTCCTTATCGGCACTCTCTAGGTTGAAAAGTTTATTAATAATTCGCACTTCTACTGAAACGGTTGAGTTTTTTCACATAAAAACGCGATTTGCTTGGCATCTCGCGGTCGAAAAATGTGAAAGATGTCAGATTTTGACAGTCGTGGAAAATGGTCTATATCAAAATTTGCGATCTTATGAGAGAGCGAAAATTTACTACTATGAAGTGCGTTCTGGCAGTTTCATAGTGTCTCTCATAAATGGGTGGTTTTTTAGCACGTGGAAATCGGGCATAACCAATATCGGCTACTTCGGTATTATGTACCTGCTTTAGTGGGCGTATTGGTATCTTTGAAAGATTTTGGAGTTTTAGTCTCCGTCCATCCTAGTATTCAAAAAAACAAACAAAAAAAAAAAATTTGCGATCGTTACTCAAAAATAAACTCTGTTCACGCATTTTTTCTTTGAAGTTTTTAAGTTTAACATTTCGTGACGTCAGTAGTGTTTAGTAGTCAAATTATGTGCGCAAAAAAAAATTACGTCAGGGAAAATTAAGATTTTGAAGTGGCCATACTAGCCCGTTCCTTTTCAAAGATCATTTGCAGAGAGTCCACAAGCACTTTCGATGGCCTTTCGAATGGCCTTTTCAGTTAACGGTGCCGGATAAGAGCGTTCTTCTCGCGGATTGAAGCTGTACATCTGAACACCCAAATACGTGTTTCTTGACTATGAAGTTTGTCTGGCGTTGTATTTGCGAAGCTGTTCTACAAGAGAGAAATGACATTTATCCAACTTGACACATGCATTGTATGATTGTGTGCGTGGTTCTGGTTTTTATTCTGGATTCTCGACCAGAAGCAAATTTCTTTTCCTTTCGAAAAAGGACTGTCAAACGAGTGCCAAGAAAACGGTTCAACAGAGTTCAGAATGCTTTCGGACGACCAACCGAAAAGGCAGTAAATTTTACTTCTGACCGTGCAAATGAAAATCAGAAGCTTTATGTTGGACAAATGTCATATTTACAATTGTTAGCATGGTTTTTGTGGCGCAACTACAACGACAGGTAGGTGCCAAAATTTACAATTTGTAAAAGTGACAAAAACCTCAACGCGCAGTTGACTTCATATGTCAGTCTTTCGATTCAAAGACAAGATGGCATAGCGTAAAAAATCCTCTTGGCAAGTAATTAAATAAGACATCATCTTCTCTTTTACCTAAAACTTCCTTTATGACACTTTAATCTCTCTTTTAGCACGCATTTCAAACAGATTTAGACTCAAAAGCAAGAGCATAAAACTGTTGACATACAAAAGATCTTTCCAAAACACTTTTTCTATTGGGATTTTTACAAACCAATTCCGCTCCTGGGAAATGTCATCTTCAGCCCCTTTTGAAAGCCAAAATACAATAGATGGATGCTCGTGTCAAGGTTATTTTAAGTTTGTTTCTGAAGTAATCTACGAGATGTAGAGAATTTTTTACTATTTCTTTTTTCTTTTTGTCTTAAAAATTTAGTTTAAAAAAGTTTCAGTAGAAAATTAATAGAAAATTTTTATTTTCTAAGCAGAAAATGGTAAATTTTAAATTTAAATTTCACTTTAAACACTAAAAACGATATAAATTTTAATACTTCTTAACAGCTCAATTGCTTGGTAGGATATTTGCTTGCTTTCAACCTCAATAATGGTTAAAAGTTGGCCAGCATTATTTCTCATCGCGTCATGTTCCACATTTTGACACTGAAACACGATTTTCGACTAGAAGACTTGTGTGGGCATTGCGATTTGTAAGTGACTCAGTTCTAGTAAAAAATGATTTAATCCAATTTCCGACTCGTTTAAAGCCGCCTTGTTACAAGTAACGTAAAACAAGAATAGAAACAGAATCACATAGATTAGCAACTGAAACCTAAATTCGCTGATTGCTGATTCGGTGACGAGGCTTATTTGGGACAATGAGCCTTCCTTCTTTTAAAGGGCTAGGTTTTGTCGATTTAATGGAGGGGAAAAATAAAAAAGTATCATAGGAGCTTTAGGGAAACGAGTCTTATACCATGTCTCCACCGAGCACTAATCCTCGATTAATATGAATCCTTATTAAATCCTCTACAAATCACGCGATTTACCATACAAATTTAAATCCCCTTGACAAGCGATTAAAAATAAATCCTCTCATAAATCCCATTCACCCTATTCACAAACCTATTTTCTGCACCTTTTAACAGTTTGAGAATCAAAAAAGGAAACTGAAATTGTCTCTGTGCGACAGATCTGTCACAAGTACATTTTCCATTGTGACTTCTACTATGGAAATCGTTTTTCGCTCCTGGGAAATGACATCGCCACTTTCTTTTGAGAGCCAAAATGACAGAAACAGAGATTTCGTGTCAAATCAATCCTATATTTGTCCGATGAAGCCACTTTAGGATTTATTTTAAATCGTCTCCTACTTATCTTCTTTTAACTGTCGGTGGAGACATAGTATTATTCTTATAGTTTCGAACTCTGGATTAATCTTTCCTACTAGCTTGATCCTTAAATTTGAATTCAAAACGATGGAAGATCTGTTTTCAATACCTGTTGTCAATTGAAGGCTACCCCCCGGTGTCTCCACCGATGATGTAGAGCCTGCAGCAACGTCAAATTTAAAAAAATCCCCAAGTTTATCATCCCGCTTTGATATAATGTACTTGTCAACTGGCTGAAAAATAAACAAAAGCTGAACAATAAAATGAAAGCGGGAAAGCAAACGTGTTTGGATTTACGCAACGAATTTGTATTCTACCTCCTGGGAAATGTAATTGCGACTAAATTACAAAAAAGTACTACGTGTCAAATCAAACCTATGTTTTTCCGTTGGAGACACTTCGAAACTTATTTTTAATCGTCTTCCGCTATAAGCTGTTTTATGACCGCAGGACAGGAGACACACTAGAAGAAAAGAGGCAGCCTTTAAATCACGGAACGGTTCCACTGTGCTTTAACAACAATTCATTCTTTTAACAACATGCTGCGACGTCATGTCCCTCAGCAAGTGTGAGTCCAGAAATTAAATTTCTCTCAACATTTCACCATCAACCTGTTTGCTCTCATCAAACTACAAGAATACAACACAACACACTCCCCGATAAATGTCACACAAAAGCGCATTCTTAAAAAAGGGCAAAATGGCGTTCATAGTGGTAGTGTCGTAAAAGTAAAAACAAAAAGAATCGAAAGAAACTTTGTAAAAAGACACAAAAAAAAAATGTAAATAGAAGAAATTAATCAGCGACAAAAAATTCCAGCCGTCTGTTCCAATTGAAAACTGAATCAAAAGCCATTCCAATCGATCCGAATCACGCCTGGTTCCAAATGCGTGCGACCAGCTACGAAAACGACACGATATCCAAGGCTACAGCTAGCACAACAACTGGGGTGGTGGTGGTTAACAAATTCTTGTCCAAATCACAATGAACGCAAAAGGATAGTGTTTCGGGGCCTCTCCGCCTATACTGCCATCAGCATCAGCTCCTTCTCGGGCATTCTTAATAAAAAGAAAAAAGAAAAACTAAAATCGAATCAAAGAGGAATTTGCGACTCCTCCCTGTCGGTGTGGAGGATCAGGTGCAGGTCGAAAAATCGAAATGGAACTCAAAGTTTGGGTTGAAGGAATCCAAAGAATCGTTTGCGGTGTGACTGTGAATACAACTTGTCAGGTAAGCCAGGGAGGGTCATCCTCCAAACATAAACTCATCATTAATCATGTCTCATGTGTGTCATCGTTTTTCTTAAAAAAAAAAAACAGGATGTAGTTTTTGCACTGGCCCATGCAACAGGGAAAGTGGGACGTTTCACATTGATTGAACGATGGCGCAACAACGAACGGTTATTGGCGCCGACGGAGAACCCATTAAAGTTGCTTCTAAAATGGGGTGAGTACGCTAACGATGTGCAATTCATACTGCAACGATCGGAGCAGACAAAGAGACCTGCCGACGAAAAGGGGCCGCAGCAGCAACAGCCCCAGTTCAATACAGCAGCGTCGGCCAAAAAAACCCTTGGCAGCAATAACAGTGACTCAGAGCTACAGCAACAGACACAGCCAATGCAGCAACAGCAGCAGGTACATGCGACAGATTTCATGCCACTCGACCGATGCAAAGAGTTGCGGAAAAGTTTTGGGTGAGTGTTTGACAAATTAAATTTTCTTTTAACTCTAGTCTGAGGTGTTCAGGGGTTTTTGTACGGTCTCTAATTCTCCATTGTTTGGCGGGACTGGTTTGTCTATTAGCTTATTCGGTAAAGAATATGATTGAACGCAGTTGGGCCACTTTTAGTGCTTCAAACAAACGCTTACAACCCTTGGCTTTAATTAGCAGTTTGGAATTAGAGCTACTTATCACGTATGCAGCTAGCTCGAATAAATTAGCGATTAATTGCGGAATCGCAGAGAAAATAAATTTTACTGTTTGCATTCTCGTCACGAGAATTTAATTATCACCCGCTGAGAAAAATACACATTAGCTCTCGTGAGGGTGGTGTACTGAATTGATATCCTCTTTCGATTGCTTAAAGAGGTAGCAGCGCCATAACCAAAGCCCAATCTGCCTTTTGGAAAGATTAATCGATGGGAACAATACTACACAAACTAGAGTGTACTATCCAGAATTTCAACTTCCGTAAGGATATGGCGTAATGTATAAAATCCTCAAAATCGAAGTACTTTGAAAAATATTGGCATATCGGCGATAAGATCGTTGAAACGGACAAAGACTTGTTCTTCATTAACTGTACCGCAAAACAAAAAAAAAACGCAAAAGTTGGAGTTTTTGATTTCTGATTTTTTCGTTGATTCTGCAGTCGCAAGACTTTTCAAGCTCTGCGATCGGAGTAAGATCCCCAACTTTCTGGGCCTTCTTTTCAATTTTTCGTGAATTATTTCAGCACCTGCTGCCAAAACTGTTTGCGGTTACTTATCATGGCATTAAAAACCTGAATAAAATGACACAATCACTGAATTTTGTCGCGTTGAAAACTGTTCCTAGTTTCCTATGAAAGTCATATTTTGCATTCTCAAACGAGATCTCTGTTGATAAAATGGTGGTGACACCATGAACTGTAGTCATAGAAAATCTATGCCATATGGTTGTCAAATTATGAGGCCTCTGGCTGCTCACACACTGCCTGAACTCCTCTTGGTCGAGTTGACTTTTACTCCTACAGTCAAGGAGAGTCTTTGAATTCTTTAAACCAATTCTAATCTCGGTACAAAAGCTTAAAGTTGTCATCGTCAACCTACCCCATACAACCGGCAACCTGCTGGTTCAATCAATTTGTGGTCTTTCTATTTTCTTTTTGCTCACCACTCGCATCTTTTGATTTTACAAGCCAAACCCGGACGAACTAGACAGTACCCGGTGGTTCCTGCATGGAGGTTAACTAAGGATTTCAGTCCCATCTACAACCTCGATCAGTGTCTGCCAGTAACTTAAGCATTAATAGGGATTGAATAAGCCAAAAAATATGGGACATTTATTTCCAAGCTTTCTACCAAACGAGGTTCAACCGCGGAGGTTTATAGACTTGGGGATGTCGCAGTAAATGTAAGAGAAAAAGAAGTAGAGAAAAAATTAGACACTACAATACAAAGATGTGTTTTGCCACACATTTCCTGACTGGATGCAAATCTTTTCCTCGCTTTATGTGACCTAGGCCTCAACCAAAATGTGCCGTGTTTCGGTTAGGTTCCCTTCCGAAGCCTATTCCCTTCCCCAGCTGATTACTGTGACCCCATGAGACCGCGTTCATGTTCATGTAGGACTCTTTTGCGTCGGGCAGTTAAAATCAAAATTTCATAACACCGATCTTTGTAAGCCAAAGCCTGGTGGTCGGCGTAAGGATATTTTCATCTCTGGGATGATTTTAGTCTTATAATAATTCACCTAATATGTTGGCAGTATGGGTGCTACTTTGCTAACTTCTCTTACAGTGGATACAGGGATTGGCCACAGTTATTGTTTGCTTAAAAATCTCTTGGACCGAAATAATCGTAGTCAGGATTCCCTTCTTTCCTCCTTGAAATCATTCAAAATGCGTCCGAAAAATGAGCCTTAAGTCACGTCCGGTAAACAATTTAAAATGACTGGCATAAACGAAACCGCACTCATTAGACGTAAGTGTATGTCACCCAAAATCATGCTGTGCTTTGCTTACTTAAATTCATCCAATTGGACTAAAGGTTGCTTCTTTGGGTGCTTCTTGTATCCAAAGTAGCAATGCGTTTTTGTGCGATCATACATCAAAAATACTACCTTCTCTGGTTGTTTATTTTTCTGAAGATGAAATTTCAATTGTTTTCTCTTGACTCCTATTTTATGGCTTAAAGCCATATCGCCTTAAAATGCAAAGGTGTTAACCTTTTAATTAATGTGTCTAACCGGTTTGTGTTTATTATTTAAGGCGTGTTCTTAGCTCATAAATTGTGAACTGGTTAAGAAACTGCATTATATCATCCTGCATAGCTAAGATTAATACGGTATACCAAACAGGCCCTCTAGAGATCTTAAGTAGGACGGAGATGACATCGAGTTTGCAAAATATTTTCGGGATACTGAGAAAAAAGAAAAAATCGTGAGTCTCTGAACTCAATGTTGTATTTTATTATAAACAATTTATTGACCTTCTTGTGAATTACTTGATTTTTTATAATTCCTGATTTTGTTTCATTTTTTTTTAGTTCCCTAGAAACAGCCAAGCCTATAGAGAATATAGGCATTGTCAAAGGAATACCACAGCGAATGTCATCCACCTCACAATCGCCAACATCACCCCACAAGTCAGCAAAGCATGAAAAGTCCCCATCAAGTATAAGTTTACCATCATCGACGACTGCCTCGGATACGATGGTGAACTACTATCAATCATCCCCCACCAATGAAATCAACCTAGCCGAGGTGCGTAGTTCACTTGATCGACGGACTACACCAACGTCAGCACAAATGAACTACTCCCCACAGCAGGACACATCTGTTAGTATGTCGAATAGCAGTGAAAATCTACTCGATCCCTTCAATGCGAATAACAACAACAACAACAAATATCCACCTAGTTCGAACAGTGTTACACCGGATCTATACAAGACAACACCACTCATATCATCCAATGGTGCGCTGGTACCGCCACCCTATCGAGATCCGCCGCCACCGCGAAACAGTCCTTTGCAGCTTCAACAGCAAGCAAAGCTCTTGGAGTTCAACACCAGTGGCAGCAATGGTGGTGGTGCCATGGTGGTTGGGGTGAGCGGAAGCAAAAAATTCGACGGCTCGTGTACAAATCCATTTCTTTCGGACATTACCGAGGGAGATTTCAACGAAAATATCTTTCAAGCCGCTCAGTACAAGGACCTGATTCATTTGATCAAATTCCAACGGGAGAAAATAACATTGCAACAAGCTGAGTTGACTAAGGTAAGTTGTTATCTGAAACTAGGCAAATAATTGCCTAAATAAAAGCTAAGCTGTTGACCTCCTAAAGTATTAGAGATCAGCAACGATCATAAACTTCTTCATCACTTCATTCGTTCAGGCCGTAATGACCGCAAATATAGATTTTACCGCGTTTACGCTTTTACAGTAAAATTATGGTGACACATGATACGCTAATTCATTCAAGCACGACCCAGTTAAAAAGAAAAAATTGAGAAAAAAAAAGAAACGAATTAATGAAGGTCGTATGCGAATTTTATGCTAAATTTCGAAATGTCAGCGTTTATTTTTGCTTTCTGTCTGCTTCCTATTCGATAGAAAGACTGATACGAGCAGCAGTTTCGGTAGACACAATCACACTCAACGATGTGAAGCTTGAGCAGCGGGAAATAATTTTTTTTTTTTCATTTAATGTTGACGCTATTCGTCTGTGACGACCTAATGTTATAGAACAGTGCTCGTCGCATCTGAGGCAAATTAAATGAGGTGGAAAGACGATAAAAGCTTATGATCATGCACGTGTTATTGTTTGAGGCATAACTAGTGAAGCAGAACATTGTTTATGGCTAATGTGTGTTTTTTTAAACCTTGGTTGATGTAAAGTCGTTCTGATAGCAACTTTATCAGTACGTTCGCCTGCTATTCAAGTCTCCATAATGTCACAGAGGTAGTGCGCGGTGATTTCGATATAGCCTGACGCATACTCCTGTGTTTTCTTTAACTTGCTGTTGAAAATATAACTTTAATTGTTTACACCTGCCTTGTGCACTATTCTCTTCAAAACAAGATTGAAAAATGACACGCCAACCCATCTCCCTCCCGAAACTCAGTGCATGATTTCTTTTAAATTGTTTTTTAGGCACTGTTTCCAAATTGCGAACTCAAGTGCGTATTTTCTAATAATGCACTTTTACACCTTGTTGTACATGTTACATCTTGCTGTCCCTCCTTTCGACAGTGACTAAAAATCATTTGTCTTTTTTAAACATTGGCCTTAGTATGAAAATCTCAAATGCAGTCGGTTTGCTCGGGTACGTGCCATTAGTAAGCCGCAGAACACCTTCAAACGCTAAATACGCCGGGTATCATTTGTTGTACGGACATTTAACAGGCCTTCGTAGTTATTACAAGACATTGGATACATTTTTTTTAAGCTGATAGTTTAATCATCGGTTATATTTTAAGGTTCGTGCACCTTAAGAAAACATCGGCTTCGTATTTAAATAGCCGCATTAGTAAGCCATCAAAAGCAACAGCCGATAGGTGGTGGTGAAAGTCCGTGCTTCGGCTCATCACTCTCTCTACGAGATGTCTGTAAAGCAGCTGTCTAAGCAGTTTAATGTTTCCTTCACTCTAGAAACTGTTGCGTTTCGCTTTCTCGAAGAGCGCACGCTTCAGTTTAACTGGAAACTTGTGCTCTTCTTGCCCTCTTCTTTCTACGTAACAACTTTTTCTCCTCATGACTAGCTTGGTACAATCTCTTTGCACGCAAGAAGAAGTACTTGAACAAAACTATGTTACCCTATTGCAATTCCATGTGACTGAGTTTTGAATGTGAAAAGAAAAATATGGCTCTTAAGATCGTTAATTTCCCCACACTTTTTGGGAGCCTGTTCAGTCCTTTGCCCTTTATCTAATTAACATTTGTCGTTCGAGAACATATTATAAGCGCCCTAAGTTTTGGACGATTTTGGTCCTTCGATGCATGTCCCTACGCCGAATATCTATATCGCGAAAGTCCTATCTCACACCATCAATATAATCACCAAATATAGAATAAATTTTAGAATAGTGTCTAGAATATTCTAAAATAGTGTCTTGAATAAAGTCTAGAATAGTAGCATCGAGGCGTAATATTAGCAATACAATTAGTGTCAGGACATATCGAGACTTTAGCTATTACGATATGCTCCACGATACATGCTCTTAGGTATGGTTCATTGATGTTCCTGGACTACAGTTTGAAAATTAAATTATTTGAAGCTTCAAGTGTTTATTTTTTGCGTGTCAGAAAGCCCACCAAAATCCACCACGACACCTTGATTTAAAGGACAAGGACCATACATTGACTTTCTGATAGCACATCCAGTATCCTAGAACCTAAAACTCAGGGGTTTATCTGGTGCCAGATCACTTTTTTAAGCTCGTCACTCTAGCCTGGATCCCTCAATTTTAGGCGTACCACGCTATTTCAATAGGCGATTGCCACCTGACATTACAGAAAATTTTCAAAGACTTGATTTGCTAGAAGTAATAGGTTTGTTCCCGTACCTGTCCTAAACTACACAAAACGACCCAAACCTACGAAAAATAGCCAAATCCTGTTCCCATACACCGTTTTTGTGTAGTTTTGGACAGAAGAGGGAGCAAAAATGAGAGTTTGAAATTTGCCCTCCCTACGAAATTTAACCCAAGAAATTTCTTTGGGCAGAATTATGAAGTGTCAGCGGCGGCAATTGAGTTGGACAAGAGATTTTTACCCCCACTCCCTTAAATAAGGAAATCTGACCAAAATAGTACAGAAAGTAAGGGAACACACCTAATCTGAAAAAAACTAGAGGATAGAGGAGAAAAAGAGTTGCCGATCCAACAAAAACGCTGTCGTACAGAAACAGCACAGTTTATCCCCGCAAGCGTTAGGGCCATTTCACATATACCCGGCAGCCGGCCAACCGGCACCGGCTACCCGGTCGTTGGTAATACGTTCTTATGGGCGCGCTCACACCTGCAAACCCAGTTGCCCATACAAGCAACCGGGTAGCCGATGCCGGTTAGCCGGCTGCCGGGTATGTGTGAAATGGGCCTTATGCCTTTACGGAGAAAAGCAGAGCATTCAATGAAAACATATGAAACTCATTTGAATGCTGTGGGTTCCTCTTTGCATAATTGGAAGAGAAAAGAGTGTTTTATACTTACAATAATATTTGACACTTGGTCGAAATATGTTGCCTTATGCCCAAGTAGTGTGGTGGGCGCAATGAATAAAGAACCATCATAAACGTGAACTCTGGTTTATGTTGGAAATATGTTGCCTTATGCCCAAGTAGTGTGGTGGGCGCAATGAATAAAGAACCATCATAAACGTGAACTCTGGTTTAGTCACTACAACTTATTGAGATACCCTGATAAGTACTAAAAAAATTTATTGATTCACACTGCTGATTCTTATTTAACAGTTCATTTGTTGTATATCTTTCTTGGGCACGTAAAAATTTTACTTCTCAGATTGATTGAGATCAAGGGTGGAATCTGCTGGATGATTTGTGATAATCGCGTTTTGTGACGATCAATGTCAAACCAAATTGAGATCAAATTAAATTATCGCCTGCGGAAGATTATTAAATTATCAAAAGTAATCACTTATTTTTGTTTGCTCTTAGGTTTTGAGGTCAGATCAATTATGTATTTTTTGCCCTTGGTTTCAAGCAATCCAAAAGAACTGCTGAGTTTAAAAAAACAATCATTGTGGGAAAGTAAAAAAACACACACCCACCTTATTTAAAAGGTTTTTACTCAACAGTTGCCAACAAAAAATTGTGACTTTCACAATTAAGACAATCACCAACCAATGATACAGACAAAACATGGTGATTGGTGATTACCCCTAACCACCTTCGCCGATTACACCCCTGATTTTTGCCAATTCATTACTACCTAACCCATTAAAAGTGCACGAAAAAAAGTTTTCTTAATTGACCAAAATCTCAAATATTACCCTTGGAGGGTTTTTAGATTTTCTTTATCCCACCAGGTGATTGTAACCAGTTCACAACGTGCTAATTTTTCTAGGAATTTTTTACACTATGAAAAGATGTTTCCGCTTTCTCGATAGTGTTACACCTGAAAAGCAAGGCGAACGAGGTGTTGGCACGTGAATCACCAAGGCCTTAAAAGTTTTTAGAATTATTTGCATAATAAATATGCAAATCCATAGCGTTTTCGTAACACAAATTTCAGTAGAAGAATGCCTTTGAGTGTTTTCGCTTTTATTTTCTAGTTTTTTGATAATTTTAAATGCTTATGATTAACACACATTTTCGTCGAGCATATTTGAATTTCATTGATATATTTTTTTGTTTGTTTATTATTTTCGTTTCAGTATGACGCAGAAATTGTTTACTTGGAAAACAAGGAACGTGATCAAGCCCAGGAATTGGAAGCTATATCTCGTGAGATAACAAAAGCTGATCAAATTTTTCGACAAGGCAGTGAACAGGTCGGCTACTAAACTTCATCTATTCCCGAACTTCTCTATATGCATTGATTATTTTTCTTTTTATTCCTTTTAGCTACAAACACTGCAATATGTTGAGGAGGAAAATGAGCTGGTCAAACAGCAGGAGAAAACATTGAAATCCGAAATTACTCTGTTACGCTCGAAATTGGCCAATTGTGAGACTGAATTACTGCAGTGCAAAAATAAAATTCGCATCCTTATGGATGATATACAGATTGAACAAAGAGCTATATCAAGTCGACAAAAGGACAATAGGTAGTTTGAAGTTAGCTTGTGCAGAAAATTTACTGTTTATTATTTCTTTCTGTTTTATAGACAAAATGTAGAACGAGATTTCCTTATTGAAATGGAGCGAATCCAAACCGAAATCGATCAGGCGATACACAATACCGACTCATCGAGTAAGGCAACGGAGAATTTGAAAAAGGAAATCAATATGATTGAGAATGCAATAGCTGAAAAGAAGCGACAGGTATGCTTTTAATTTTATATCTGATTTGTGTTATAGAGGCAGCTGTCTGCAATAGGCTTTCTCTTTAACTTGTGTTCAAACACTAAGAGCCAAAATTAAGGAATATGCCCAAGTAGTGTGAAATGTTGGGCCAACATAAACCTTTGACATGTTAAGGATTAAAAGATTATCGGTTCCAGCATTACAGGTGGCAGGAAAGCAAGAAGGGTTAAAGCAGTCAGTTAGAAATAAAATCCGCAGAATTTCTTTCATGCCGGCAAGCACGTGCAGCTAGAGACTACAGCAGCTAGGACTAGAGCTGCTCGCGAGCTCTACGAGCATAGGAGGAGAGAGGAACACCGGCTTCTCCGAAGGAAACAAAGAGAGCACGAGAGGCGCGCGGTTGAAGAGATAGAGAGATGTTACAACAGGAATGAGGTTAGAAAGTTTTACCAAAGGATCAAAAGGTCCTGCCAAGGGTATAAACTTCGAACTGAAGCCTGTAAGGACCATCAAGGGAACATCGTTGTAGAATCTCAGTCGGTGCTGAGGATTTGGAAAGACCACCTCTGCAGACTGTGTAACGGCGAGGACGAACCAAATACCGCTGTCAGGCAGAACGAACCATTCAACCCGGGCGAAAACGTTACCGACGAAGCATACGAACGATACCGCCCACCCGACCTGGAGGAGGTGAAAGCAGCTGTGTCTAAGCTCAAGTGCAACAAAGCAGCCGGAGCAGGCGGCCTAGTTGCCGAACTTTTTAAATCCGCTGGCGATGAGCTGGTTAGGAGCATGCACCAGCTCATCTGCAAGATATGGTCGGAAGAAAGCATGCCCGACGAATGGAACCTCAGCATTGTTTGCCCGATCCTGAAGAAAGGAGACCCTCTGAGTTGTGCCAACTACAGAGGCATAAGTCTTCTTAACATCGCATACAAGATCTTTTGTACTGTACATCTTGCTGTACTGTGTAAACGCCTGAAGCCGTTTGTCAACAATCTGATAGGCACATATCAGTGTGGCTTTAGGCCAGGAAAGTCCACCATCGATCAAATATTCACACTGCGGCAGATCTTGGAGAAAACCCATGAATTCCAAATCGATACACACCACCTCTTCATCGATTTCAAGGCCGCGTATGACAGCATCTATAGAGACGAGCTATATAGCGCAATGTCTAGTTTTGGCATCCCTGCCAAACTCGTCAGTCTGTGCAGGATGACGATGGAAAACTCACGCTGTTCCGTCAAGTTCGGCAAAGACCTAACCGACCCCTTTGATGTCAAAAAAGGATTTAGACAAGGCGACGCGCTGTCATGTGACTTCTTTAACATCATACTTGAGAGAATTGTGCAGAACTTTCGCGCCAACACCAGAGGTACAATCTTTCAAAAGTCCGTTCAACTACTCGCATACGCAGACGACATTGACATAATCGGTGCGTATGCGAGTCAGTGAAGCCTTCGTGAGTATTGGGACGGAAGCGGCGAATATGGGTTTAGCAGTCAATGATGGCAAAACCAAGTATATGCTGTCATCAAGAAAAGACATCCAACACCGACGTCTTGGACAAAACATCACCATCGACCGCTATAACTTTGAGGTAGTTAGGGACTTCGTCTACCTGGGTTCCGCTATCAATTCAGACAATGACACCAGCGCTGAAATCGAACGAAAGATAACTCTTGCCAATCGCTGTTTCTTTGGGCTAAGAAGGCAATTGAGTAGCAAAGCCCTCTCTCGAGCAACTAAAGTGTCCATGTATAAGACCCTCATCATCCCAGTCCTGCTTTACGGTGCAGAAGCATGCACCCTGTCAAAGGCGGATGAAAACACTTTAGGCTGCTTCGAGAGGAAAATTCTTCGGACGATTTACGGTCCCGTCTGCATAGACGGAGAGTGGAGGAGGAGATATAACATCGAACTGTACGGGCTGTACAGCGATACCGACCTAGCCAAAAGAGTCAAAACACAACGTCTACGATGGCTGGGTCATCTAGAGCGGATGGACACCAACGCCCCGGCCCGGAAAATCTTCGAATACACACCGCAGGGACGGCGCGGTAGAGGAGCACCGAGACTCAGGTGGCGCACGCAAGTGGAAGGGGACCTCAGCCAACTTCGCGTGCGAAACTGGAGACGGCTAGCTAGAGACAGAGCTGGCTGGCGAAGCTTGTTGGCTGAGGCCCAGGTCCACCCCGGACTTTAGCGCCACCTTAAGTAAGAACTTCTTTCAAATATTCAGATTCTACGGCAATAGCCCTTTTATTGGGTCTAATCTAAGGCTTTATCCAACCGACCATACCCCGTTTATTGTGTGGAATGTTAGGAAGCAGTTCTTATAAATTCATTCTAACCTGCCCGAAAAACGATTAGCCTAGCTTTGAACTATTGATTTTTTTTTTTCAGAGATGTTTTGACATTAAAAATTTTAAGGAGTATTCTCCTAACGTCCCTCGAATACTGAATTTTTAATTTCAGGTTGAACAACTTGTAAACGAAATGAAAGAAGTCAACTTGCAAAGCCTAGCCGTCACCCCCTCAGATGAGATACGCAATTTACTCGAAGGTAAGTCCAATCGAAGCGCTTGCATACACGTTATTTGTTTAGTCTGACTTTTCGCTAAATAGGCTCCAATCGTCCCGGTAGTAGTCGACGCATCATTGGTTCCCCCCGACAGCTAGAGAATGCGGTACCCACCAGTAAAAATCCCCACGGTGTTTGGGTATAGAAGCCCATAATAAAATTTTCTTTTCTACTGCACACGTTTGGTTTTCTAAAAATTCTATTATTGTCGTGTAACTACCCTGTACTTTTGAGATGAAATAGATCTCATCTAGTTCTTAAATTTTTGTCCATTATGTAAGGTTTGTTGTGCTCTATAAATTAGCTCTCATAAGAAAAAGAAAAGAAAAAATTAAATTATTTAAAGAATATCATACATTCCGCTAAAATTTGTGATTTGTAACGAATAAGTTCTATGAAAGGCACTAGACCTGTATAAACGGCGCTACATTATTCATACTATGTTAAAAAAATCAAAGTCTGATTCGATCAGAGTATTTTTTTTTTATTTTTTGTGGAAGTTTATTTCCTTCTTTAAGTTTAAGCTAGAGATAACTCTTAGTTAAATCGTATTGCACCCACCCACCCACTGAGAAGTTAGTACTTAAAAACCCCCTAACACATATTTTGCAATAATCAATTCTTTTGCTTTAAGAAAATTGTATTTCTTTTATTAATTTGTATTTTTTTTTTTATTTTAAATAAAATCTAGTCTTAGTTTGAATGCAGCCGCCCTGGAAAATGTTTCAAAGTGCTGCACTTATTTTAATCTTCTTATTCATTTGATTGTTTGAAATATTGAAACATTGCCATTAGATAATTTCAACACAATAGAAGTGTGAACATAAAATAAAAACTTGACTTTATGTGAAACTATGCATGATTTATGATTAGAATAGAAAAGACAAAAAAAAAACGATAAAACTTGAATCAAGGACTTTCATGAAAGTACTAAGAACAAATCCAAAATAAGTAGAAAAGACACGTATCATTCCTTTGTTTTTTTAAAACAAGAAAAAGGATTTGAATCCAAATAGTATTTATCTATTAAATCAATTAGTAGAAAATTAATTAGTTAATATTATAAATATTATGAATATCATTATTATATGTAAATGTAAACATGTACTTAATATCTGAATCATTGAAATAGATGTTTTCTGTGCAAAGGATAAAAATATGAGTTTTTCATTAACTTTAATTTTTTTATGGGGCAAATAAATATTTATTATATTTCTTTGCACAAAATAGAAATTTATTTTATATTGGTAAAAAGTTTTCGAGCACCTTTGCAATTTTGAACATATACGTTAATTGGTAAGAGCTCAAAATCGTATTTGGTGTAGTCACTTTTTAAGCGTTCATGTAAGACCCAAGACGGTTCTTGGTGTCATCCGCTTGTGAAAACAACCAGTTTAAATCTATCGTCCACCGAAGATTCTTTTGCTCTGAAATTCTTTTTCTGAAATGTCGTAGAACAACTTGTAATAAGAAATACGTAAGAGTGGATCTTAGGACTTCTGCCAAGTCCCGTGTGCTATCGGGTGGTGTATTTTTGGGTACGCCATGTCTTTCCTACTTGCCTAGCTCCTTCGGGGGACTGCACAAAGCGCATGTGCCACTGTTTATAATTATGACTACTTCGCGATAGCGATATGATTATGATATGATATGAGCTTTGAATTTCCCTTTACAATTTTTTCTTTCCCTTCGCAGGTACTTTTTTAAGAATGTTTGTGGTCTTCTGACTTTGTGGCATTGCTAATTGCTTTTCAAGTGCAGAGCCACAACCACATATTGAAACGAAATATACGAAACATTGATAGATAATTTGTGTCATCACAATACTCCAATTTCATTATGTATCTCCTCAAATTTACTTCTGGGAACAATAATTATATCAGGCACATGTTAAAGGCATAACATGTGCCTGATGTTTGATGCTGTGCTTTATTAAATTCTCAGCGAACTTCTCTTCAGCGAACTTTTTTCTTATGTTGACCTTCGCTGTGCCTCGGAATGTATGGGTCTCCGTTTATCTCCCCTTTTCTGTCTAGAGCTCATAGTATAATTGATAGTATTATCGAAAGTTGCCTCAATGCCCAAAAAGACACACAATAGTCACCCCAATTACGCAAGTCGTATACGAAAGACACATACGAGCTTGCTCGTATTTCGTTATTATGAAACTGAGAGTCACTACCAACGTACTCGTACGCTAATGAGTTTCATGTCAAAAAGAAAAACGCATACCATCGCGTGCGGTATCCGGTTCACATCGGTAATTATGCAAGTTGTATTTAGTCGTTTTTTCAACGGATCTAGTCGTGTTTTCTTCACTTGACATTTTAAAAGTGACTTCAAGTGAACCTTATCAAAAACATGAAAAACAACAGATTTTTTTAAATGTTTTTATATCGATATGTTACTGGACATTTTCTTAAAAATATTTGAAAACTTGGTTGTGGTATTGCTTAAGTAAAATAGTTTTCAGCGCTTGTTTGTGATGCTCCTTTAGCGAAGAAATAGAGCACAGACGGCAACTTCAAAATTGGTGCCACTGACGTTGTGTGTACTCTTTTCACAATTGTCTTACATCTTCCAAAAGTTGTGTTATTGTATTTTTGGGAAGTCGAAAAAAAAAAAATAATAAAACTGCGATTAATTTATTGAGTTGGAAATTGGTTTGAAATTTTAACTTTAAAAACACACCATGCATTCGGCAAATTTATTGAAATAAACTATCTCTGTGAATATTTGCCAACCGTTGTGTTGGTTCCTCCACATAAATGCGGTCATCAAAAAATAGATCGATTGAACTGATTCTCCTTTTTCGTTGTTCAATTTGATATCTTACATAAATCACCGCACCTTTCAAGCTTGCTTTAATGTTTTACATCTGAAATTTTGACACTACTTGTGCGTTTGAAGTGCGATGAAACGCGTTGCTGCCCGGCTGCATCTGTGATGGAGTCGTATTCAACGCATACGACTTGCATGATCGCAGAGCAAATACGATACGGTACGAGTCGAGGTGACTTTTCGTCTACGACTTGCGTAATCGGGGTGAGTATATATTTTTGCTTTAAGAACACAAGATGCAAAGCCGTTTCTGTGGATCTGCCCGCTTCCTTGCCATGCTGACGGCGATGAAAAGGAGGTATACGATACGTAGAACCCAACAACCTTTGATAAAGTTTATAACCTTTTCTATCGCCTTCAGAAGAAATAATCCGATCGGAATATAGGACCACGGTAGACATGAGTTTTTCTCCCCCATTTTCGAAATGAGGACTATCTTCGCCTTCACTGTTTTTTTTTAATGTGGAAATAGCTAATTGGCTTGATTGGCTTAATTCCATCAAAACTTTTTGCGCTGGAACCTAGTTGCTAGCTTCCAGTCTAGATCCAGTCTTCGTTCGGGGTCACAGATCAGATATCTGACAAATGCTGAAGTCTCGCTTTGGTTCTGCCCCTAGCAATCGGTATGGGAAGACGACTAAAGCCGCGTTTCACAAGCAACGTAAAAGAGGAACAGGGGTAGACTTAACTTCTCTGAATACTTTTTGCGTTGCTTATGTATGAAATTCTGTTTCTGTTACTTGTGACACTGCGGCTCAACAGGTAACTAAGTTTCTAAAGAAGTCGCGCCCTTTCTTTCTCTTTGGCATTTAAATTTCCCCTGTTTTTGTAAACGACTTGTGCAATCTGGCCGTAGTTCATATATTAGTTTTTCTTACAGAGCCTTATGAGGCTTCATCAATATAAGTTGGAGATATCGAAAAAATCGAACTTCAGTGATTCCCATGTGACAGCAAGTGACACCGTTCAAGCGTTACAAGCACCTAAAGTAAATTTTTATAAAGACTCTCTTCTTGTTCTAGCGTCAATGCTCCCCCAAACAGTGTTGTACGCATTAGAGGACTTCACAATGCACTCAAAAGACACTGCGGGTTTCGGGGAATGTGTTGGTGGAAGATTTGCGCCACTTAGTCTCCTGTAGCATATTCTGAAAGTATAACAAGGAAAAAAATCTCTCAAATTAAGGACATATTAACCTTACTTATATTATATTAACCTTACTCCCACTCAGCCCCAATCACCGTCGGAACTGGACCTGATGGTGGGTAGGCTTACGGAGGCAATGAACCTAGCTCTCCACAAATCCTGCCCTATCAGCAGACACAGAAATGGGGGCAAGCCCCCACGCTGAAATTAGTAGGCTTCGAAGAGAGTGCAGGAAACTCTTTAATCAAGCAAAACGCTCCATGGACCCAGTCGACTGGGACCTGTATAAAAGCAGTACGAGGAAATTTAAGACGGAGATAAGGAAATCACAACGTTCCTCTTGGCATCTCTTCTGTGAAAACATAGAGAAAACCAGTGATTCATCCCGGATAAGGAAAATCCTATCCAAATCACCAGTCACTCCTAGCTACATTAAAAAGCCAGATGGAAACTGGACAATGTTCAGCAAGGAAATTTTGGACCTTCTCATGGACACCCACTTTCCTTGCAGCAAATCAGAGACAATCTACTCTGAAATAAGCCACGATAGAGTTCAATACACTGTACCCGAAGATGTTGTCACACCCAAGAAGATACAGTGGGCAGTGCACAGCTTCCTTCCGTACAAATCACCTGGACTCGATGGCATACTACCAGTGGAACTCCAACAAGGTCTCGGACTACTGAGTCCTTGGCTCTACACTATTTTTAGGAGTTGTCTAAGCCTTGGCTATACACCCAAATCCTGGAGGAAGGCCAAGGTGGTGTTCATACCAAAAGCTGGTAAGGTCTCCCATACAGCTCCTAAAGACTTTCGCCCAATCAGCCTTTTTTTTCTTATTAAAAACCCTAGAGAGGCTGATCGATTCCCACATCAGAATAAACATAGACAGCTCGTCCATGCCGAGTTGGGGAGTTGCCTAGCTGGCAGGTCCGTGTGTAAAGGAACCCCACAGGGCGGGGTATTATAACCACTACTATTGCTCCTCGTAGTTAACGAACTACTCTTGATCCTAGAGGAAAACGGCCTCAAAGTTATAGCTTAGGCTGACGATATTTCGATAGCGGTAACAGGCAAGTTCCTCCCCACTATTAGGGACATAATGCAATTTGCCCTTAACAAATTAGCTAGGTGGACAGATAGTGTCGGTCTCGGAGTAAACCCGGCAAAGACTGAACTAGTACTGTTCATAAGAAAGTATAGTATACCTCCCATAATTCCACCATCAGATACCTGGGAGTAATTTAAGATAAGAAACTCAGTTGGAAACTGAATATACAAGACCGTGCAAGGAAGGTCTCTATTGCCCTGTATTCCTGCAGGAAAATCCTAGGCCCAAACTGGGGACTCCAACCCAGGATTGTGCACTGGATATACACGGCAGTCGTTAGGCCCATACTTATGTACGGAGTATTAGTCTGGTGGAAGGCACTAGACAATAGTAGCAACATTGCTATTTTAGAGAAAGTTCAAAGACTATCCTGTATTTACATCACAGGTGCTCTTAGAACAACTCCCTCGGCTGCGCTCGACAAAATGCTCCATCTTCTTCCCGTTGACATCTTCGGTAAAGGGATGGCAGCGAAAGCAGCATTTAGGCTTAGGGAATCCTCGCAACTGACTCGTGACAGCATGGGACACGCAAGCATCCTGAATGTCCACGACACCATCCCTGGCAACTCGGACTACGTTGTCCCATACCTCGACTTCAATGTCAAATTCAAGACCAAATTTCCAAGCAGAGCCGCCAGGGAGTCTTGTGAGGTCCTAAATGCATCTGCAATAGAAATCTACACTGACGGATCGAAAACAGCACTTGGAGTAGGATCAGGAGTCTTTTCCAGTACTCTAGACCTATGCATCTCCAAGCGCCTGCCAGATCACTGCAGTATGTTTCAAGCAGAAATCACAGCCGTTCGTGAAGCCGCGGCCTGGTTTTCAATTAACTCAGTAGACTGCAGCGCTATTGTTTTCTATATAGACAGCAAAGCTGTAAGCCTTGGAATCGCCAACAATACGATCCAAGTTGGTAAAGCAATGCCGCGAATCTCTCAAAGAGATTGCTGTCAGGTGCGACGTATCCCTGTGCTGGGTTCCTGGCCACAGGGATATTCCAGGCAACTGCAGAGCCGACGAACTAGCTAATGTTAACCCGACTCATACAACGGAACCGGCAGCACCCATAAACTCGATAAAGTTCCACCTGGACGTCGAAGCCATCACAATGGCAAACAATAGGTGGAATAACATCAGCACATGTCTCTCATCCAAACCAATCTGGCCAGAGCTCGATCGTAGGAAAACAAAGAGACTCATCTCCTTCAATAGGCTGAATCTTAGAAAGATAATCGGGGCCCTCACAGGCCACTGTCTGGTAGGGCGACATGCCAGAAGACTTGGTGCTCCCTTCAACGATTTCTGCAGAAGTTGCAGGGATGAAGAGGAAGAAGAGACCATGGTTCATCTTCTATGCAACTGTCCCGCCCTATCAGCACTGACAAGGAAAACTTAGGCGAATACTTCTTTGATGACCTTAATGATCTAGCGCGACTCGATCTAAAGAGGATAATGAACTTTATCTCCGGGTCAAACTGGCTAAACGCATAAGGGTGTATCACAAAACTCTACAGGCGAGCAAACACCTTACAGCGGAGCGCCAAATGTACTCCACTAACACATCCCCCAAGTTTTCCCCAACAGGAGCGGCCTGGTAAGGGCTCATACCGATTCGGTTGTCGGTTAAAGTTCGACCGGTTCCACGGTTGAGGTTAAACGGGCTAAGTCAGGCCAAGATACAAGCTGATGATCATGGTAGATCTCACATTTGAGTGAGCCATCGACTGTCCAGAAGCTTGGCACACAAATCATTACACAAACCTTTACGGTTCTTAGCTCTTCAAAAACAAGTAAATTAAAGAATTGATCTTCTCAGAAAAATTTTAACAAATTTACATTATTATTTACCAAAATCAAAAAACAACTTACTAACTATCCAAGTTCTTCTTATTAATTAACCAATCGCCATAGATGGCCGTCAAACCCACCAGCCTGATGTCCAAATAGTTGTGTTCTATCTCTACTCGCTTGCCAACACCAGCTAGTTTCGCAATCTGCTTGGGATTCGAGTTTTTGGGCAAGAAGAAAGCTATATTTTCGCTTATCTGTCTGGACTTCTCTGCGAGGACTGTAGCTCCGACCGGTTCCAGACTATCCTCAATGTCGTACTCCTTTTCGGTCCTATACTTTGGTCCACCCCAAGGTGGGCTTAAAAAAACCACGTCACCCTTGAGACTTGCGCACAATTGCAGATAGTCCCCGATTATGAAGTCAATTTTATTACCCACCCCATAAATCGCCGCATTATGCTGAGCATTTCTTATTTTCTCGGGGTCGATGTCGATCGCTATCACCTTGGAGCATGTTCTGGCGAACTGAATTGCGTTGCCGCCGCTTCCGCAGAAAGCATCTATGATGGTCCCGCAACTCAGGCGCTCTGCCATATGCAGCGCAACTTTTTCGGGCGTCACAGAAAACCAACTCTCTCGATCCAGCCGTATGCCTTCGTCGAAACGGGAGAACAATGTGAAGCGCTTTTGCCAGTAGGAACGCAGGGATTTGTCGTCGAGAATGACCTTCGGAATCTTCCGTAGTTTGCGGTTGTTTTTCTTCTTCTTTGGCTTATTTTGAGTTTGTTCGTTTTGGGCTGGAGACATGTCCTCTTCGTCACTGAAGGAATCACTGCAGGAGTCAACGACGCGCGAATCGTGGTATTTATTGTTCCTGCCGCCAAATGCGGTGGGTAGTCCCAAGGCCTTAAGAAGTTCTTCGTCCTGATCGAAAATATCGAGCTCATCAGCTTGTGGCTCTGCGCAGATCTGCTCCAAACCAGGCCTGTAGAAGCAATATTGATGATAGTGCACGGTCGAATAGAGTTCGTATGTTCTCGTGCAGATTTCAGTAAAATGTTCGTCCCAGAGCTCTTGCCAAGATTTGTAGTCAGAGTCTACTTCTAGCTTCTCCTCGTTTAACGTAGTTGTTCCCAAATCCTCGCAGTTGTCAGTTAGAAGATAGTCAGAATATTTGCTTGACCACGAAGAGTTGACGAGTTCTTGTCCTTTAGCGTGCCAGAATGTTAACCAGTCTGCTTCAAGTTGAGCGCTGTACTCGACTGTGTTCTCAGCTGATGCCTGAAAATCCCAGTTAAAATCAAAAACTTTTCCAAACGTGAATAGTGAGCGTGTCATGACTCTAAGCACTACTGGCCTGACAACATTCTTATTTCGAGATTCCGCTGGATCAACTCAGCTCCTCTATCAACCAGTTTCACCAGGTCGACCCTGATTGCGGGTTTATACCTAGAAAGTAGATAGTTTTTGTAGTCACCCGTAGGCTGGTTCCGAGCCTGAAGAGAGCTCAATTTTTCGGCCACGTCCTTTGCAGTAAGAGGTGTCCTATTGCATGTAGGATCAATTGTGTCGTAAAGAATGCACTCGCCAACTATTTCACAGATTTTACCATGGGGGACGCGTCGGCGCAAACTATTTGTCAATAGCCTAAGGCACACTGTTCCTTCCGGCAGGGAGTACTCTCTACAATTGTTTAACACATTAAAGAGGTTCTGCACAGTCCAGATTCAAAGAAGACTTACTCGGGCAAACTGGGGAGGCGAATGTTTTCAATGTAACTTTTGGTTGGATCAGTTGGGTCCGCTGCAATCTTTCCAACAATGCAGCATCGTCCGTAATGTAATTCGTTGTAATTTTCGTTCAAGGCTATTTCTTCGACTAAGAAAACTTTTGAATTTGATGAATATGAAGGAATTTCAAACGAGCTCGATTCTTTGAGCTGGTGGCTCATGCTTCGAAAGAATCCACAAAACAAAACATCGGAACGAGAAGTGACAGTGACAGGTAGACAACAACATGTTGCAGCAACTTCTTAGGACGCTCTTGTTCGCCGCTACACTAAACTTTTTTTGCATGCAATGAACCTAGATTAGACTGCTTGCCATTTTGGAATATTTGACGTTCCTAGGAAGAAAAATGCTGCAAATATATTTCTTCTTGCGTCAAATATGACAAAATAACATCCAGTCTAATCTAAGCTTAAGAACATTGCTGCAGAGAGCAAATATATTAAGCATCTGGCTTATTTGCTGTCTTTAAGTTAAGTTCTTATGGTGTGGCCTTTTCGGTTGGTCGTCCAGGAGCAATTTGGACTCTCCAGAAATTGGTTTCTTGGCACTCGTTTGACAGTTCTTCTCTAGAAAAGAGAAGAAATTTGCTTCTGGCCAAGAGTTCAAAATCAAAGCCAGAAGCACGCACACATGTGTCAAGTTAAATAAATGTCATTTTGTCCCCTGTAGAATAGCTTTTGCAACAACGCTATACAAACTTGAAAATCAAGAAATACGGTTTGGTTGTTCGGATGAACAGTCCTAATCCGGGGGACGAACGCCCTGATCCAGGGTCGCCAACCGAAAAGGCCCTTAACTCTCGAGAACTTTCTTCTTGAATGTCATGTCACATAGTTATTTTCGTTTAACCGCTTAGCCCAGGGGCTGTCAACGTCTTTATTGTTTTTCTATTCAGGTGTACCAAACAAGTCGTGTGTTCATGTTGGAAAAATTTTAATAGTTTCTGTAGAAGTGCGAACACTGTTCAACGTAGTAACCCAGTCGAATGAAGATTATACCTCGAAGATTTTGGAGTTTTAAGGTTTTTTTGAGGTTAATCTTATTTCTCATCTCCCTTCACCAAAAGAACACACCAACCATGTGCTGACAGGGTTAACTCCAAAATTATAACACCGAGTCGTTCTCATTTCCTTTGAATCTCTTTTGGATTTCCACTAAAAAAAAACTAACGCTGCGTCATCACTGTCACAGCCCAATGCAATGGAAATGAACATTGCAATTGCAATGAAAAAAATAACTGGCAACTAGATTTTCAATCATTTTGAATGAGGGCACTTCATTGCCTACAAATACAAATTTAAAACGAAAAAGAAAATCGTAAAAGTTTTGAAATTTACTATTACCTTGTTTATCCGACAAAAGAATTCGATTGAATTGTTTTCTAACCATTATAACTCAAATCGATTTCATGTCTACGTTGCCTTCGGATTTGAAATTTATATAAGCCGTTGAAGCCGAAAATCGTAACTTTGAGTTTCATATGTCATTTTCAAACTCATTGTATGGCAATGATTGCTCTTCAAATGTAAATCAATCATTGATGGCTATTTACAAATCAATATAGTAAAGCTAATTACTTAAGCGTCTATACTAGCTATAAAACACTCAATCGAAATATTTCAATAAATTTATTGCTTTTGCCTTTGCAAGCAAGTAGGAGATATTATGTTCCAAAGCTGTCATCTCCTTGATTTCATGAACCCGTATTTCATCGTACTCCCTGTTAATAACAAAAAAAAAATTAGCACAATTTGTTGTGACCATTCTCAGAAGCGAAAAAAACAATTTCCTTGTAAATGAAAAAACCTTAATAGAAAACGTATTTGTGACAGATCTGCCACACGTGGACGGTTTCCGTTTTCTTTTTCAAGTCAATCAAACTTATATAAAGGCGTGCGAAAACGGTAAAAAGTCGCATAAAAAAGATGTGCGAAAAGGTGAATGAAATTTCTCAGTTTATTTTATTTTTAATTTCTTGCCAAGAGGATCTAAATTTGTATGGTAATTCTCTAGATTTGCAGCTGCAAGAGATTAGTTGAAAATTGACTGGATATTATCGGAAATACGATTTCACAGTTTTTTTTTTTCAAGTCGAACAAATGTTAATACTATGTTTCCACCGGCAATAATACGAGGATTAGCGGAAGACGATTATTAATAAATCCCAAAATGTTTTCACCAGACAAAAATAGGATTAATTTGACATGAGCGCTCTTTTTCTGTCATTTCGGCTCTCAAAAGAGAGTAGCAATGTCATTTTACACGCTCGGAAAAAGATTTACGTTGCAAACATCCCAATAGAAATCGTAATTCTGACAGATCTATCATACCTGGACAGTTTTAGTATCCTTTTTCGATTCTCAAAATGTTGAAAAGGTGTTCGAAAACGGTTGAAAGTGGTTCGTGAAAAGGGTGAATGGGATTAATGAGGGGATTTATTTTAAATCGCTTGCCGAGAGGATTTAAATTTGTATGGTTAATCGCGTAATATGTAAAGGATTTAATGAAGATTTATATTAATCGCGGATTAGTGCCCGGTGGAAACATGGTATAAGTTTCCACTTGTCGATTTATTGACGAAATTTGACAGTTCTCCTCTTTGCCAATTAAAGACACAATTGGCAAAGCCTAAGCCAATTCATATGTCAATTCAAAGACATTCTATTTCCACTTGCCAATTTCTCAATATAACCTAAAAATACGTCGTTTGTCAATTACAAATCGACAAGTGGAGATTTAGCAGAACTCTTTTAATTTGTTTCGATTAAATAAACGAACAGTTCCAAAAGATTTTTTTTTTGCGGTTGGTAGACCTTGCTCAGAAATAGAAACGTCAAGAGAGAAAAAGAAAATTTGTCGGCGCTATTTGTTGTGTTCAAAGAAGACATCGTGAAGGAGTAGGAAAGGAAAAGTTGTTTTTTTAATATTCTTACGCGTCATTTACCCTATTAAAAGAAAAGTTATCTAAAAAAGGCAACCAAAAGTGCATTAATAATGTCTTTCATGAACCCCGTTGATATGGTGGAAGAAGATGCCGCCGATCTTCAATTTCCCAAAGGTAAGTGCCCTTTTTTTAAATGAACTTGCTCCCACATCGCCAACTAAGCTGTCCCTCCAACTCCGGTAGACATAAAATCTATTCCAGACGAAACTAACGACGACAGTGAATACATTAAACTAGAACCCAACGCCGAAACAAAACACACTGTCCAATATTATCGGACGCGAACCACATCGGTTCGCAATGACCTCGACCCAGACCCCGATCTATGCGAAGCGTGCAAACAGATTTTAGAAGTACCTCACATAAGGTGCCCAGAATGTTTGATAAATCTGTGCCTGCAGTGCTTTTCCCGTGGCAAAGAAATCGAACGCCACCGAAACACTCATCCCTACATAATTGTCCATGACAATATTCAGGTGTTTCCCTGGTCCGACTGGACCGCCTTCGAGGAGAAACTCTTCCTGCGGTCACTGCAACTGTGCGGCTATGGCAATTGGGTGGACATTGCCAAGGCGATGCGCACGCGAACACCTGACGAATGCCGACACCACTACCACGAGTGCTACTTCGATGGCATCTTTCGTAAACTGCTCGGCCTCAGCAATGACGAGTACTTCCCCGAGCGCAGTCCGTATTTGTACAAAATGAAGAGTGTCGATCCGCCTCGGCACGAGGCCAACGATCCAATCAACTCGAAAATCTTGGCTGGCTATCGTTGTGCTCGCGGCGACTTTGACACTCCATACGATAACTCGGCCGAGAGTCTGGTGAGCAATTTGGAAGATGTTAGCCAATGGCCGGCTCAGTACAGGCACTGTGGCGAAGAGTTGCAATGTGCTCTGGTGAAGTCCTACAATCACCGTCTTGCGTAAGTTCCACATTTGACTGCATGTCGCCGTGTACTCAGTTCAAGTTTCTTTTGTTTGCTTGCAGCGAGCGGCAACGTCGGTATAAGATCATGCGAGACAACGGACTGATTGTGGCCAGTCGAACATTGGGCTGGATAGCCAAGCACTCGGAGGCACTCGAATCGCAGAATAACGCCGGACGCTTTCTGGCTTTTATGCAGATTACAAACGGCATGAAGTTCGACATGATCGTCGAGGCCATGAGCCATTTTACTGAGCTGCGCAAATATTTATTCAGGTAGAAAGCGGGTAAATTAGATTTTGAAGGGAGATCACGCTAAGGTTTTTAAATTTAAACTAGATTCCTTATTCTGCTCGTAGGGCTCACCCACCGGTTTTACTAGTCTGCCTCCGTACCGCCCGGTTTCGAATCACTTCTACATGACTTCAACGCCCTGCGCTGTTTTTGCTGAGACCTTAACTCAGCTTCTAAAAGATTTAACTGGGGCTCCTGACATCGCCAGTCAATTGGTCACTTCATCGAGTCGTTGATGTTAGTCGCAATGTCAGAATTCAGAGTTTTAAGCCAATAGAGAATTGTTGGTGCGACTAAAGTGTTGTAAGGAGAATTTTAAAGGACGTAGTGTTTCGGTTTTTCAAGGCCCTGAAAACCCTGAATCAATATTATCGCAACAAAAATAAGTGTAATACAGTTATCCGCCGTGTTCGATTTCAGTATGACCAGAAATTAAGGCAAGAATTCCTTAAACACACCAAATGCAGTTGAAATTTCGGTTCCCTTGTAAAGAAAAAACCGAAAAATTCTATCTCATACTCCAGCTATCAGCTCCTCACAGCCAGCCTTCTTCTCCCTCTATTTTGCTCCTTGCTTTTCAAGGTCATGGAAACATTGGCCAGGCATATTGTGTAGTTGTGGCGTTGCGCATTTAAAACGCATTCTACTTAGCAAATTTGTCTTTCAAAAAATTGGAGCATAAGTTGTCAAGTTATCTCCCTGATAGAAAGCTAAAATACGGAACAGAAGATTAGGTCAAATGCTATAAAGCTTCCTCGAATGTTCTATAGGGATAAGTCCTAAGGCCCATCATCATGTACGAGGTACCTCGAATCCGATAACGAAGGAAGTGATCTCCTGTACCAAAAAAAAAACTTAAAAACGTGAAGAAACTACATTGAAGAAATTTTCTTGGACGAAAGAGATGAACAAGAACCGTATGAAGGACCAGAAGAACCAACCGTTCTAGCCGAAGAAGTCGAGAAAGCGTTAACAGAAGCAACAAATAGGAAAGCAACAGGTCCAGGCAGAGTACAAATGAACGGCTTAAACTAGTTCAAACACTTCCAAAGGAAAAACTAGCCAAAGCAATGCTCCGACTACAGAACCATAAGTTTGATGAGCCACGCATCTTTTTGAAAATAATATACCAACGGATATTCAACAGACTAGAAGAAGACATCAGCTCCACCCAATTCGGCCCAAGAAGCATTTTCGGCACTCGCGAGTCTCTCCTTGCCTTTAATCTGTTAATTGTGAAAAGGTTATACCATGTCTCCACCGAGCACTAATCCGCGATTAATATAAATTTTCATTAAATCCTCAACAAATCACGGCATTTACCATACACATTTAAATCCGCTCGGCAAGCGATTAAAAAAAAAACCTCCCATAAATCCCATTCACCCTATTCACAAACCTATTTTCTGCACTTTTTTAAAAGTTTGAGAATAAAAAAAGGGAACTAAAACTGTCCCTGTACTGTATCTGAAAGGAACGATCTACAAAGCCCTTTTCATCAACAGAACGAAATAATCTTTTAAATGCCGGTGGAGGCATAGTTTTAGAAATGAACAGAACAGTCTTTGCGTGCTTTGCTGATTTTGAAAACGCTTTCATTTGAACATTTTTGCTGGAGTCAGAAGCTCAAATTTTCTTCGCAGGGAAGAATCTGAGGAAAAAGATTCGAAGAGGTGTAACACAATGTTGCATTCTTTTTCCTCTACCTTTCAATATGTACTTGGGGCACATTCTTAAGGTTCAATAAGTGAGAGCAACAGCGGAAAGTTAATGGTGTTTGAGCTAATAACATCAGATACCCTGAGGATTCATTTAAATTAGTCAGTGACTTCAATGAGTTAAATACCATTTTGGACAGGCTCAACTCTATAAGTAATTACTTCGGTTTAAAAATCAACAGGAATAAAACAATTTTAATGGTTTTCCCCGAGAATCCTCGAGATCACAAGTGGGAAAAACTGATTATCTTAAATGTCTTGGTACAATAAACAAACAAAACCGCTAAATCAAGTAAAGAAATCCATTGCAGTGCAGAACATGCAAAGGCAGCTTTTTGTATAATGAAAAAGACCTTCACCACCAGAGAAATTAACTTGCGACTGGAAATAAGGTTAGTCAAATGTTACGGTTGGTCTGTTCTCCTATACGAGTCATTCGGAAATTGCACAGAACATTCGGAAATTGCACAGAACAGAAATAAGAAGGCTGGAAGCTTTTACAATGTTGTTGCACACAAGAATACTCCGCGTCTCCTAAATTTACAGAGTAACAACAAAGTGCTTAGGTGCCTAAACTTGAAGAAAGAGTTTGTGGCTGCCGTCAAACGAAGAAAGCTAGAATACCGGATACATTTCTAAGAAATTTTAAGTTCAACTTATTAGTATTAAAAGTCTTCTTACAGCGCAGGATAAAAGGAATAAGATGAGTTGGGAGACAAAGACTGTCTTAGATTCCAGAACTACGTGGCTCAATCGTTCATTAGCACAAATGTATAGAGAATCGAGAAGAAAAGAAATACTTGCCATGATGAATACCAACCTCCGATATGAAAAGGAATCCTAAGAAAATGGAAGTTATTCTAAAACTCAGGCGGAAAGTTGTTACAAGCGGAAACTAAAAAATCAGATCAAAGGACGCAATTGTATGTGCTACAAGCACTAGCTAGCTGTTTTTTTTTCACAGGAGCACCCTCGGGGACACCTTAAAAAGCAGGGGATCCTGCCTCCGGGATAGTTAGCTCGGTTCTACTGTATTCTGCGTGTCCTGGAGTAGGGCACTAGAGACATTTTAGCCCAGAAGAAAATTATCCTTAGTCAGACGACTATGTGGGATCATCTGCGGCTTTCGTACAATTTCGGAAGCTGCATTGGTTATAGCTGGAATGACCCTCATCGATATTCCCGCCTATGAGATGCTTTGGAAATTTAACAGGAGAGTCTCGAAGTTCTGACTTAGGATCTTTGACAGGAGAATCTACTTTGTTCTGATCGGCAAGAGTCGATAGCAACAAAGGAGGAAGAAAGATTGACTTCAATTTCTACGTAGCAAGGTCGACGGCACAGCACTATAAATGGAAATGGATCGTCCCTGCTGCAGTCAGAGAATAATTGGACGGATATAAAGGCATGCACATCGAGCTGAGAAGAATAAAGATATTCGACGAGTAGAAAGAACACAGTGCAAGACGCTAACCAACCTGTAATGGGGCCTTATGGGACCTTTACATAACGAAGTTACTTGATTCTCCTTGGAACATTGTCGCAATGTCTCCTGCCTTTAATTGTTTTGTTATCGTTTCTTCTACGGACTGTTTAAATGAAATAGCAATCTGCATCCCGCCTCTAAAAGGATTCAGCAGCAATATGCGTGCAAGAAGGCTCACAAATCCAGCTTTGAGTCCGATTTTTAATGTTGCATAAACTGAAATTCCTTCTTTAACAGAACTTCACGGATGTGGATTCAGCTTCCACGCGTAGTTTTTCCACGTAATTATACCTCTTATCTTCCCTGTTATTTTTTTATTACTGAGATGGCGAATAATCTCTCCTCTGATTCTTTCCACTTGCGTTGTGTTAACTCATTATTAGGCTGCCATTTTTTTAACAATTGGTAACGAGGGACACAGATACTCTTTGAACGAAATGGTCTTTTAGGGTCTCAGTAAAACCTTTCTATATTTGGTGCATTTGAAATGTGTAGTACAGGGAAGATAGGGTGTATGTATCTCACTCTTACTGGAAAGAAAACCCTTTTAGTCTTGTGACAGCCAAGGGCACATTCTTATGAAATTCCAAAAAGCTCCGACGCAGCTTACTTACAAAATCCAAACAAAAATATACCGTCGTAAGCAATAGAGCTGGCAGGGTAACTCCGATTTAAGCTCTTTCATAAGGCCTGTTCTGCATATTTCAAATGGACAATGTATCAATATATTCCTTAGCGCAGTGATCTCCCTTCTGTTGACATGCTTTTACTTAATAAATTTACTGACCATCCTTAGACTGTATGACCTACGAACAAATGGTGTGCGCACCCTCTATGGGGGCAAGTTGTACTTTAAATATTTAAAACGGCGGCAACAGGAAGCGAGAGACCGCAAATGTGAACGGCTAAAATGTAACGATTGGAAAACGCTTATACCCGAGTTGAATCCAAGCACGGTCGGGTCATTTGTCATAGCCAATACCTTTACAACGAATCCACGTAAAAAAGCTGCTCCCATAGATATCATTGGTAAATCTCGCCCCATCTCGAAAATGAATAACCCATTCAAACCCGTTTTCCATTAGGCCTACCGGGATATGCTAAGCTGACTCAAAGTGAACGTGACTTGTGCAGTGTTGCACGCATTATGCCAGCCGCCTTCATGAACTATAAAACTCTTCTAGTTGCGGAAAATACTAAAATAGGGTACCTGAGACTAGCGGACGCAAGGCGGCTTATTAAGATCGATGTTAACAAGACCCGACAGATTTACGACTTTTTGTTAGAGGAGGGACACATCAATAAACCAACGTGATTTAAAAAAAAGAAACTAGAAAGGTCTTTTTTCTTGTTTTATTTTATGTGGAAGGGAGGGCTAGCTTGATGGCACTGCTAATTGGGACAAGGGACAATTATTTATCACTTTTTTTCTTGGGACTTTGTAGAGTTTGAGAATGCCGAAACGTTGCTCATATCGGAGGTGCATATGTTGTTGGATCATCGGAAACGACAAAACGAGTCGGCCGACGAGGAGCAAGAATTCTCGGAAGTCTTTATGAAAACCTACAGTTATACGGACAGCTTTCGAAAGTTTAAAAATAAGGAGACCATAGCGGCTGTCCGAAGGTAAGTGAAAAGTAAATACTGAAAGTTCACCCTGTTTTATTTGGCTTGTGTTTTGATGTTATTCCAGTTTACTGATGCAAAAGAAGTTACACAAATTCGAACTGGCCGCTTTGGGTAATCTTTGTCCAGAGGCACCAGAGGAGGCTAAAGCATTGATACCATCGCTCGAGGGACGTTTCGAAGATGAGGAACTTCGACAAATACTCGACGATATTGGTACCAAACGAAGTTTGCAGTACTAGAGATTGATTTAAGAAATTTCCTCCCAACATAATAATAATAATGAGTTTTTTTTTTAACAATTCTACTTGTTTATTTAAAGATTGCGAGGTCTTGCAAACGTGATTAGCTTAAGTTATGAGTGAAGACCATCTCTTGTGCGTTCTTTTTGTAAAATCTTTATCGGTGAATGAACAGTAATATTCAAAACGCATTCGACAGCTTTCAAAACGAGTACAGGGTATGAGTTTTACTAAAACGTTAGTTTAAAAAATAACTTTGGAAGTATTATAGTGAGGCCGGACAAGACAACCACCAGTTTATCTTTTATGAGAGGATTTCAATTTACTAGCATCATCTGCAATTTTGGAATAATCCTTCAACACAAGCGGCTAATTTTATCGAACGTTATACAAACGAACACCACTCAAAGTGGGGTAGTATAAATCAATTATTAAGAACGGTTCTTAAGCAAGTTTTGTGGTAGAAAATACTTGAAAATCTCAGTTCGATGACGGACTACTTAACTAACAGGAAATATCACTTTCATGACATCCAACACGCATTTGACAACTTTCAAAACGAAAGCAGGGTATGAATTTGATAACAAGATTAATTAAAAGAAATATTTTTCGAGTTATAACGGGTGATTTTTTAGCTGGTTTGGTTTTGGCAACACTGGTTTTGACAGCTGACGTGTGTTTAGTACCTTGTGTCACTGTCAAACAGCTTCAGTTTGGTTTGCAATTTAACCATGGATCGTCTTACAAATGAACGACGCTTGCAAATTATTGAATTTTACTATCAAAATTCGTGCTCGGTTCGAAATGTTCATCGCGCGCTGCTTCCATTTTTGCGAGGCGAGTTTGGTGAACAGTTAATTTCACATTTCGAGCCGGTCAATTGGCCGCCTAGATCGTGCGATTTGACACCATTAGATTATTTTTTGTGGGGGTATGTCAAGGCTAATGTCTATAGGGACAAGCCCGCTTCGATTGACGCACTGGAAGCCAACATCCATGCATTCATTCGTGAGATACCGGCCGATATGTGTGAAAGAGTATGCCAAAATTGGACTCAGCGGATGACGCAGCCGCGGTCAACATTTGCATGAAATTATCTTTAAACATTAAATTGCAAGGTTCAAACTATCGATTCAAATAAATATTTCATTAATTTTTTCGAATTTTTTGTTTTTTTTTTTTTTAAAAAAAGTTCTCAACCTCTTAAAAAATCACCCTATAGTTATAGAGGCCGGACAATTAATGACACTTCAGACAATTGTCAGACGATTGACAGACAATTAATGGACTTCAAATCAACACCCTGCAATTTTGGGATAATAGTCTTTCAACACAAGCGGCTCGAACATTATAACAAACACCACTCAAAGTGGGGTAGCATATAAAAAGCGAACTACTTTATTAAACTGACCAATGAAGATGTGCCCAGTAATTAGTCAGTAAGAGACCCAAAATATAACTTAACTATTTTAGAACTTACACTAGATGTTGGCGAGATTTGGGTACATACCTCTGTGGCGAGCTTAAGTCACACAAGCCGAATTCCATCAGGTAGAAAGATACAAGATTATCACCTACGAAAAATTATGACGCTATCGGAGTTGAGCACGAGTAAGAAATTGTCACTTTTGACAATTAACTGAACAGTTTAGTTAGTTTTTATCTGGTCCGCGTTTTGTTGAAGACGAAGAACAACTCTCAGAATCTGTTTCCAGGTATTGAATATACCAAAGATTGATACCCTTGTGTAAACCTTGCTGTCCCTGATTCTCAATTTCGCTACCCGTGTTCAAATTTTTGTTTGATGTTTCCTGGAGTAAAAAAGCGTCACGACTTTGAGTAAAGTTTGTGACAAACACAAAATTGTTTGCCGATTGCCAGGGGTGCAATAAGAATCTTTGCATAACAAATCGTACTTTCATAAAAGAGGTACCGCCAAAAACTACTAAATGAAAAACTACTACCAAGCCGGGAAGGCTTGGGATTTGAACCTACAACCTCCTGCACAGTATTCCGCACACAACCCCCGCACAAGGGCGTCGATTTTTCCGGAGTTCAAGGAAGGTTTTTCGGAAGGTAGTATTTAGGTTTTGCGTAGAAAATCTTTCCGGTATTCGCCATTGATCCGTGGGCGGGTCTTTTCTCCTACACTTTTTTTGAAGTGAAAATGTCCTCTCGCGCTGTAAATTTGTCTGTTTTATTGTTTTCTACAAAAAGAGTCGTTTCTGTCAAATCGACTATAGACTCGTGATAAAAATTGTCGTCACTCTCCAGCCCATTAATGAGAGTTGTCTGCAGACTTTGTTAGTTTCCATGGAGCAACACAATTTATCCAGCAAAAGTAAAATGCGATAACTTACTTAAGGTGGCGCTACAGTCCGGGGTGGACCTGGGCCTCAGCCAACAAGCTTCGCCAGCCAGCTCTGTCTCTAGCTAGCCGTCTCCAGTTTCGCACGCGAAGTTGGCCGAGGTCCCCTTCCACTTGCGTGCGCCACCTGAGTCTCGGTGCTCCTCTACCGCGTCGTCCCTGCGGTGTGGATTCGAAAATGCGATAATGTGGATTAAAATGCGATAACAATTAAGGTATATTTTTACCAAATTTAAAATTGCATTTTATTTTCTATGAAAAAATACATTATGTTCACTACAATATTGTGTATGGATTTGTGTTTTTTTTTTGTAAATTGGTTTGGTATAGTGGTTAAAATTTTAAGTTTAAAACTTTTCTTCTTATCAAATTCTTTCCTTTTCATTCTTCATTAAGGGGTTGCTTCTTTGAAAAATAAAAAATGTTCTTCATTCAGTACCCTTCGTTGGAATAAACGAAACCAAAGAGTAGATAATAAAATTCTTCAAGCCATGACACAGGTTCTTATGTTTAAAAAATAAAAGCATTAACAAAATGTTTATAAAAAAAAAAACGAAAACAACTAAGCAAACAATACGTTTTTTCACAAACGAAAAACAAAAAATGAAACTAAACTTAACAAGAATGGCGTATATAACTTCGCTTAATTCCCACAAATATTAATAAAGCTTTTTTGTTACTGTTCTAAACTGTAAAACTTAATTTTTAATAAGCTCTCTCTATATAGAAACCAAACGGTAGTAGTTCTGAGGTGTAACTTGTATCGTAAAAGAAACCTAAAAATTCGTTTCCGTAAACTCTTTCGACTGCAGACCCGAGCCAACTGAGTAAGCCACCACTGTGGCATGGTCGAGCTTTCCAGGGAGCGACGAGAATGCACTGCTATCGACCACACGCTTTCTGGCCGCACGATGTTGCATTCGATTCAATTCCACTTCGCGTTTAATACCATCTGGGCCGGTCGCCAATTTGTAGAAAAGTTCACGCTGCTCGAGGGTCTTTCGTCGAGCAGATGTGATCATGCGGACAAAGTCGATCAAGAGATGGCACAATCGACGGGCGGATGAGCATGGACAGAAGGTTCCACTAGTACCATAGCTGAGTAGATCTTCCAGACGGTACAACGTTAGAGCATGTCGTTGTGGACCAGTTACCAGGGGCAAACCCATCATCGACTTTGGTATTTTGACAATGTGTTGAGTTTGTTGGACGCGCGGCTCGATAACTGTGTGCGAACGCATATACTTTGGGCGGCTTGGAACACTGGCAACACTAGTAGACTTCTCGAGTTGTGCGCGAGGCGCTATATTCTCCGGCGAAGAGGACTTCTTTGAGCGTGGAGGGCGTGACGGAATCGTTGACTGAGCCGCATTCATGCTGCGAACCATTTTGTCTGCTTGCGCTGCCTCTCCCCGATGAAGACGGGAGTATATTGCAGATGCACTCTTGTTTTGGCGCTTTGGAGCTAGCACACCAACCGCACTGTGACTGTCGTACTTCGAAAGTTTGCTCTCTGGTGTCCAGGCTTCGGCGAATTTACCAACAACCGGATCGAAATTATCGCTAATGCCATCGGAGGTAAGAAACACTATATCGCCTGCCTCGATAACAGTCATAGACAACGTGAGATTACTGAGTTCGGGCTTATTTCCATCGGCAGGACCAAGAGCACCTAATGCATCGCGCATGTCACGCATCGAATGTATATCGTGACAGGCTGGAATAGAAAAAAACCCTTTTAAACAAGATCACGTCACAAAAAAAAGATTCTCGGTTACCTTGTGTGAATTCTCGAACACCATACTTCTTGGAGTACACATATCCCAGGGAATCGCCAACATTGCACGCACACACTACATATTTGCCCAGATTGGGCTCGGCTAATGGCAAAACAACAGCAATTGTTAACGTACTTAAGGCCCCACCAACTTCCAAAATGCACCCATGTCCTTCCCACAGACTTCGAAGGAGCGAAACAAAAACTTCACTCGTCGAGGTAGCCATGCACTCCTGTGCCAGACCAAATACGGCTCTGTCCAAGTAGTCAAGGCAGCCGTGTACAGCTGACCGAGCTGCCAGGCGAGCACCATCACCTGAAAAGGTAAAGAAAAAAATTATGCTTGCTCGTTTTTCTTATATAAAGGTTCTAAAAGCTCAGATAATGCAAAATAAACTCACCCCAATTTACACCATCGGCCAGTGCCATCGCAGCAGCGTTGCCACGCACCACCATCCCATAACAATCAGCGATCGGATTGCCCATAGGTTCCTTGGTCAGCATATTATTTTCATACAAAGACACAGATATTCCATAGGCACTGTCCGACTCCATTTTCCAGTTTGTGACTCCAGCGATGGGCTCAGCCAGCAAGCCATTCTCTGTGATTAGTGTTTGATTTGAGACCGCTTCGCGCAGCAAACGTGACGCATCTTCGAGCTTCTTCTCGGCCATCGGTTTCACATTGTCAATCGTGGAGATTCCCGTAGTAAAATCAGTCTTTGCGTTAACTATGTTCTTGTTGCTCTGCTCGGTGGTTGCGACGGTCGAGTCGGTAGTGCTGGTGTTTGACTTCACTGTGCTCACCATGCTGACGACAATGGTTGTTCCTTTGTTATTCTCTGTGCTCGTCGCATGGTTGTCTTTGGTGGGTGCTTCTACTTTGGAGTTTTTTCTTGAACGCACACCGGCTGGTGGCGCAACACCGCCGCCACCACTGCCAACGGTTTTATTTGCATTTTGATCCGCGCGATACTTTGAGGAATTAAACTTGAATTTGTTGTGATTGCTTATGCTCTTGCGGACCTCGATGGTCTCGTTATCCTGAGCTGTATCGATGAAATCGATATCGGAGCCAGCGCTCAAGTGCAGCTTGGATCGTTTGATGCCGGTGAGTCCGTCATCGGGCCCAGTACATGCTGATGTTATGGTCTGCGGACCGGTGGGATAGGCCGACAATGAAAGCTCTGGCATATCGGAGGGGTTCTGTCCGCTGCTCACCTCTGGACCCGGCACAAAGATCCTTTCCATGCGACTGTAAAATAAAGCGATAAGACTTTCTATTGATAAGATTAATGGAAAAAAAAACTCACCCTTCCAAGTACTTGGTAATGAAACCACCATCATCCTCGGTTTTCCGAGGGCTTCGAGGGCCATCTCTCGAATCGGCAATGAAACTCAACTGACGAAAGTATGTTGTGACCTTTTGTCTGAGTGATGGCATCACGGTGTTTGATTATTTCCTGCGGTATCGTCCTAAAGATTGATCACACACTATGACCAGAGTTCATTCACATGACCGCCATCGTTGCGAGACTTATTTCTGGTCCTACAAAAGACAAAGAAGATAAATTTGATTAAACCAACAACGTATTGCATAAAAAATTGTATAAATGAGCCTTTCGCAACGATTGCCCTGGATGTGGGACTATCTGGTGGCTGAGTATTTTAATTACTGCCGGGTTGGATGGAATTTCTTTGTATCAATTCAGAGTCTCGGCGCAAACAAAGAAAAGGAAGAACCATTCAGAGCTGTTCCGAAAAGAAACTTGAACCGCAACAAGCCTTTGCGATGGAGGCTAATTAGAAATGAATAGTAATTGGGATGTGGGTGCACACTGCACAGTCAAAGCATGTAGCCAGAGGAAGATCTATTGTGTTGTTGTTGTGTTTTTCTCATTTTTTAATTACGATTTTTTTTTTCCGTTAAACAATTCAATTTGATTCATGCCCCAATTAGGGTTTGTATTATAGTGAAATCCCATGGTTAATAGCAAAGGATAATGACGACTCGAGTTTAATTTGAGCCTTGCGTGCAGAGTCTACGAACCGACATGAAATTCAAGGTAATGTCGTGATTTGCATGTTCGTGGCAGCACTATCAAGCCGAAAGCGTATTGTCGGTGTCCTTTTTGGGCTTTTATTTTATTCTAGCTCGACAGCTGTTTAAAAGTTTGGTTAATTGCTGGGGCGTGCGAAGGGAAGGGGCATGAAAAACACATGAGTTGTGAAAGGCGCTTATTGATTGTTTTAATCAATTATTTTTACTTTCGTCAAGGTGCTAACGAATTTGGTTTTGGAGTGCATTAGGATGACAACATAGAATGTTTTCCATTTGCGTGTACGGAGGCAACAAAAAATCGAAACAAAACTTTTTGGGACAGTGCGAATTTGCTTTCAGTTCTTAGCAATAGGAGCGGCACGTGTGAATGTAGTCCCGAACAGCTTACGATTATTTTTTGAACAATATGTATAGTTCCGTCTTGCATAAAAGCACATTTTTTAATTAAAAACTGTTTACAGGTGGTCAAAAATTATCATAAGACCTCGGTAAGCACCGAGAAACATTGCATAAGGACAGTGTATTTGCTGCAGTCCGCTGAAGAGCCAGCCAGTGCCATTTTTAGTCATTGCCCATGTTCTGCACAGCATCAGCATGGGTAAAGCCGCCCAAAATTAAAAATTGTTAATCTAAAATTCAGTTTTAATCTCATCACTTAAGCGTCAAACAATTTTTATAAGTGGTTTTTTCGGTTAAAAACAAACTTTATCGTAAAAACATTCGTTAAAGGCTCTAAGACATCGTAACTTTCAAGACATGATCTCCATTAAACGAGCCATGATGCAGTCGTTAGTGTGTCGGTTTATTGTGCACTAGGTCCTGGGTTCAAACCCCGTCCTGGACAATAAAAATTTTTTCGTTGTCCCACCTTAGCAAGAGTTCTGAAGAACCACTAAGAGTTTCATTGGCCATGAAAAACTTTAAATGGCCAACGTTTAAGGTCCCCTTCATATGTGTAAGAACATCTAAGAGGCACGGACGCAGCATGCATAGTTGTTATAGTTCAGGCGACTCTTCTGAGCTTTAAGTGCCAGTTAGTGTCTGTAGAGCTTTTCGCCAAAATGTCACTTTTCGTCACTTGGTATGAAAAGAAACTTCTTTATCTCGTTTGCGCACAGGCCTACTGTTTGCAACCATTTCATTGATTTCATACCAAGTGGACGGATTTCGCCAAAGGTTAGAGCGAGAGGTGCGATGTTTTATCGTTTTTGATTGTATGTAGTCCGTATTTAAAATTCGCTCTTCAAAAAGAAATTTAAAGAAAAGTTCGAGAGAGATTTTTTACCTTAAGCAACCATTAAACCATCCTTGAAATCATTCAATTTAAACCAATGCTCATCAAGATTGAGCTGCAAAATCCGGGATTCAGACCAAATTAATTAAGATCAAGCAAACGAGTTGACATTTTACAGGGACATACGGTCCCGGCAATTAAGTAGAGATCAAACTCTCTTAAAACCACACATGATTGTGTGGCTACATCGCGACAAAAAGCGGTGTTTTCAGGGCTATTCGAAAAGAACCCTAAGAGCAAGAATCTGCTTAGTTGTGCTCCTACCAGAACGATAGCCGCACTGTTCTTTCCCAACATTTTTCACGAAAGGCTCGACAGGATATATCTACACTCTGTCTGGGTCTTTTATTCCATCTGTGAAAATGGGTATCATTCCCTTCACTTGAGTGAGGTGGTGGGGAGAGTGACGACCCCGCGGGTATTTGTCTCTTGAGTGACGACCCCGCGTCTCTTTGACCCCAAAATCAACCCCTTTCACTTAGCTCTCTCATTGCTTTCATGGCTTTTCCATGAAATGTAATGAGAGCATTATTTCCACAAACAAAATGAGAAAAAGAGAAAGTGGGTTTATTTGCCGTGCACGTTCTATAGACGCGGGACCTGGTACCCTTAAAATAAAAAAGTATCATGAGTTGAACTTCGGCAAGCAATAAAAAAAATCGCCTTCTTTCTTCAGGTACTACAGTCCAGGGTGGGCCTGGTCCCAAACCAACAAGCTTGGCCAGCCATAGGTTAGGTTAGGTTGATGGATGCCCTTTTGACAATAGTCACGGCTTCACTTAAACCAGCAGTTGGGTCCATTGTGTCCATTGGGAACCTTCTTAATACCTGGAACGAAAACAGAAATAGACCGCTGTTAGAAGCTCAGAGTTCCGCCCTCTTGGACCCATCCGGATTGAAGAAGTAGCTGCCGAGGGTACTACGCCTGATGCTGTTTAGGGCTGGGCATTCGCAGAGCAGGTGACGAACAGATTCAATTTCTTCAGCGTCCCTGCAGCTCCTGCAGTAATCGTTATGCGGTATGCCTAGCCGCTCAGCATGTAGACCCACAGCGGAGTGCCCCGTGAGGATTCCCGTGAGTACTCGGATGTTCCTGCGGGCTAGTCCGATCAAAAATAGTGATCTCTTGTTGCTCTGTCCAACGTAGGTTGGTTCTACTCAAGGATTCAGTTTCTATCCTACGTGCTATCGAACTCAGCGGGACTCTTCTTCGTTTCCCGATATATTGGTGTGACCTGGCACCCAACACACAGTTACAGTGTTGCCAAGTGATAACTCGTCCAGAATTTCCCTGCATAGTTTAGAATAATAAAGGCCAGCCATATCTCTGTTTGAGGTCCCCTTCCACTTGCATTCGTCACCTAAGTCTCTCTATTGTGCTACTCCTGCAATGTGGATTCGACGATTTCCCTATGGCCGGTGCGTTGGAGTCCATCCGTTCGAAGTTGTCCAGCCAACACAGACGTTGTATATTGACTCTTCTGGCTAGGTCAGCGTCGCAGACAATAAGAAAACTTAAAAGCAATAGGGCTCCACGATACGACCTGGAGACATCCTGAAGGATTTACAGAAAAAGATGCTAAGTCAAGCTATTTATGATAAACGCTTCTCTGCGACTTCTAAATATATACGTTCTTACGCAATCGAAAGTTGCTAAGATCATAAAGTTTTTAGAACCAGAAAATGTCCAAGTGACAAAAAACCGTAGGCCTATCGATTTTACTGTTAGGATTACAACCATGTTTGCAGAAAGTCGCTTCATTCTGGATCATCGATTCATTTTTACGACAAACTATTTGCAACAATAGATCAAGTCTAGAGAATTATGATCGAGATTGAAAATGTCCTAGAAGGAAAAAGATATGTTCTGGTGCTTTCCGCTACGTATCGCAAGCTTTCAATTAGGTTTGGCACGAAGGCTTCAGGTATAAGCTTAGGCAAATCTTGCAGGAAGAAATGTATAAAATATCGGAAAACTGCCCGAAAACAGCCTTTTTGCCTTCGGCACTGAACAATTGTGCAAGCAAATTCGGGCTGGCGTACCCCAGAGAAGTTCTTGCTCTACACAAGAGACAAACCTCAAGCATGCAGGTTGAAAAAGGTCAGGCGATGACTGTCCCGAGCTTTAAGTGTCAGTTAGAGTCTGTAATTTGTTTCCCATTGACTAAGATTGTCTGTGGTCCGTCTTAAACAGAAATTGAAAGACAAGTTGGAGGGAGATTTTTTACTTTATGCAACCATTGGACCATTGAACAACATTATTTTTGCATATTGCTCGGAATCGGATTTGAAATGTGATGTTTCTAATGGCAGAGTTTTATTCCATTTCATTTACATATGTTCGCGGGTGATGCGGTCATCTTGGCAACAGGTAAATCAGGCGAATAAGCCGCACAGTCAAAGCAGAAGGATCGACTAACTATACGACAGCACCGCAAAAACCTTAAAGCGGAATTCAAAAACAAGTTGTGCCTCCACCTTGGCCTTGACGTTTATGAACACAATGAAGCTTCGCCTCTAGGGTTCCGTTTGCCATGTTGACGAAGCCAAAGCATGTTTTGTAAAGCTGCCTTAAGACCATCGATTGCAGATTGTTGAGAGGAGGTGGTATACTAAATCCCAGATTACTGCGGCCACAAGTGGGCCTATTGTGATGCCCCCCATTTATAGCTCATCCATGATGCCACAGTTTGTTATGAAGGCGGCAAGCTCTTTGGGTGAGCTGGCAGCTATCTCCGCTGCTTCGAGATCAAATTTACCTAGATAACGTTGACGTGTTTTGACAATACAGTTGCAGTCACATAATATGTGCTCTGCTGTTTCTGCGTCTTCGTTGCATAGTCTGCAGGTGTTGTCCTGTGTTATGCCCATGGCCATCAGGTGTTTTTTAACTCGACAGTGTCCTGTGAGGAAGCCTGTGACCATTCGAATCTAACTTCTGCTTAGTTGTAGTAGTTCTTTCGTCTTTTTTTTGGGGGGCAGTTTGGCATGAAACTTTTAGCTTGCCTGTGTCCTTCGGCAGCCCTCCAGAAATGAAGCTTTTTTTTCCAGCCAGGTTTTTATACTGCTTTTTAAAGTATTAATTGGTAACCCGCAGAATGGTCTTGGCATCATGAATAGGGATGCGTATCCTTTCCTGGCTAGTTCGTCTGCTTTTTCGTTGCTTTCATATCCACTGTGTCCTGGTACCCAAATCAGGTGAACCTTGGTTGCGGTGGCCAGTATTTGCAAGATTTGAAGGCAATTCCAGACTAGCTTTGATGTAATTTCAAAGGCGTCACTCGCAAGCAGAGCTGCCCTGCTATCAGATGCTTACACGATTGCCAGATCTGACAATATTGTCGTATCTTTCAGTAAAAATTTGTCCCAAATATCTTGTAACCGTGTGAACACACAATTCAGTCTGACAATATTTGTAGAAAATTAATTGTCAGATCATTGTCAGACACCAACCGGACAATGAAATTGTCAGATCTCTGGCAAACGTCTGAACACATAAAATGTCGTGTTGCCAGACTATTGTCAGACATTAGGACATTTGCAGACTCCTTTTCAATTGCCAGATGTACTATGATTTTGAGGCTGACAATTTCTTCATTGTCATATCTTTTTTTCGCTTTTAATCGGGTAAAAATAACTGTAATGTTTTCAAACTGATCTTCTGTGATTTTGAGCTTCACATGGCCTTTGGTGTTTTCGGCGTCTAAAATGTCATAAATAACGTATATAAATAACGTAAAGGTAAATTTGAATTTTTATGTTGAACTTAATTTTTCTTCAGATATTTCTCTACAAGAAGTGTATGGAGAGCGTCCAGAACATCTGGAATTATTGACGAAATCGTCGAAACTGAAATACGGAACAGGTACTGCATCGACCAGAAATTCTCAGCGGTAGCTAGATACCTTAAGGTTATAATGAGTCGCTCAGCGCCCAAAATGCTCAAAGAATTGTTTCGCATTCATGCGAAATTTCGATACAATTCTGGCGTAAAGCCCCTCCTTCTCACGGCGCGGCGGTGTTAACCAATTCTTTACCCAAACACAGCGATGTTTTCTTGGCAATTCTTCATCTTCACTCTCGAAAACGTACGCAGCCAAAATAACTGCAAGTGCATTATTATTATTCATTTTATTTATTTTCATTCCACTCCACAACACTTTACAAATATGACGAAATTTCCTGAATTAAATTAATTTCAGTTGTCAAATGCTTTTCAGTTGTTTGTGTCAAAAATGTGCCAACCGTGTAGATGGACAATTTTCAGCCTGACAACGTTGTTAGAAAATGTATTGTCAGCCCACTCGTATGACAATGGAATTGTCAGACTTTGTCTCAGTGTTTGATTCAGTGTTGTAAGGAAGGAAGGAAACTTTGATTCAGTGTTGTAAGGAAGTTTCTCATTGTTATCTAATTCGAAGCTCATTGTCATAACATGACAGATCTAAAAATATTGTCAGATAAGGCAATCGTGTAAACATAGCTTTAGATTCTCTCGGAAGCAGAGTTCTATTGCATGTATTTCGGCCTGAAACACGGAACAGCTTATATCCATACTAGCGAATAGTGATGCTTTAGTGAGTGGACCGTATACTCCGGCTCCAACTCCTTCATTCGTTTTAGAACCGTCTGTAAACCGTACAAGTGAGTCGTTGGAAAATGTTGGTTTATTCTGTTCACAATTTACACGGTCTGGGAATGTACCCCTGAAGTTGCGCCCCTGTGATGAGCAAATAGGCGTTAACCATAGCTTCTTTCATGAGTTCTAGATGAAGTGGTGGGATGTTTAGGGCGACTTCAAGTGCAGCTGTTGGTGCAGTTTTCATTACCCCAGTTGCACAGACACAAGCTAGTCTCTGTAGTTTGTTGAGTTTGACTTGCGCTGTCCTCTGCGTTGCTTTATGCCACCAGACAGCGGTTGCATATGTGATGACAGGTCTTGTTATTGCCGTGTACATCCACAATGTCATTTTGTCCAATGTCAAGTCCCCAGTCTTTACCGAGTAGACTTTTACTGGTCCATAGGGACAATCTGGCCTTGTCAAAAGTTTTGGTAAGATGAGAGTTCCATGCAAGTTTTTCGTCTAAGTGTGATTCCTTGATATTTGACTTCTGATGAGAACTCTATTATTTCGCCGAAGAGTGTAGCATTTCTGAGTCTTTCCCGCTTTCTTTTCTTGGTGAAAGCCACTATGGTGCTTTTTTTGGGGTTGACTTTGAGGCCAACTTTTGTGCATCATTCAGCAACTAGGTTTAGAGCCCTTTGAAGGCGATTCGAGATTGTGTCTTCGAATTTGCCTCTGATTAGGATAGCTATGTCATCTGCATATCCTTAAACATAGAAACCGTCATTACTGAGTCAGCAGTTCGTTTACCACGATGGACCATAGTAGAGGGACCATCACTCAGAGGCAAATGTTCTAGCATTTCAGTACCAAATTTTTTTTTGTAGAACAGACTATAAAAATTCTGCCCAAGGTGGTGGAAGTTATTGTCGTTCGAGCTCTTATGCCACTGAACGCAATTCTCTAACCGTTCTATGATAAAACTGCTACGGATGCGCGCAGTCACTGAAGTATGTCAGATTAACTTCGCTAACCCTGTCCCAAATTTTTTACAAATCCATACGTAAAGTTCGTCGTTTATTCACATCGTACAATATAATATACGTGTGAAAAGTTATAGTGTTTAGGTAAGTCTTTAAGTAATCTGCAAGATACATAAAAATTTCATCTTCAAAGTCAAATCAAGCACTCAATTGAGATCCACTGATGAGTTTTTAATGAACACCCATCGCTTCACATTTCAATTCTATATTGAAAAATGGTGGAGAAATGTTAATAGACAACACATCATCACAACCGCTCAATCGACCCTGGAGCGCACACGGCACCGTAGACCGCCCGCCCCTCTGCTGGCGGAACTCTCTCAACATAAACACAACTAATCCGAAAATGTGTTTACTAAACTTATAGCCTTTCCATGGAGATGAAAAAAATAATAATTAGCGCACCATCCGAGAGTCTGTGGCAATATATAGGGGGCACAAAGTTACTAGGCTACGCAATAGACACACAAGGTGTATAGATGGAGCAGCAAGGCATCCCCCCGCAGTTGTTGAAAAAGAAAAATCTGATGTTTACACACGTTCAATTTGCCTCAAAAAGAGGAATCCCATGATGTGGAACTAAAAGGTGCACTATTGACAGCACATAACTCCTATCTGGCAGTCTTCGCAGGTACACCCATTCGAGTGTGGGGTGTGTACTTTTACAGCTTCAGCAAAAAGAGTCAACATGTTTAGATTATGCAAATGATGCAAGCAAGAGGTGTATCATTGACAAGCAAAGTTTTTCGATTTTTCTGAAAAGGCGCTTTTTTTCGGTGCGACAATCGAATTGGGTGCACACGGTTAAGGTTTTCAAGACACTTGTACCAACTTAAACGTAAGTTTTTTGGTTCAACAGGTGCAACTTGAAATTTTAGCACTTTCAGCAAGATGCCCCCAAAACTTCCATCGTCTCCGCTGTCGAGTGCTTTAAGATCAAGAGGTCAACCTTGTGTAATGCAGTCCAAATTTTGTGTAGCTCTATATAGAAAGTGATAACAAAATTAAGCCAATTAGTATGCCTTACAAGACGCTTCGAAAATTACTTTCGTATGCCTCTAATAGGGAAGTGCTTGTGGGACGGTATTAATCCATAATTCCCACTTAGACGAATTAGCTATGCGATGTGCGTGCGTGTAAAGAAACCCATAAATCGATCAGTCACTGTGTCTTCCACGAAGTAACATTGCGCATATGTTTTTCGAAGGTCACTGAACTTAAGCTGGGTTAAATAGATGACTTTTATTTGCGTTAGAGTGCTTGGACCAATCTTGATTTATTGCGTTAATCCTGGTTATCATAAGGAAAAAATTAGAATGGTTTGTTGCGCTATCGTCCTCACAAACAAGCCTTTGACTGAATTCAAGAGAGGTTTACCAGAAATGAGGGAGAGAAGTGAGCAAGTTGTTAAACACAAGTGGGAAAGTGCAACAGTGCGTATGCAAAAGCTTCGATCCATCTACGACGGATTGCAAAATACCCGACCATACCAAAAAAAAACTGCCACGCCTTCAAAAAGTGGGCGGGATATAAAAATATAACTGTTGAATGCTTTGTACTAGGTGGTTGCATACATTTCGGCCTAACTCAAAACAAATCACTTCTTTTAACGCCACGCCCACAAAAGTAGGCGGAGGAACATACAATGTATACATAAAAATTGGAAAATATCTACAGTAGATATCTGCTAATATCTTCCACTTTCTTCATATAATTTTTTTACAAATTTCATATATATTTATTGAAAAACAGTCATTTTAAGCTAAAATCCCTTAAAAAGTAGGCGTGGTCAATGAAAAGGCTAAAAATGTTTGGCTTCTTCAAAGACAATTACAAGGCAATGCTGTATACCCAAAATGAATGCGCTAGCGCCATTTTAACATAGCTAAAATTTATGAAAAGTATTTTTTTTTTTTAAATTAGAGATGGTCGCACATACAGACCTGCAGTGGGCGTGTCTGTGGGCGGATTCAGCTAACCAAATTCAGCGGATCCAACTTCCAGCCAACCCACTAAATTTCAGCTCTCTACCTTAAAATTTAAGGGCTAAAAGTTGTTTACATACGAACAGACGGACGGACGGACATGGCTTAATCGATTCTTTTGTGTCGGTCCCATTCATAGAAGGTCTTAGAAGTCTACGGTAATTATTTGACTGCGTTACAAACTATACATCAAACTTAATATATGCACCCTGGGTGGGGTATAAAAAGCTCAGAGCAGTTTTCCCTAACTGCGTAAAAACTGCTCTGAGTTTTTTTTTTTTAACTCGATTTGCTCATTTCTCTCCCTCATTTCTGTAAACCTCTCTTGAATTCAGTCAAAATCTTCTGTTGTGAGGACGATGGCGCAACAGACCATTCTGATTTTTTTAGGTCTCATTTATTAAAGCTACAGGACTTAAGCTTACTTTTAAGATGTGCTGTCACGTCACGATGGCAAAACTATTTGAGCATTTGATCGGTTCCGAAAACTCTGTTATCGGGATCATAGCTGAAGGAAGTCGCTCTTTGTTCGAAAAGATTACAGCGATCTTCAATGCTTTATGTTGAAACTGAAGTAATGATTTTGTAATCGGGATTCCGCAAACGGTTCCAACAGTGATCTGATAAGGCTGGTAAGGGCCAAGTGGAGTCAAAGTTTTTTTTAAAGTTGGTTGTGGATTTGCAAATCCTTTGGTTGGTGCTAAATACCTTAATTTTGTGTCGCGTTTTGTGTCGTGTGTCTCTTGAGTTGGCGGAGGCTCGAGAACGATAGAAGGACCATTTAGCAACCCTCGCTAAGGAAAAGCGGTCATCGAAAATGATGATGATGATTTGTGTCGCGTTAACGCGGAGCAGTTTGATTGCCTAAAGCAGTGATAACGCGCAGCAATAAATTTTTGGTGTGCTGCATGGCGTCTGCAATGTGTACAAAGATTCGAGTATGAATTTCCTCGAGAGAATAAGATGTCAGTGTCAAAAGGTCATAGCGGGGTGATCGATAAGTCTGCCCTCGAGTACCATGCCTGTTTGTCGGTCCAGATATAGAAATTGGAAAAGTTGTCTGTCTTCCCTATAGCATCTTATCAATTTTTAAGAATTTAGGTATCGATGCCTCGGTCTGGATCTTTCAATATAGGGATGTCTTCATTTTAAGCCTCGTGTTTGAGTTTATTGGAAAGCGTGTATTCTGGGCGTTCAGTAATGGGTGGAAGAGCACTCTGAGAGTTTCAGACAACCTTTGCCATCTCAATCTGTAGATGAATGTGATGTGTGTGCTGCAACTCTTCTTGACAGAAGCTCCATAGTATGTACTTTTAGTATACGAGAGTCATTAGATAAAGGGTCCGCCAAAAAACTTTTTTTTTTTAAAACGCTATAAAAAAAAAACTGAATATTTTCTCAAATTTTTTTTTGTATTTCAAAGTACAATCCTTCCGGTTAATAATGGGTTAAAATAATTTCATTCAAATGGCTGCCTTGGCTGCCCATGCAGTAGCCTACACGACCGGTCCAATTTTTGAGCTCATTATTGATTGTGTGCAGCTGTATTTCACCAATGGCTTCACGAATATTGTCCTTTAAAGCGTCAATTGTCTCTGGCTTGTCGGCGTAACACTTATCTTTTAGCTCCGAGGTGTCCAATCGACATCAGCTCTGCAGCTAATAATGCGATCTTCAAAAACAGGGCGCAAAACATCGAGTGTAGCTTCGACTGTGGCACGTAGCGCCGTCCTGTTGAAACCAAATGTTGCCAATATACTCCTCTTCAATTTTTGTGAATAAAAATTCGTTTAACATGGCCCGGATAACGATCGCCATTGACTGTAACGGCCACTCCTTGCTCATTTCCGAAGAAAAATGGCCCAATCATGCCTCTGGACCAAAATCCACACCAAAAAGAGACTCGTTTTGAGTGTATCGGCTTTTCAATGTATGCGTGCGGGTTTTCTGTGCCCCAAATGCGACAATTTAGCTTGTTTACCCGCCAAGATCAAAATGAGCTTCATCTGAAAAGATGATTTTTTTGGCAAAATCGGCATCTTCTCTAAGTCGATCGCAGGCCCACTTAGCGAAGCGAAAACGCATTGGATGGTCAGTTGGTTTCAACTCCTGAATCAATTGGACTTTGTATGGCGTCATACCAAGGTCTTTATGCAAAATTCGTCTCAATGATGTCTACGAAATGTTCAATTGTTGAGCACGTCGGTGAATTGATGTTGGTGGCGCTTCACGTCCACTTTCTGCCACAGGAACAATTTTCTGAGGTGTACGCACTGTTTTTGGCTTTTCACACTTTGGTTTATCTATGAGGATGCCAGTTTCTTTCACTTTTTTCACAAGATAACGAGCATACGGAGCTGACGGTGCTTCTCTTCTCCCAAAATCCGTACTCAATTTTGGCACACATTCTGCCAGCAAATGACAAATTTTGCCGGCGTTGTTCAAGCGTATACACAACCATATTCGTTCAGCGGAAGGATAAAACTAATTATCTGTCAAATCAGACATGAGCTAAGTGCATTCACGAAATAAGCACTAGAAGAAAGAAAAAACGTTAGATGGTAGACCCTTTAGATGGTGAACGAGTCCGATGTCCGAGTCATACTCGGATAAGGCCAAGTACATTTTACCGACAAAGCAAAAAACCTCCATTCGTAGCTTATGTCAAAACGTCACTGTTGACAGCAACAACAACGGGTAGGTAAGGAGTTCATCTACGTAGAGTTGACATAAACTGCACAAATGACACCTTGTAGAGTTTGTGTCATTTGTCACCTTATTTAGATTTGGCAAAACAAATGGTCTTTAAACTCAAATAAACTGCTCACAAATAGCCAAGTTTAAGCTCTACAAAATCTCTACTCTGTCAGCGCTGCTTTTTCGGCGAGGGATACGTGCTAGAAGATAAGCAGCAAAAAAAAATATGCACGACTCTTTATGGTCCTGTAAGGATTAGACGCAATTTAAAAACCGAAACACGAATACTTCATTGACTCGTTCATATTGAGCGAATGTACAACACCGCCAAGTCAGGGGGTCTTTGAATCCAAGCGCCCAGGTTCAAGACGGCCAGGAAGATCGAACCTCTGTTTCACGGATCAAGTCATTGCCGATCAGCGTGAAAGGATCGCAGAGGATTGGACCAGAATCGCAGATGACGAGCCTTCCTGTTAACGAGGCAAAAACTCCCCATGGGTCCGTTGCCCGATTATTAATCCAGCAACGTTTACACTTTAAGTAAACAGACATTTGCTTTAAATACAAAAAACTTGCACTTTAAAATGTTCAGATATGTGCGTAAGCTATCAACTCAAATGAAGAAATTTTTGCCACGCCCATTTTTGAGGGCGTTTTTTAAGTATAAAAACGTATAAGTATAAATCCTGCCATTGTCACCTGAAAAAAAAGACTTGTTCATTTTCACGGTCCCCACCTCCGCGAGGGTTTGACAAGCCCTCCGAGAGTATCATTTGTCTTGAAAAACTTCTCAAACTGCCGTTCGGATTCGGCAAAAAATTGTAGGTCCCCTTGTATGTGAACAAAGCAACACACGCAGCATACATTGTTGAGAAGTTGGCCCTGGTTCACATCGAGCTGTTGCGCCACCCTATTTATTATTTTTTTAAGTGTAACCAAATTTTTAATAAAAAATGCAACCAACACGTGAATACCACGATGTTATTGAAAAGGGATTTACGCCACGCCCCTTCTATAAAAAAGGAGATTCTTAACCGACGAATTCTAAATACCAACCAAAATTTATGACACCATTCGGAGCTTGATAGAGGTCAATTGGGATGGGATACCCAACGATTCGCCTAAGCGGATTGTAACCCTCCCACTAGTTGTCTTTGGCTGTAATCCCTGATGTAGAGTGCTTACTGCTAGTCTGTTTCGAAAGCAGCGATTTGCCAAAAGCTTGACTTTCCAAGACCGAGGTATAACCACTCCGCACGAGATCCCGGGTTCGAATCCCAACCGGGGCAATAAAATTTTCATTCACTGTGTTCCACCTCCGCGAGGGCCTGGCAACCCTCCGAGAGTATCATTTGTCATGACATGGGAGACCTCTCAATTCGCCGTTCGGGATCGGCAGAAGACTGTAGGTCCCTTTAATGTGTGTAAAAATACCCTGTAACGCATACAGCATGCATGATTGTAGGAGAGGTCCACGCGATGGCTCTTCTGAGCTGCAAGTGCCAATTATTTTTTTTTTCGGCTTCAAAGGCTCATCACCTTTAGTCTTCATCATGAGTCTAGTGCTTCTTCGTGGCATGGTATCGGTCATTTAGTTTCATACGGACGGCACCACGTGTCACATAGCTGGTGAAACAATAGCTTTGATAGATTGTCTGAACGTTTTGTTTAGCGAAATGTGGACTTGATTTGTTCCCCTTTATATTATCCAATTAGACACTTATTATGACAATCTCAATTATCAAAAAATGCGATGCAAGATGTAATCAAAAGAGTAGGAGGAGGCATAGAAGAGGTGGACCTATGTTTTAAACGTTAGTTAAACCACAAATCCCAATACTAGGCTGGCTAATCTTTGTATACGAAACCCTTTCATGCTCATTTTGTTCGCCTTTTAAAATTCTTTCCCGAGCATTTCTCTCCATCTCCACCGAAGTTCAATCAGACAAAAATGTTTATTTTCATACTCAAAAGTAAACTGAACAAAAGAGTTTTATAGCCCAAATATATATACCGAGGCCCACTCTTTAGTTAAACAGTCAAACAATTTGACGTCACTGCAATTTTAGAAACAAATTTATTCATGGAAGCAAGAAGTAATCTTCATCCTCCCCATCATTCCGGAGCCTGAATTTTAAGCAGCAACAAAAATAAAAAAAAAAACAACGAAGAGATCCAAAGTCTGTCGACTGAGTTCCATAAATACTTTCCAGGGTATTGTTTTACGTGCTTGGCACTGGCACCACAACTGAAAAATCGGCTGCAAAACACTTCATTTATGGAATGCATTATTTCCTTTGAAGATTTTTTTAGAAAAAAATTATCCCATCGTTCCTCCCACTCGATTCTAAATATATAAAAAAGTATTCGAAACAAAATCATCCAAGCCCTGCAAAACCATATAGAAAATCTTCATCAACAGTGATTAAGCGTTGATTTATTTTTAAATTAAGCCTCATACTTATGCCTATATACACGTTTCTGTGTACAAAAACCAAACCTTGGGTTCGATTGGAGTGTGTGTATGGTACAAGGCTTGCAAAGCTATTGTCCCATAAATAATTAAAATTCGCAAAGGGCGTTGTTCTGCAAAAAAAAAAAAAAAAAAAATCCGAGGGAAGCCAAATCTTTCACATCTATGTATACGACAACACACAAACAAGTTAGTAAAAGGGTTCGTTTTTTTTATTGGGGTGCCCCTAGCCTCTTAGACAGATTGAAGAGCTTGTGTAGTAATGCATGCTTTTAAATTTGCAACGGGTAGCAAGGGTAAAACTTTTCATTATTGACGTCGATGGGCACTCTCATTACTCGCCCTCAATGGTGCAGGATACCATATCCACATACTATACTGATGCCGCACATAGCATCTAATGCGGGTGTATTACTCTTTTAACAGCCGTTATATAACACAGATATACATACCTATCTACTCTACGATGTGTGTGCAAATTAAGTCTAATCAAATGCATTACGTTCAAATTGCATTTGATTTTATTAAATTACAGCATCCATTATGTTGAGTTGAATTGTGCACCCTGTTCTTTTGTTTTATTATACGCATAATGTGTGTAAGAGGCCGAGTCTCTGCACTCTGTGTGCAAACTTAGAAAAAAAAAAATAATTTAATTCATGCGAAACCGTTGGAAGCATTTGTCGTGTTTTATAGGGTGTTTCCACCGGACACTGATCCGCGATTAAGACAAATCATCCATAAATCCCTCTTAAATCACGAGATTTACCTTACGAATATTGATCTCTTCACGAGGAGACTAATAATTAATCGCGTAATAAATTTCTTCCAAGCAAGAATGCCTAAATCTAACTGTACAGAATTCTACGTGTTCTGTGCGTTTTCTGGCAAAGCAAAACAAACACACCTTTTATTGACAGCTGGGTATCATCAATTCAGCAGTGTTGTATGCTATAGCTCCACGAGCAAGAGCGATTTTATTTTCAAACAAGTTATTTTGGCCACTTGGGCACCTTTCCTGGGAGTAAGACAGCCACACGCTACAGTTGTCAAATTACAAAAATAAAGCAGTAATCAATTTATTGTAAACGATTGTAAGCCTTAAAATAAAAAATTTAATAAAGATTTCAATTCAGCTAAGCAGTGTTCTTGTGTGGTGTAAAGGGATGCGCAGAACGGCTAATGTTACTGCTGACGTTGATGTGGTTGTTCCTGTCAAAAAGTTAAACGCATTTAGGTATGCACACTGCAAAACAATGATGGACGTTAATGTTGAGCAGTAGCAGGTTGATGTTGATCAAGTTGGTCTCTTATCGGCTTTATGGACCGAAATCCCAACAATATATTTGACGTTTTGTTTTTCAATTGTTGGGTTATTTCGTACCGTAGGTTAAAAAAAAATCGGTGGCAATTAAAAGTGAATTTAATTATCTCTGAATCTGAGTTAAAAAATAAATAAATAGAGTGGCGCAACAGCTCGAGGGTCAACTTCTCAACAATGAGAATCTGAATTGCCTGACACTCTGAAACTGAGTTGCCGACAGAAAAAAACGTTTGTAAAGAGATGCGCAGATGACATGATATCGTTGAGAAACGTCAAAAACGAAAGTACACGTCAAGTTAATCTCCTCTATTCCGGTGGAAACACTTTGAGATTAACTTTTAATCTTCCTGCGTTAATCTCTGTATTATGTGCGGTGGAAACACCCTATTAAGGACACTTTTCTCAACTAAAATAAAAACTTCGAAAAGAATTATCAAACGCAAATACACAGCTGTCAAATGGTATTGAGTATGTTCGCTAGCGACCATAAATTACTGAATAACAAGATATTCAACTTCGGATTTGTAAAAGCGAAGGAATTTACCCATCCGCCGATATTTGTTTACAAATGTAAGTAAATTCATCGTTTCCATGCAATTTCGTCTTGGAACTTTTAAATCAGCTGATAGCGTAAGGTAAAATTGTTGTTGTATCTTCTTACACGTATTCACCGACACGGAAATTTAAAGCTTTATAAAAGCTTTAAAGGCTTAATAAAAAACGTAAACAAATGAGTGGGAAGGTAAGAGGGACGCAAGTTCAATATTTAGTTGTTCACTAATTTATGCTAGCGACTCTAGAAAACTCAACCGGAAAACGTATAACAGGATCGAAACTCACGATTTTGTTGGTGGTAGTGACCAGTTTACGTCGCATTCACGTGAGATAACCATGCTCGTAAGTAGCTCGTGCAAAATATTCAGCATGGCAGGGGCTGTGTGGCACGTAGCGCCGCATCATCGACCGAAAGAGATTTCTGCTCGTTCTTGAAGAAGTATGGATCGATGATGATTCCTCCAGCCCTAAATCCACAAAAAAATAGTGACTTTCTCTGTTTGCTTTGCATTTTGTTGGATAGTGATTTTCTGAAAATTCTCGACAATTTTCGCTTCTTGCCGAATCCATTCAGAATTTGGTTTCGTCTCTGAATTATGATTTTTCGACAGAAATGGGATTGAACGTCCACTTCGGGAGTCGGAATGTGAAACGCGAACGCATGTCGTTGTCTGTGGTTAACTCTGCGCTCATGGAGACTAACGGGTGTATTGGCCAAGTCATAACGCAAAATTTGCCAAAAAAATGTGGCAAGCAAAAGACGAGTCTCCGTGATCGGCAGCGACTTAATTTCGGGATCAGCTGCACACTCTCATATACAGATACAGCGACATATTCGGCAGATCTTGCGCCTCATTGGCATACAGGCTGGGCGTGATCTTTTCAAACCGGTCAACTCGAATTCAACCTGCTGCATTTTTTTTAGTTAAAATTTTCTGACTCGTCTTTTGCGAACTGTGACACCTTAACCTTAACAAATGTTTTGTGCGGTGAATGTCAGAGTATGCTAAGTTTCCACTTGTCGATTTGCAATTGACAAACGACGTATTTTTAGGTTATATTGAGAAATTGGCAAGTAGAAATAGAGTGTCTTTGAATTGACATATGAATTGGCTTACGAATTGTGTCTTTGATTGACAAAGGGGAGAACTGTCAAAGTTTGTCAATAAATCGACAAGTGGAAACTTAGCAGTAGAGTTTAGCCTAGGAGTTTATATAGCTTCCGTATGAAATTGATAACGCTGCTAACAGAGGGAATCTTTGTCTTCATTATTCAGTTGTTCTCTGAAGAAAATATCTGTCTAATGCAGTAAAGGGCTGCAAATTCACATATAGAATGTGTTCAACAGCTTAATCTTCTTCAAAAGGAAGTCCGTATTCTGGAAAGTTGACTTTTTTAATTTTTAAGAGGTATTATTCTGTAGTTCTCCTGTAGTAATCCTTTATAATGCCTTTTAAGCTCCCGAGATGGAATTTGGACTTTGGTGTACGTCTGAGGCGAAGATTGCAGGATCATGCAATACCGGTGAAACGATAAACGATTTTTTCTTTCGATATTATTTCCGCTAATATCAATGCCTAAGCTGCAAAGTTTTTGATATCGTGCCTTTTGAGGTTTAGACACTTTTTGGCACTTTTGGTGAAGATCAGAATTTGCCATCCGGCTTGAAATGAGTAATAATGAGCAACAATACAGAGAGCTGCATGTATTGGTACGACATCAGCAATGAGAACGACACCAACCTCAGGGCTGGAGGCAATTCTCGATATCCTACCCCTCGACCTCTATATGCAAGAATCTACTGCCAAAAGCGCCTTGAGGCTCAGTCAGTCACCTGAATGGATCCCAAGCTCATTTGGTCATGCGCAGATTCTTCACAGCGTTATAAGAACCGACACCTGCTCCGACTACCTTACTCCCTACCTTGACTTCGAAAACCCCTTTCCCACTCATCCCAGCATGTTTCCTAGCAGGGATGAGTGGGAATCGGGAGAATCGCTAAGAAATTTATCGATAGCCATATACGCAGATGGTTTAAAAATGAGCATGGGCACGGGTGCAGGTTTCTACTCTGAGAACCCACTTATAAAAAAATCAATAAAATTGCCCGATTCTTGCAGCGTCTTCCAAGCGGAGGTCCTTGCAGTCAAGGAGGCAGCCAGCCAACTGTCTATAAGGGCAATACCATATTTATAGACAGCCAGGCAGCCATAAGGGCAATAGCTGCCACTGAAGTCAAATCCGAACTTGTTAAGTGCTGTCGCAAAGCGCTAAAGGTTCTTGGCTCGCAGCACAATGTAAGACTCTGCTGGGTTCCTGGCCACAGGAACTTTCGTGGCAACGAAAAAGCCGATGAGCTTGCACGACATGGATCAACATTGAATCCCCAACAAGCCCTTCAATGGATCAAACCCCCACTCTGTGACCTTAGAAGGCGGGAGGAAAACAAGATCCGGATGAAAGCAACTACGAGATGGACATCCTTGTCCAACTGTGAAATCTCAAGACAAATGTGGCCTAAATATGATAAGTCCCGAACTAACGCGCTCATCAATAGCAATAGGAAGACTCTGTCGTTTCTTACTGGTCACAATCTTTTAAGACACCATGCTATGAAACTAAATCTCGACAATGACAACATCTGCAGAGGATGTGGCGATACGGATTGCTGCGAGGACACACATCACTTTCTGTGCCACTGTCCCAGTCTAAGTCAGTTGAGGAAAAGTACTTTAGGAAGCTACTTCTTCCATGACATCTCAGAACTTTCAAACGCACCACTAACATATCTTTCCAGGTATGTTAAATCAACAAGGTGGCTCCAGGAACTCAACAGGGCGTAAAAAGGAAGCGGAGCATCCATACAATAAGGATTATGCCCCACTGGGTATCACAGTAGTATCAATGCCTAAGATGCAAAGTTTTTGACATCGTGTCTTTTGAGGTTAAGACATCTTTTGGCACTTTTGGTGGAGATCTGAATTTCCCATTTGGCTTGAACTGCATCTTATATGCTCCGAGTTGTGTATGATTTCATTTGTTGCCGGTTTAGAGGTAGGGCAGGTGGATTCAAAGTGGCTTCTAAGAATTTTGTGCCAGGTTCTTTGGCTTTCTTACTTGCAGATGTGCGAGCTTAGGGCCTTTAAAGCAGCTTGACTGTTCGTCTATATCTCTATTTATGAATATTTGCACCTTTGGTATACCAGAGTTGTAGATGTGGCATTCTTGATGGGCTTGAAGCTCTGCCTAAAACACACTGCGAGAAGCTGTGAATAACCTTCTTGAAATGACGATTGTGGCGTTAGCGTAAAATGAGCCAAGTTCGCGGGATCTTGCTCGATCAGCGAACCACATTCATAAAACAATTAAATCATTAACATAATGTTGAACCTGAACGTTCCAACTCTCCATATTGGTTTGGCAAGACGGACTAATAAATGGCAGCCATTGGGCTTTTTGGGAGTCAGAATTTGGACTCTGGTGCACCTCTGAGGCAAAACTGGACTCCGGGCTAAGAGGATCTCTTACTTTTTAGAGTTTAAAAAAGAGTTAAAAGTTTATTCACTCTTCTTTTAGTAAAGCTGATGTTGTTGAGATTTCTAGATATCAACTTTTGAGGGTGCTATTTCAAAGACACTGCCTTTCAGGACCTATAGAACCAGGGTTGTTCAGATGACTCGACATTTTAAGTCAATTGTAGTTTTCTGCTGTTTGGTGGAGGCAGCATATACCAACTAGTCCAACGAAGATGGCGTCTTCAACGATTTTAGAATTGAATTCCTTGAAGAAAAGTTTTTCATAATACGGATAGGCTCCTAAGTCTCTATCAATATTAAGATTCAAAGAAATTATGAAGATAGTCTCCACCCCATTTGGTGTTTCACAACAGGCGTGACAGTTTGATCGTCAGTTGGACGCCTGTCAAAAAACTGACAATCAAACTGTCCAAGCCTGTTGCGAAACACCAAATGGGGTGGAGACTACCTTCATTATTTGTTTGAATATTTTCAAAAGGCCCCACAAGCATTTTATATGTCTTAAACTAGCATCTTGGAACTATATTAAGAATTAGCATCACCGGTTGGTAATGACAATCAACCTCAGTCACAACGTAACAATACATCTGTCAGCTCTCTAGCTTTGTGGAAAAAACAAGAACTTGCTACATTTAGACAGAGGAATGATCTACCGAGGTCGATCTTGTCTTAGTGATTTGGCTGCATGACTCTAGCTTAAAGTTATCACTGCTTGAGCTAGAAAAAAAAAATAGAAAAACTAGTCCGCTTTAAGGTTAAAACATAATTAATTAAACATGTTTCTACCAGCAGATTTAGTACTAAAATTTGTACCTAAACAAGAGCAACTACGCCTCACGAGTACCCACGGATTAAACACACGCGAAAGCCCACCTGTACTGATGCTGACCGAACAGACGTTCTTAAGTGCAACCTGCACTGGATTCCCCACACATTTTTGCATTCCCTCATGTGTCGCCGAAAACTCCAATAAATCAACCAACCGCAAAGCCTACGGCGCTTTGCATTGACGTTTTTCAGTAGACGTTAACACGCAGCTCACGTCTCGACAGCCAATATATGGGGGCTAACTACGATAATTATTATTGCAACTTTAAATATTCTCTCGTGACTGAGAAGTGTGGAAGATAGAAAGATACGCAAGCATTTCCACCCGGCATGGAGTACGATTCAAAAAGTCTGCAAACAAAACTCGTATTCGATAATTAGCAAACAGCAGCAGCTGGTGTGATGCAATTTATTTGTGTTTTTCTGGTTTGGTTGTATGGTTTCTAAGACTCAAAAAGTATGACGACTTGTAAAGCCTCAAGCAAAACGAAAACAACACAGATTCTGTTAATTGATTTACGTAGACAGACCGTCGAGTCAAATTTCCTGCTACTTTCCAATGAAGCGTTAAATTTGGCGGCAAATTTAACAACTCCGCACTTAAAAATCGCTCAAGAACGATAATCGAGCCACACAATCAGTGGAACAAAATAAATGAAATGGGGAATAATAATGGGGGGATACGCCTTAAATCTTCAATTAAAAGTATAAAAGATTTGTGGGCCATTAAAGCTGATTTTATTAGGCTACCATCTGCCAGAAATAAATTGAAAAAAAATAACCAAAATATCTATTTAAAAAGCCAGTTTTGATGAGTGTTTGCGAGCATTTCAGGATCTTCTATTTGTTGTAGTGCTGCAATTCAGGGTGAAACTGAGTCTCATGGCCGTTTTACATTTAGGGCGAGAGGGTCAAACCAGAGCGGCAGCGACAACACGAGACCAGAGAAATTGTTTGTTAATACACAACAAAAACGCCACACCGCGACGACTATTTTGACTGCACAGTGACAAAACTAAACATATTACTAAAATTTATCGACTTTTTGGCAAATGTATGGTTTATATTTCACAACAAGTACCTACCTATTAGCTTGGAAAAAAAAACTCCATTCAAGAGCGTGTCATAACTCACAACAGCCATTGACAGAATAATCGTTGACCTCGGCGAGGCTTTTTCAATTTTTCGAAAAGCCCGGCGAGGATGTGCTTCCCTATCAGCTTCGGCTTTATTAGATTCATTCGCATGTATAACTCTTACTGCCACTACGCGAAATATGGTTAACTGCAATATTTATTAATTAAAAACTCAAAAAAATCAATAATTAGTCACGCGGCGAGTTTGACAGAGTTTTTTTTTCCACAGAAAAAAAATTTGAGGAAGCACCTTGGCCAAAAACTTCGATATTTCGACGCTTTCAGGCTGCAAAATTTACAAAAACAAGAGGAAGTGCAACAGTGGGTAAGCAAAAGTTTCAGTCCATCTACGGCGGATTGCAAAATACCCGACCATATCAAAAAAAACTGCCACGCCTCCAAAAAGTGGGTGGGATACAAAAATATAACGTTATACAGTGTTAAATGCTGTATACTAGTTGGTTGCATACATTTCGGTCTAAAACTCCGCCTTTTTAACTTAAAAAAAAAAACACTTTTTTTAACGCTACGCCCACAAAAGTGGGCGGAGCCACATAGTATTTATACATCAAAGTTAGAAATTTCACTGCGTTACAAACTATACATCAAACTTCATATACCCTGGGTCGGGTATAAAAAGAACTTACGCACCCTTCAAGATATGAAACAAATCTACAACTTCTCAGTTGATTTGCAAAAATCCGTCGACTAGTTTAGGAATTATAACAAATTTAATATATTAACCGCACTTTTTTCATACGATTTACAGATTTTTTTGTCATCCCTCGATAAATGACAGCTACAGTTGTCAAACCATTAAAAGATCTATTGATTGAAATTCATTTGACAGTTCGCCCGAGACCCTCGCTCTTTATGTGAAACAGCCATCAACCAGATACGAAAAGCGTGTTCTTATTTAACCGAGTCTTTAGCTAATTACCCCTCAAATTATTTATTCCAAATGATAACGGTAATTCTTAGCTTGAGCGCGCAATCGGATCTTCCTTCTTTGTTGGCATTTCAATTGTATAATTCGCAATTGTTTTTACTATATTTTACTGCATCTTCCAGGCTTTATAGGCTAAGAAAAAGATGAGTCCAAATCAGTCATTGCTGATTATGTCATGCAAATATAGTCAGCTTTAAACTTCGGTGGGATTTTCCATACAAGCTGTTATGGGAAGTGAGTTTTCGGTCATATAAGGCCAACCTGACTGAAAATAACTGGCATAACTAATGGCGTATTCTTTTGAACACCGAACTGCCACACCGAGCTGTCAAATAATAGTTATTCGGTGTTGGCGACAATAACAGCAACTCGGTTTCATTGAGTACAAAACGACAAAGTGACGAATTTCTTTGACTTCATTTTGTTTAACTTTTTTTTTCATTTCGTAGCGTGATTTTGTTGGTGTCAGTTTTTTGCACTTTTTACCTAAAATGAATTTTGAAAGCTCTGATTTTGAGTTTTTGACGATTTCATACAATTTCAGTCGCGTTGTAAATAATAACGAATGAAAATTGAGTCGAAACGTCACTTCACAAACACAAACAAAGCTACACCCAGCCTCCACCGTCAAATACGACACGGTGGCATAATTTCGAGTTCGGTGTCGACACCGAACTAATTCGGAGTTCAAAAGAACATTTACATGAGCACGATTCCGTTCAGGTGTACGAGAAAAGAACATTTTTTTTCTGTATTCCACACTAGTTTCACGATTCGGTGTTGAAAAGAAAACGCCATAAGTTTAAACGAATCAAAATTTGTGACATGTCAACGCCTGAACACGAGCTCAATCGATGAAACAAATTGTTAGATGCCTCGTCGCAAAAATGGATTGTTGTTTCAACTGGCAAAACAACCAAAGCCTATACTATATTTCATGTTATCTGTAAAAACAAAAATTAATTTCAGTCATAACGAGCGGCCGCTGTCACAGTTTGCTCTAATCACTCTTGTAAGACACTTTAATTACAAGCCAGAAAATTGCGCCTTCGTTCAATGCCTCAGAGTAAGTAAACAACAGCCTATCTTGATTCAACTTATGGTCTCGCTCCGGCTTTGACATACTCATGTATGCACATCAGTTTGCTAAAGCAAACGTGCTTATCAGAGGCAAAACAAAAATCCTTAACTCCGCCAGATTTCAACGACAATCTGAAGGAGCAACTGTAGCTATGCTAGGTACGTGGGCTCAGATGATGAAGTCACTTTCGCCTCATAATTGAAAAAGACGCGGTAACTACTCTCCTGCCATAGGGACACTTGTACGACGAGCATCTACATTCTACAGCCTGTCTGGGCTTGTCATGACATTGTGTAACGATGACAATGCAAATCAATTTGATTCGAGGCAAGCGCCAGCCTTCCCCATCATCAATGACTCCACTCTCTTGTATTATGATGGTGTTCCAATTAAGTGCCACGAAGCCAGGTGGTGCAGCAGACGTTATACCCTTCGAGACTACATTCACCCAGTGTATAGTAGCCCACTTTCCGGTGCTCCTCTTAGCCTGTGTCTCTTTCCATTGAAGGCGAATGATATCAAAAGATTCCCATGTTCAGGCAATTGCACTCTACAGATGTTCATGTCACATTCTGTGGTCGTCGGAGATGGTGTCAAGTGGTTTGCTGATGCCATGCGATCCCATAAGATTTTTTTATTAACCCATTGTGTGAAGAGCGTTGACGACTAACTAACTTTTTTGCAGCGACAATGACAACGTCGACACGATTGCGACGCCAGCCGGTCTTTATTAGAAAGTCAAACGAAGAACGCAATTAGAATACGTGTTGTGTAATTTTGAATTACATCTCATTTGGAATGCCTTCAGGGTAGGTTAATGTAAAAATTTCTGTCACTTAAAGTACACTTACTTATTTCCGGATTTCAGAGTGACATTTATAGACCGACTTTATCGTTCTGTTACGTGTTTTTGCCGATTAAGGATTAATTTATGGCCGGTTGTTACTTGAGAATCACGCAGTCATAGTAGATTCATTGAATCGATTTGGGCAGAACAAAAGTAAGGAAGGCGATAACGCAGCGGTAAGTCGACTTAGGCATTGGGGTAGGATTTGACAGTATCTACATAATTAAGACTATCCTGTCTACTTTATTTATTAGTTTCGCAAGTCCTTTGATAATGTCCTGGTAAAGCGAAACCTGCCGGTCAAATAAAAAAAAGGAAAAGCAAATTTTTAAGAAATTATTTCCATTAAGTGTCTAAAGGCCAGTTTTAAACTGAGATTAACCCCAGATATGAATTTTTCAGTGAATATTGATCCCGGATTGATCCAGGAGCATTATGAACTTCTTTGAATGTTTTTTCTGTGTAAGGGTCTAATCATAGCTATCATCGGATCGCATCATTGAAACAAGTCAGTGGAACAATGTCTTCGGTTTTCCGTTAAAAAAAAAAAAAGTTACTTTATTGTAAAAGGAGTTTTAGTTCAAAGGCTTACGTCACCTTTTTGGGCTTAGCCGTGTTCCTTTATGGAATCCGTTGCGGAAACGCCTTCGCACAACTTTGAGGAAACGCATGCGGCCAGTTCCAGTCGTCTTCCTCCTCTTAGCCTTCACCGACCAGTTGTATTAACGCAACTTAGCGGCTGGGTATCCACATTGGGAGCAAGTTGACTTTTGGATATGGTACGAGCTGCGTCCGCACCGACGGCACAAAGTGTGCGTCTTATTGTGGCGTTTACCAAAACTTGATGTACCTTTCGTCATCTTGGATGGCGAACGACAGAAAAAGGTTTCTTCGGTTTTCTGACAAGTCATTCAAAGCAATCATTGAAAATTTCTGTCAGTGGACTACCTGTCAGTGAGTTCTGTTTTTTGCGTAAATGCAGCACTTGAATTATTAATTTTGTTTTAAACTCCCGCGTTTCTATTTTTTGTTGAAACTTTGAGTCTTTAATGTTTTGTCTTTTCATGTTTTAATTAATTAAAGTTCAAAGCAAAAACACTAATTACCAAGTACACAAAAAATATCAACAAACAGCTACAGGCGTTTGAGGTTGGAGTTGATCAGAGAAAGAAAAACTGACAGTTAAGAATAGAAAGAGAATGGAATGCTTTTCAGGAGTGAATTGTAAAAGCCAGTTTACATAAAAGTTTTAACACAATTTATGTATTTTTGTTACGGAAAGGATTCTGCAACTCATATGCTTCATTTTATACCCATACCAATAACAATAACCAATACCAATCACGATACCAATAACAGCCAGCATTGTTTGCTCAAACGTATAAAAACATGAAAACAAATTTTTCCATGATGCAATCCGATGATAGCTATGATTAGACCCTAAAATGGCAGCGGTTTTGCGTGTTTCTGCGAAAAATGACATCTGCAAATGACATAAACTTCTCTTCCTTTGTTTTTTTGTGTTAAGTGAGAGCAAAGAGAGTCAATAATTTCGAGAGTCGAAGATTTTGACAACTTTACCGACGGAGTTCTGGCGGAGTTCAATGAATCGGTTGCATTGGGCCATTGGGAAACCGCCCATAGACCTTTTAGCACGGCTGTCAAAATTTGACGTCTTTCACATTTTTCCACTCAGAGATGCCAAGAAACTCGCGTTTTTATATGAAAAAATTCAATATTTTCTGTAAAAGTGCAAATTATCAATAAACTCCTCAGGCTAGATTGTTCTGATAAGGAAAGAAGTTATTGTGCTTATCCTGTTCTTGGAATTAACCTTAATTATTTTAACGAAATAAGTGAAAAAAGTATCGAAAAATCAAAAAGATCAAAATAGGTCTTTACCCTAGTTTTGTAACCACGTCTGTTTCGATCGACAATTTTGGCTGATACTCATCAGTGGGAAACACCAAGATTGCTTTCCCATACAGACGTTTTTTCGGCAAAAATCGAACAACACTTAAAACTTAAACTGCAAAAACGCAGTGTAAATTATAAGACCTACACGAATGCTCAATTCGAACATTTTGTTCGTGTAGGATTTATGTGCCGTAATTTTTTGGTACGAAAAATTGTTCCCAAGATGTGATCTCCTTGAATCCGTGTACCGTTTTGTGGTATCGTTTTGGTTATGCACTGTTTCTACAACACCAACAACACTTTTCCAATCCTTTCCGTGTTTCTTAATTAAAATATTTTTAGCCTTACCTAGGAAGGCTGATCAAGTCTTCAACTTTCTCGTTCATCGAAGCACAGATAAAAAAGAACTTTGTTTGGCATCCCCCACTAAAAATACTAGTAGACGTCAAACTGTTAAAAGCTCTATAGTAGAAGTGCGTGACGTTCTTCACTTCCCATAAGAACATGTGTATTTAACTGAGTTGTCAGGTGTGTACTTTAACGTGACGGACACAACGGATTCATTGGGCTGAAAGCTTTAACTCTGAACTTAAAAAACTTTTCACTGGGTCAAACCTAGATTCGTTTTGTTCCGGGATTAACAGATCTTGGTTTAAGCTGGGCTTTTTTAAATCAACTTCTTTCGATTCCTGAGCAGATTTCAAACAGTGTAAAGAAAATTACAATGTCGGTCAGAACGCTGTTACTTGAGCTTAAGCAATTTTGACTTTCTTTCGAATTTGAAGAACTTAGATAAGTAGGATAAGACCCTCATTATCCTCGTCCTGCTTTAAAGCCCTTTAGGCTGCTTTAAGAGGAAAACTCTTCGAGCGATTTATGGTCCCGTCTGCATCTGGATACACGGAGGTTGGAGAAGGAGATATAACATCGAACTGTAACGGCTGTACAGCGACACCGACCTAGCCAGAAGAGTTAAAATTCAACGGCTACAATGGCTGGGTCCCGGCCCAGAAAATCTTCGAATCAACCCCGCAGGGACGGCGCAATTAAGGAGCACCGAAACTCTGGTGGCGCACGCAAGTGGAAGAGGACCTCATACAACTTCGCGTGCGAAACTGGAGACGGCTAGCTAACAGAGGAGCTCTTGAGACAGAGGTGGCCGATGAAGCTTGTTGGCTGAGGCCCAGGCCCATCTCGGACTCTAGTGCCACCTTTAGTATGAGTAAGTAAGTAAGAAGATAATTAGTTCTTTCTTACAAATTCATTTCTACAAATGTTGAACATTGTTTTTTTTTACCTGCGTTTCGACGAGTAAGGCTTAATTCTTCACCTTTTTAAACACTTTTATTGACAACATTTTTATGTGTTCTTATCATCCTACTTAACTGTGTCTTAATTAAAGAACATTTTTTTATCAAATTGGATGTATTGGAAATATCAACTCTGTCACCCAGACCCGCTCGTCCTGCTTCTCTTTCGAAATGTCCTTCCGCGGTTGGGCGATTCCCCAGATGGTGGATAGTATGACTGGACGTGCAGCACTGATTAGACTATAAAGAGATAGCCAACTCGGCAGAAGAATTCTTTTTTGCCCCACTGACTGGGGACTGCATATGTGTTCTGTGCTTTGCCTGGCACACTACTATACTCTCAGCTGGCAAGTGTTTTACACTGACAGGAAATCAAAGGCAAATCCCATGGCAGATTCCAATACGTTCCGTTTCGTTCCCCGCAGGTGTTTTTTGCGGGTTTTAGCGGGCATGGGGGTTGCAGAGTTGGCTATCTCATTTTAATCTGATCAGTGACCTGTACGAGCCTCTTCTTTCTTTCTCTAGTTGCGTCTCGGCTTCCATGAGACCCAATTCCGGTCTACCTACTGCTCTCACCAATTGAGCTGTCGCTGACCGAGTTTATCTTTATCCAAATTTGCCCAACTCACTAATTTTGCCTTATGTATTCTGAAATCTGATATTCGTTTCTAATCAGGTACAAAAATTATGCAACCAATATTCAGCATACTCAAGGCGACACACTAGTGTGGTGGTCGGATTTGCACGAAGATTAAATCGGTCACCAATAGCTTAATTGGTTAGAGCAGTACCCGCAATAGGTGAAAATAGCAGGATCGTGCCCTCCGGTGAGTCAAAACTAGTTTTTCTTTTCGTCATTTCGTCCACTTTTTTTTTAACTCCACTCTATTTCTTACGTCAAGCATCAAGAATTCCGTTCAATAAAGAAGGCATTTTCGTAAACCAAACTGACAAAGGTTTTCGATGTCACATTTTAAAACCAAAAAGTTAAGAAAGTTTACTGGTTTTTAAGTCTACCAGCCTATTGAAAGGTTATTTTCTTGTTTTCAATATCCCCTCACAAACCCAATTTGTTCTTGGATGAAAAGTATTCGTGTGCGATGGCCCAGTTAGAGTGCGCGTTATTTTCTTTTTTATGTGAAATACCACGTTGAGCACAAAAACTCATCTAAAATATAAATATTCTACCGCTTGGAGGAAAAGAAATAACAAAACCGAGAATCCACTAATGTTCCCACTGATTGTGAAACCCCTTCCAACAAGCAAACCTCGCTAAGTCAACCCCAAAATTATTTACTCGAACTCCTAATTGAATCGTTAAATACATCATTTGGTGAATTAGCCGGCAGAGGCGAGTAAAATTTAATTAAATCACAAAATTAAAATTGTAATCCATGTTAAGCTCTCTGTGGTATGTCTCCACCGGCTAACTAGAGGTTAGCGCCAGATTACCCAAACCAAATAAGCCCCATGCCAGAGCACTATTTATAGTCAAGCCATGCGCTCGGCTATACTATTAGCTTGTACTACTATATACTATATACTATTATACTATTATATACTATTATACTATTAGCTATTAGCTTGTAAAACGCGTGAAGCATTAAGTTGCGGCCGCATCGAACACTTTTGGTCTGCTTAACGTATCTAGGTTACTAGAGAAGATTTGAAAAGAATCATTTTGGATTTGTACGTGCATTCGAGTTCCACTTTGATACTCTGCTGCGGCATTTCCCTGGTATTAGCTGGTCGCTCTATAAATACTTTTAAGTTCTGTTTTTATTTTTTCTGTGAAACTTCCGTGAACATGCAATGGGATTGTATAAATCTTTTTTTGGTTTTGTTTTTATTCTTCCTTTCGCACAGAGGCTTTCAATGAACCTTGGGTTGTGTTTACACCAACAAGAGTGTTTATTTGTTTTTCTTGTTTGTTCATTTTTTCTGCGCTCTCAACACATATTTTTTTGAAATTTATTACACTCAGGCAGGAGGTGGTATGTGGGATATGGAAGTTGTGTCAGGCAGGGTTGGATTGTTAGATTGTTTTAGCTCTGTGCAGACACAGTTTTTTTGTGCTACTCGAGTACGGAAACAGAGGAAAAATATTGGAAAGCCGTAGGGAATATTGCTACAATTTTATGTCAAAAGTTCTGGAAAGCAGGGCAGTACATTATAGTGTGTCAAATGGGGGGTAAAAGCGTTTTTAAATTGTGTAAGCGTTTTAATAGGATTTTAAGGTTTCACATTTGCATTTGTGTTAAGGATCTCTTACGTGGTTGGGGCACAATTTTTTGGGCTAGCTTAAAGGTTTTGGGGAATTCAACGATGCATTGTTGTTACGATAGTTATGTAAAGAATTACGGACTTTTAGTGTTGGCCAACAATCTAATGGTTTTTTAAAGCTAAGGATCAGCTTTCCGCATTTTTAAGTTCTTCAGTAGCTTTTGTACACGTCACCGAATTCGGGCAAAGAAGTGGCATGTTTCCATGCAATTTTGGTGACGGCATGAAGTAACTGCATGTATTTTGCGCATTAAGCACCTATACTTTTTTTTATGATGCGAGCAAGGATACTATACTTCTTTTTATCAAAAAGAAACATTTCAAATTCGGGCTGAACGAATTATGATGTAGCCTGCGAACTTCATTGTACAAACGAAAGTTGACTCGAGGTTGAAGTGATGTGCATTCGATCTTGGGCGAAAAAAGAACAAAGACAGGCTGGAGACATTAGGACAATGTTATTCCATGTTTCCACCAGACACTTATCCGCGATTAATATAAATCTTCATTAAATTCTCTACAAATAACGCGATCAACCATACAAATTTAAATCCTTTCAGCAAGCGATTGAAAATAAATCTCCACATAAACCTCATTCATCATTTTCACAAACCAGTTCCAGCCCTTTTCGAATACTGTTTTAAAAGTTTGACAATCGAAAACGAACACTGTCCACGTATGACAGATATGTCAGAATTACGATTTCTATTGGGATGCGTACAACAGAAATCTTTTTTAGCTCCCGGATAATGACATCGCTACTCTCTTTTGAGAGCAAATGAGAGAATATGACAGAAAAAGAGTGTTTATGTCAAATTAATCCTATAATTGTCTGGTGGAACCACTTTGGGATTTATTAATAATCGTCTCCCGCTAATCCTCGTTTTATTGCCGGTGGTATTATATTTCTGTCACCAAAAAAGTTTCAACGCCCGTTTTTAATCATATTCACCAGATGCAGTGCAGTTTTTGGAGCACCTTACATCACCAAGCCTTTCGGTTTCGGTCATGCAAGTGCCGTTCATGGTAAACCTCTGGATGCTTCGGTTTTGCTTCAATTACAAAAGGCATCATTGAGTATTGGAAGCATTAGACCGCACTCTGTTTAGAGATCCTATTATACAAAACTGTAAAGGTCGGAGTTTATTGAGTTTGACATACGGCGTCGTTTAAGTTTTACGCCCGAAGAGCATCAGCTGCAATGAACTCTGAGAACTGATACAAAAAAAAATTAGGGTACTTTCATCGGTAAATGAATGCATTATAAATCAGTTGTAGCAGACTAGAGACTTTTTACGAAAACCAAGAGCAGTGTCGGACACAAAACAGAACCCTGGGGAATCCCAGCATTTATTTAGTGAAGTAAAAACTTGAAACCATCCAAAACGACTTGAATTGATCGGTTCAAAGGGTCAAACAATATAATAGCGCTACAGCTCCGGGTGGACCTGAGCCTTAATCGAAAAGCTTCGTCATTCACCTCTGTCTTTAGCTAGTCGTCTCCAGTTTTGCACGCGAAGTTGGTTGAGGTCCCTTTCCACTCGATCGTACCACCTGAGTCTCGGTGATCCTTCACTGCCGGTGAAATGGAAGATTTTTATTGGACGATTGGACGATTTGGACGATTTTCGCAAGTACAAGGTGGCGCAAAAGTAATTCTCCTATCAGAAAATTCTATAAATTTTGGGATTGGCCCCTAATGTCAGTTCTGTTTTGACATTTGTGTAGTAAACACATGCGAAATACACGTTAATAAACAATGATACGCTACACTGCTCCAGAACGCGGAATATTGGTGACTATTTATTTGAGCAGTAATCGTTCGGTGACTTTGGCATTACGTGAATTTCGTCGCAGATTTCCTAGCCGTCCAACGCCTACTGGTGAAACACTATGACGTTTAGCCGCTCGCCTCGAAGAGACTGGCACAACACGAGATGCCGGCAGGCGTGGCAGACCCCGGAGTAGCCGTTCTGCAGAGATTATTGCTGCTGTAGCCGAAGATGTCATGGAAGCGCCGACATCGACATCGACCAGGCGACGTGCCACGGAAATGGGTATCAGTCGACGGTCTTTACAGCGAATTTCGGTACAAGATTTGAAGATGTTTCCGTACAAAGTCCAGACGGTGCATCAGCTGTTAGCCGCTGACCGCCAATCGCGTCTAACATACGCTCAAGCCATCCTTAATCACCACCAAGAGGAAGATGATTTTTCATCAAAAATAATCATGAGTGATGAGGCCCATTTCCATCTTAGCGGGTACGTAAATAAGCAAAATTTACGCTTCTGGGGCACTGAAAATCCGCGTGTAACCCACGAAGAGCCATTACACCCGCTCAAAGTCACTGCATGGTGTGCTGTTTTCGCTGGAGGAATCACCGGACCTTTTTTCTTCGAAGACGTCACGGGCCAAACGGTTACTGTGAATGGTGAGGTGAGCGCTACAGAGCAATGATCAACGAGTTCTTTTTGCCGCAACTTGATGGATTGGGATTGGAAAACATGTGGTTCCAACAGAACGGTGCAACGGCACACACTGCACGTGCCACAACCGATATGCTAAAGGATGCATTTCCCGGGCGCCTAATTTCCCGTTTTGGCGATTTGCTCTGGCCAGCAAGATCGCCTGATTTGACCGCTCCAGACTTCTTTTTGTGGGGTTTATGTCAACAAGCCTCAGACTCTTGCAGCTCTTAAAAACAATATCCGTCAAGAATGTGAGGACCTATCGCCGGAAGTTTTGGCCAAAGTCCTACACAGCTCGTCTCATTAGAATTTTGGAATCAATGAAAGTGTTGGTCTCGATTTGGAATGCCAGGGTTTGCTGCAGTCAGTGTAATATTTGATCGATGTGGTGGACTTAGCATTAGCTTTCCTCCGACCATGCCTGACAGATAGGTAGTTGAATGGTCCTGACCATATCATCGCCAGCGAATTTGAAAGTTAGGCAGCTAGGTTGTCAGATCCGGCTGCTTTGTTCCGATTAAGCCTTAACACACTTCTTCCTGGTCGAGTGGGCAATACCGTTTGTATTCTTCCTCGGTGTCATCATCGTCCTGATTAAATGGTTCCTTCTACCTGACAGCGCGACTCAACGCGTCTTTGCCATTGTACAGTCTGTAAAAATGTATGTAAATCCTCTACTGCAATCCCACTAGGATGCTGAAATTTTCGTCTGTTGTATCCTTGCTTTGGCATTTAAAAAAAAAAACTTTGCAACTGATAAATTCTTGCAATTTTAGTTAATATAATTATTGGCAATCAAATTTTATAATGCGTTTCGGACCTTGATAGGTTCCTTCTCAGAAGCCTTTGTTTCTTTTTTTTTTCCTATGCTCGTAAACTCGCAAGCAGGTCTAGGTCTTCTGTATAGAGCCGCTTTTAATGCTTCCTGTTTAGCTGTGTAACGCGTGCTTGTTGGTACTCATCAAACCTGCTGAGTTCAAATCAAAACTGAGCTCATCAAAAAGCTATAATTGAACATCAGCTAGAGGAAGAAGAGTCGCGTTTTTTAGGAACGGACTGGAAAAACCATCTACTTGGAAAGAGACCTGAGGTGTATCGCCGAAAAAAGCCTACGCAATCGTTTTTTCAGCATCAAAGAACATCTTTAAAAAAAAAAACGCCACATTGAATCCGGACTAGAGGATTTGTGAACGTTGAGACCCTTTAGTAGCTTTTAAACTGTAGTTACGAGTCATCGCGCCAAAATACAGACGAGACTTAAAATGGATTTGCACTTAGAGCTCACGTAACCTCTTACCACCATGCATGCTGCGTGCGTTTCAGTTTTTCTTACACACATGGAAGGGATCTAAAAAATTTAGACGATTCCGAAGGCCAAACTCTTATATCTCTCATGACAAATGATACTCTTGGAGAGTTTGTCAGACCCTCGCGGAGGTGGGATCGAGAAAAACCTTACATTGCCTTTTCCGGATTCAAACCCGGAGCCTTAGTCCTACACACCAACCACTATATACGGCGCGCGCCCCACCAGCATAGGCGGGAGCTGCAGCGAAATGGACTGCGAGGAAATTGTTTTTCTTTTTACGAAAGACTAAAAGCTTTTATTACCTTACAATTTTTCTAAACCAAACTTTGGGCTTTCTCATAACGTCAGACAGTTTTCTTGGAAGTTATTTCTTCGTTTGATGAAACAATGTTACACACTACTTGTCAGGATGGGAAATCAGAAGCCAGTCCCAGGTGCATGCGGTTTGATCGTCAGTGTCAGGGTCGACATGTGGGCTCGTCTACAAGGATGAGACTGAATCAAATATACCTAGTAACTAAATAGTTATACCAATCTCATAACCATGATTTCATAATGAGTAGTGCATCTCAGGGGTACATCTTCAGGGTGAGTTCAGTGCAACCCTTCCTTAATGGATACAACCTACCATGCGATTCATCTTTGGCTAGCGTTGAAGACGGTTCCTTTTAGAGCTGTGTCAATCGTTATTGATTCGATCCTTTGGACCCGTTCCTCTAAAAGTATTGGTGATTGCAATCCCGGTTGGGCAAACCAATCGTTCCTAATATCAATCCTCTTTCCCGTTCAAATGAACTAAACGAATGAAATCGGTACGAACCAAAACATTTCTCTCTCCATTATCGTTGGTCAAATGAGCGAAACGAAAGAGAAATGGTCATTTAAATCATTTAAAATATTAACACGTTCCATTCCTACATCGATGCACGTAGCGAAACTGCTACGAGATTTCGAAAAATGTGTATTTGCCGCACACACGCTGGCTCTGGCTGCTGCCAACGTGTTAGGGTCTAATCATAGCTGTCATCGGATTGCATCATTGAAAAATTTGTTTTCATGTTTTTAGACGTTAGAGCAAACAATGTTTGCTGCTATTGGTGTCAAAATGAAGCTTATCAGTTGCAGATTTTTTTCCGTAACAAAAATACATAAATCGCGTTAAAACTTTCATGTAAACTCGCTTTTACTATTTCACTGACAGAAATCGATTTCAAGGAACAGCTGATTTTCATTTGTGTTTTTGCGGCAAAATCGTTCCACTGTAAAGCATTCCATTCTCTTTCTATTCTCAACTGTCAGTTTTCCTTTCACTGATCAACTCCAACCTCAAGCGCCTGTAGCTATTTGTTGGCACTGACAGAAATTTTCAATGACTGCTATGAATGACTTGTCCTAAAACCGAAGACGTTGTTCCACTGATTTGTTCCAATGATGCTATCCGATGATAGCTATGATTAGACCCTTAAACCTATCCGGATTGAACGGAGGAACGGTGATTGACTTTGAATCGATTACTGAAAGAAGAAAGAAATCGAAAAGGAACGATTGAATGATTGACTGAAAAGATCGGGTCCTTTTTCAAATCAATCCTGGATCGAGTCGATCCGGGAAAATGAACGATTGACACAGCTCTAATTCCTTTCTTTATTTCAAGTGTGCTTGGTATAAATAGCACATGAAGAGTATCGGAAACTGTATTGGCGATGTTTTGTTGGAATTTTAGAAATTTTTCATAGCTCTTAAGGTCCCTCTCCCTTAAGGTCCCTCTCCCCCCTCCCTATTGTATGGGCCTATGGGACTACGTTAAATAACACGAAAAGACCAAAACTTTTAAGATGATTATTCGCCTTCGTGATAAAGGAGGAGAAATCGTCTTTCGAGAGCCACAACTTCATTGTCGATCAAACGGTCATCGCAAAACGTAAATGCAAGGAGGAAAATAATGTCTGTTTCGATGAGATGGCAGTTCTCATTGCAATAACTATCCCAGCATTGTTAATTAATAAAAAAAGGTACACATTTGCGACAGCATTGATGTCATTGCAATGACGCCACACTAAGGCTTGCGTGCTAAAGAATCCCAAGCAAAAATATACCTGAGATCTTATTAGCCTGGGGAAGGTACCTACATTGTTTAAAACTTCTGAAAGTGCAGGCATTGCCAGGTAGAACCAATTCCTGATCAAACACACTGAAATAAATAAAACAATTTTTCAGTCCACCACCGACATTAATGTCTCCGCAACATGCGAACAAAGAGCCCTATATCAAATCACCCCATGGCTGCAAGATAAAACAAAAAACCAGACCTTAATTGGCTTATATTACAGCCCTAATTACTGATAAGAAACGTTGTCTTTACAACAACACAAAACAATAAATCTATCTAAGCTATCTATCTCAAGAGAAAAAATAAATTATTGATTGCCTAGAGAGCCTAGGCCCCGTGGTGCTTTGAACCCACCCTGGTGTCCAAACGCAGTGCGCTGACTGAACACAAGACAACAAATTTATTCACATTCCGTGGCCTTATTACTCCGGAGACTGATGGAATCGTAAGGATTTTCCCTACTACCCCCCGTCCTCTAAAAGAAGATTGTTTTTACTTTCAATTTCATTGCACGATTGACGTGCGATGTAATGTAATTCTAGACATGCAAAGGGTTAAAGAACTTTCGCTCTATGGCATTATTGAATGTCCAACGAACCAATATGACCGACGCATACATGTGCGGGATTGAAACTCAGCTCACAATTCAGAAAAGAGTACACACATTGCACACGGAGGTTTAGGTATTAGAACAACGAGTCGCAGTTACTTAAAGGAGAGTCTAAACACTGTGCTAGAGTATCAATTAGAGCTTGAAAGTCCATCAACACTCCTCGTCTAGCGTCTAGCCGCCAGTCATATCGAGCGTTACAGGGGATATATAATCTTGAAGCTAGTTTTCTTCATTTTATGGATGTCGTGTGCGACGTCTTTATGTCTTCTTTGACCCGGGTCGTGGCCGGTTATCGTCTTCTATTACACATCGTAATGCATTAAATTTCTTTGTTTACACCATCAGGGTGCCCCTTTTTGCGTCATTGTTCACCCGACTTGAATCATCCATAATATGTACCTAGCTGCACTCCATATACGCTCTGTTGGTTGCCGGTCTGTACGGCTATAGTTACGCCAAAGAATTTAGAAAAGTTTCCTTTGTGTCCTTTCTTGGAATCGAATCAAGTATCGATTTATCGCGGCACATTTAATCCTTAAGGATATACACGTCGCATATACTTTTGGCTTTTTCATCCATTAAGTCCACCTCGGGGAGGCGCAATCCATGGAGCTTTTACCAGCAATGACATGCGAGTGCAATTTCAAATTTTTATACTTCGTTTGATTTATCCATAACCCTACTTTTAAGGGGGCAGAAAGTCTTGTGTATGGTAGGTACTGGATGATTCAGGCAGGGTGTTTGTTACGGGTCGGTGCACATGAACAAGTAGGTTGATGGCGTGGCGCCTCTAATCCTGAGATGGAATATAAAGTTCCTTGCAGTCTATTATGTTGTAAGGGACTTTTTTTTAGACTGTATATGGTATGGCATCATCAGGCAGGAGGATTGCGATAAAATCACCCAACAGCTGTGTAAGAGAAAATAATGACTCAGTGTGCGCCAGAAAAAATCAATCGTCATTTCGTGACTTTTGAGAATTTGGCAGATTTTTATTTGAGGCTGATGATTGGGCTGGGATTTAGTTTACCGAACCACTAAAATGAAAAATACGTTTTGAATGAAAGCAGCGATTCGGCACACACGCGATGAGGTCTTAAAAGCGTAGTGGTTCAGTAGCTAGGCTGGTTTTTCGGACTTACAGGTTGCCGAAAGACTGCGTTCCTGATGCCCGGGACCCAGCTAAATGTGCTTGCAAATCCATCTAAAAATGGATTTGATTAGGGAAATCATAATATGGACGAAGGGCGCGAAGTTTGGCTCATGGATGAGCGACTTTCAAAAAGGTTAGGATAGGTTATTTACACGTGTCGTTGAACTTTATAAGACTGGCCTCCACGAGCCACGAAACAGCTTTTGGGCACATTCAGTCTTATCAGAGGCCTTCCAAGAGCGACAGCTGTCGTCGTCTGTCTCTTCGATAAGATCCATGTTTTTCGGGATTAGCTCAACTGTTGACGGCGACTGTTTTGTCGCTCGTGGAGAAAGACTTTTACTCTCCGTCTCCATATTGACTTGGGAAGACAGTATGAATAAATGACAGCCAGATTGACATAGTGAATTCGACAACATTTCCGCAATCTCCTGAGAAACCTCGAAGAATTCTGTCGCTAGAATGGGACTACATGACATCTGCACCAGTCAACAGCATTAAAACTAGAGAGGCGCAACAGCTCGAGGTGAACCAGGGCCAACTTCTCAACAATGTATGCTGGTGTGTTAATTTCTTTACATACAAGGGGACCTACAATTTTTTGCCGAATCCGAACGGCACTGAGAAGTTTTTCAAGACAATTAATACTCTCGGAGGGCTTGTCAAACCCTCGCGAAGGTGAGGACCGTGAAAAAGAACAAGTCTTTTTTTTCAGGTGACGATGGCAGGATTCAAACCCAGACCTCCGGCGTAGTAAGCACACACACTAACCACTACGCCACGGCACCCCACAGTCAACAGCATTAGTAATTGCAAAAATTTGGCCTTAGTTTAACATTATTAATTCTTAAGAAAAGAGACTTTATATATTAAGAAGTGCAGCTAAACATCTCTCCCCGATCTCTCTCCTCAATATCTTGTAAGGAAGGCTAAAAAGACCTTTTTTCTAAGACCATTCCTAGATCCTAGAAAATAAAAACACATTCCCTCGCACACATAACTACTGACTTCGAATCTACAGAGATGTTGGAGATTCGACCAACCTACGGATAAGGGTTGAATGAAAGGCGATTCCTTTATTATCAGGAGAAGTCGGTGGTTTCGCTCAGGTCTGAATGTTGAAATGAGCCCATAAGCAGCCTCCATCCGATTTTCCTGAGAGGCAGAAGAAAATAAGTTGACTTTATGCAGTCCGGACGCATTTGTTGGTCTGTCTATATCCATCGCAGTCGCGCCAAGGAAACTTTTATCCGAAACACTATAGCTTCGAAAAATTTGAAATACAAGCGGACAAACTATCGAAAGAAAGAACACTGGCAGGGTATGATCTTGCACGCGTTATCCGAATCAAGTGTGATACAGCCTGGCCATAGTGCTGACGGGGCAATGTGGCTCGTCAGGCATTTACGCTTCTAATGTCGAGGAGCAATATGTGCGCAGAGCTCGTTATAAGTTGTTGACGAGAAATAAGCATCCGTAAATGTGCATATACCTGGCTACTTCGAGACTATTGATTACTTTACGTGAGTCGGCGGGGATTTACCCTGACGGTACAACTTCAAGACTGACAAATCAGATCGTTTATGTGACTCAGAGATGGGAAATGCCGGGTATATCCCTCATTGGGCCTCAGATCCGAATGCTTTCTAGAAGTGTTAGGAGGTAGTTTAATCTGACTGGACCTGATGCCATTTACGAGTAGTGCGTAGTGTAAAACTTCAAAAGGGGTTGGTTGAAGTTTGACACTACCTACCACAAGTTGTGGTTAGGTAAGCTTAAGCACGGTTGTGGTCAAAAAGGACACACCAATACTAGGCTTCAAGACGGGCGCATCGCGATCGCAATCAGTTAAATTCATAATCAAAAGGCAAAAAAAAAACTTAGCAATAAATACCGTGTTTCAACAGGAGACCGTGTTCAGTCAGGACTTGTACTTAAGTTTTATTTACGCCTATTCCTGCGTAATTTTTTTCAATTCCCTCAATCTTTTTCCGTCAAAAAATCGCCAAAGAGCCTTGGATGCACTCTGCCTAACTTTTCTGACCTAAGATTGGCAGTTTTTGTGACTTTTCCCTCGATTATGCCCCTCGCTATGCAAATTGGTGGTTTAAGCACCCATAAGCAACCTCTCTTTTTTCATTTCCAGAAGCTCTCCTCTTCTTTTAGGGTCATTTGGTTATTCATTTCCTTCTATTCTCACCGGGTTTTGACAGACTGCATAATGCTTTAAGCATTATGACAGCCCTGACTTCTTCTTCTTCTTTTTCATTAAGCCGCTCTACTGCATTCCTTAATGGTCCGCTTGTGGGGTATACGCCAATTTCAACTCAGAATATACCGGCAGGCCACCCGGTTTTGGATCTCTTCGTCACTGAGGCCAAATAAATGCTGTTGAAGTTACATTTGTGTGATCCATGAATGTTTAGGCCTTCCTCTCCTTCGCGATTGCGATGGAATGTTGATTGACATCGCCTTTTTGACGGGGTTCGTAGGATCTCTCCTCTGAACGTGGCAATACCAACTGAGCCGGTCGTGCTTCATTTTTCTGGAGACAGGTTCGGACGCTTCCTCGGATCTTGGTACTTCTTATTCTATCTCGCTTTGTTACTCCTGCTGTCATGCGAAGCATCTTTATCTCAGATGCCGTTAATTTGCTCTCATATTTCTTATACGCTGTCCAGCATTATCGACCATATGTCGTCGCCGGACGCACAACTGCGGTGTAGAGCTTTCCTTTCAGCTTAGAGGGCATTTTTCGGTCACAGAAGATGGCCGAGTTTTCTTGCCACTTCATCCACCCCACGCTTACGCGGTGATTGATGTCGTCATCACAGTTTACTTTGCTAATGATCATAGATCCCAGGTACTCGAACTTTCACACTTGGGAAGCACACTTCCACTCAATTTAGTGTCTGGAATTGGCTCGGGTGGGTCAGAGAATGGACAGCACCGGTACTATGCCTTCTTTTGGCTTGCCTATTTCCCTCTAAGACATCCACCCATATCTCAAGTGCTCGCTGCAGGGATGTATGATCTTCACTCATGATGGCCCATGAGTCAGCAAAGAATAACTGATGTACTTTCGGGTCCGTTAGTTTTTCTTCAAGCAGATAATCAAGGACTACAATGAAAAGCAAAGGACTTAGGACGCTTCCCTGGTGTACACCGACTTTAGTTAAGAACTCATCAGTGACTCCGGAAGGACATCTTAATCTTGTCTTTGCTCGTCATACATGTCCATCATCATCCGCGAGTAGGATTCTGGAACTCCTCGTTTTCTTAGCGCCGCCCATATCCGATCTCGTGGCAGTCTATCGAAAGCTTTTTCAAAATCAACCAGCACCATATGCGACAGCCCTGACTATATTATATATTTAATGTTAATGGACTGCCTTTAGCGTAGACTGACATTCGATGTAGATGGCGTTATCTCTCCATCCATCTCATCTGCATGGGTTCAGCCGCCCTAAGAACAGCAATAATTAGGAGACTGCAACGACCTAATGGGAAGATACTGCTTGTGTCCTGTAATTTTTTATACACTTTAGAACCGGCACCTGCCCGTTCCGCTATTTTCAAACCATCTGTAAAAATTGCAATTTTACCAAACCTGGATAGTTGTATTCTTTTCTCGGTCCTCGCTCTCCGGATATATAACAAAGTCTTATCATACGATGTGTCAAAGTTGACCGAGGAGGGAACTCCATCCGCAATGCCTTCGGCCCAATGAATCCGTCACGTCGAAGTACACAACTGACAACTCAGTTAAGTACATACGTTCTTATGGTAAGCGACGTACGTCACGAGGTTCTTCTATGGGCCGCTTCCCATAAGAACGTGTGTATTGATCTTGGTTGTCAGTTTTACACTTCAACGTGATGGATGCAACGGAATCATTGGGTTGCAGGCTTAAGAACTGGATTGCCTGGCAGAAGCTAGCTCCGTCAGGACCGTGCCGTGTCCGTAGCTATCTCTTGAAGTGCCCTAAATTAGTGAGCCGTATAGCGCACTTGGTATTGGCAGCCAGTTTTTTGATCTGTCGATCAAGGTGTTAGATGCAGTCCAGTAAGGTGTTCAAACTTCCTCAAGGGGGAGTACGGAGTGCACCTCCAAGCCGTTCTCATGGGTCTTGCTTTTCACAGTATAAGGCCAGCGCCCCGTAGCAGGTTTTAAGGCCTAAAGTTACTGTATCCTCGCAGAAGTAAAGCTATGCCTTCTTGACTCGTCCCGATACGTTAAGATTCCGATTGAGTTTTTTTGAAGCTCCGGCAGTCGTTCCAGGGTTTTAAAAATACAGGATAACAGACTTGTTAGTCTGTCTGAATTTTTTCGTTGCTATAACTATGCCTCTTTTTGCAAGCTTTAGGTATAAAAATTCCCTTGGCTTCCCTCAAAGCTAATGGCGTATACCCTAGACTGTGTCTGAGAATTTCCATCATTTTTATCACCCGTAGAATACCATTTGGACTGAGATGTTTCTTCGGCTTACAGGACGTTATGCCCGTAACGAATTAACTTCAAACATTAAAAACCTTTCAGGTTTAAGGTTAAACAAGAATATAATAAAAAACAAGCATGTATCATCTAGTTTTTCATCAAAAAAGAAGAAAAAATATGTCCTCACAGATGTCTTTCCCGGGTTAGTCAAGCTCTTGTTGCTTTGTTGCTGTTGAGCTAACGCAGTTGGTAGTGCATCAAACTCCTGTCGCCTATTCTTTTGAACAGCGAACTGCCACACCGAGCTGTCAAATAAAGTCCAAAACGCAATGTTGCGTGCGTTCGATGACAAGCAAAGTAGAAGCAACGGGCGCATATGGGGCCAAACGAAATGTTACTTCAAAACTTCACCCCACGTTTGACCGTAAATATCGTAGACGCATCTACAACGCAAAAGTAGTTCTACTTTCTACTTTTGCGTCCGTTGAACAACCTCATGCTCATTCATTGTGTGGTGAGTGAGTATAGTTCTCTTGTCATCAGTAGGTTAAAATAAAATAGAGTGGCGCAACAGCTCGAGGTGAACCAGGGCCAACTTCTCAACAATGTATGCTGGTGTGTTAATTTCTTTTACATACAAAGGGACCTACAATTTTTTGCCGAATCCGAACGGCACTTTGAGAAGTTTTTCAAGACAAATGATACTCTCGGAGGGCTTGTCAGACCCTCGCGGAGGTGGGGACCGTGAAAAAGAACAAGTCTTTTTTTTGAGGTGACGATGGCAGGATTCGAACCCAGGCCTCCGGCGTAGTAAGCACACACACTAACCACTACGCCACGGCACCCACGTCATCAGCAGGTTGTGGGGATGAAAAAGGGTTGTTTTTGTTTCTTGTCAGAATAAAAAAACAGGTTTGCGTAGAGTAGAGAGGTTTGAGTAGAGAATGTTATGTTTTTCGGTATTATTTCAGTTTGTCTCGATAATTCGCAAGTTGTTGGTTTTGAGCATGCACAAAGACACGAGTGCACCACCTTGGATACATTTGTGATGGAACAAACAGAAATAATTTTATTTTCATTGCTGGGCAACATGGTTCGTTTTTAACAAGCATCTTTTCTGCTCCTTCTTTCAACTAAAATTGAATGTGTTTGAGATGATACTTTACAATTTCCTACCCCAAAACGCAAAGCGGCATTTCGTTTTGCAAATTTGTTGCGTGCGTAGTTTGACGTAAAGTATCGTAAAGTTTTGGCAACGCATGGCAAAGGCCATTAACGTACGCACGCAGCAACGCAACATTGCGATTCCAGCATAATACTCGGGCTTTGCGACTATTCCGACGTGGTGTACACTTGGTTTCATTGTGCACAGAACGACAAATACTGCACACCGGTGCTGTCATCACGTTAAGTGTCAAATTGCTTTGACTTCATTTGCTTACTTTCTTTTTCATTTCGTAGCGTGATTTTGTTGGCGTCGGTTTTTTGTACTTTTTACTTAAAAAGAATTTTGATGGCTTTGAGTTTGAGTTTTTATCGATTTCATACAATTTCAGTCGCATTGTAAAAAATAACGAATGAAAATTGAGTCGAAACGTCACTTCACTTACACAATGAGAGCTGCACCCAGCCTCCACCGTCAAATACGATGGTGGCAAAGATCCGACACCAACCGGATTCGAAGTTTAAAAGAACATTTACATGAGCACGATTCAGTTCAGGTGTACGAGAAAAGAACAATTTTTTTTTATATTCCACACCAGTTGCACCTTTTGGTGTTGAAAAGAATTCGCCATTAATCTTAGAGTAGTGGATTCGGGCCCCACGTTGGGCGCCATTTGCAATAAACAGGTGTAGGCTAGGGCTTCTTTAGGAATAAAGAATATAGCAGGAAATTATGATAGGGCCTTAAGGATGGGATTTGCCAGATAAAGGGATGGAGTGGCTTGATATGCGCGACTTAGCTCGCCGGAAATGTTGCCACTCTCGATCTGCCTAACCACTTCGCAAACACGTAAGCCCTACACCATTCCGCTGGATTTTTTTTAAGCCACAGAACTATCGACATGGATTGCTTCCACAAAATATTTTTAAAGCCTTACAGCATCCTAAAAAGTGATAACTTTCCTTGGTATAAATTAATAAACACCTTTTTCTACCAATATTCCTTCTTGGATCTCTAAGGACAGTTCCCTTGTGCATTTCTTATTTATTTGCTCTGAATTTCGACGATAACAACATGTCACCACTAGGATTAAGCTTTCGTAAATAAATCATTCATTCTCGGCTTCCATCTCCGTTTTATCCGAAGAAAATCCTGCCGAGAATCCACCCTACTAATAGGGTACAGCAACCAATTGAACAACTCCACTGATCATCATCTTTGTGTGTCTTTTTGCATCAGAATGTTCTCCAAGGATTTACCGCCTGCATCCTTTGTATACACCAACATTGAGCTGAGTCCCTTCGTATGTTTTTCTTTGTTCTTTCAAGGTTTCCTACTTTGTACGCAGCACACTTTTATCGATCGATGACCCGTACTCCTAAAGCCATACCAGTGGCAAGGCAACACAACACACACAAGCTACTTCTGCTGCTGCTGCTGCTGCATGGAGTAAACTTTGAACTTGCAAGTTCCCCACCGTTTCTCTGTCCCTGTTCCATTATTTACATTAAAGACTTACCGGCGACGACCAAAAGGCATTTTAGAATGAAGGATAGTGTTCAAAAATTCATCAGGGTCCTGAGTATGAGTCGCTTAGGTAGTGCTCCCTCTCCAGCGACTAAGTCAAACAAAGGAAGGGCTGGTCGCCAAGAGAGAAATCTTCTGCAAAATTTACACGAAAAAACCGTTGGCGATGAAGTATTTTTTTTTTTTTACAAATTGTACACACACAACACAAAGGGGAGGAAAACTTCAATCGAACATCGAAGCCAGACGGCAGAGAAGACACAAAAACTTCGAGCAAAACAGCAGGTAAACAAAAGACAACAACAATGTCCAACAAGAAACGAGAAACTGCTTCTGGGTTTGGTTTTGTTTTGATTCGCATAAGAGAATTGGAATTTATTTTCGATCTAAATACCTTTTGCTGTCGAGTTGTACTTTTGAAATGCAAAAAACTGGCAAAAAACACTTGCTTTTCTCGGTTGGCGAACGTTTTCACTTTTCGGGTGGCACTAGAAACTGAGAAACACTTGGGGGAGTTTAATAAAACGCAGAGAGAAAATTCGCGACGCGACCAAACGGCACGAAAACTTTTGACAATCTGACGAATTTTTGGTGTGTTTTGCTTTTTCAATGCGCAACGAACGGAATTTTATGCAGATAAGCAAGTGACAGATGAAATTCACTCGATGAGCGAGTTCATTCGGAGAATATTTTAGTTGTATTGTAGTAGATGGCGAAACTACTACGCTTTTAACGGCTGGAGAGGGAGCTTTTTTTTTAAATAAAAGTTTTGAGTGTGTTTATTTCCCGAATTGGTGCGGTGGAGATCAAATCGCAGGAGCATGTATTGTTGGTAAATGACAATGTGCATCGTGAGTTTCTCACACAGGATCAATGCGAACAAACTCTAGAACTGGGCAAATCCATTTTCAGTCTGGAATTATGGAGCTTAAGAATCTAGACGGTGAAGTATCAGCAGTGATACTCTCTCAACGAGGGCAAAGCCAAGTAAGATGCCAAAAACAGACACTTAACACACAAGTCTTGGACAAAACATCACCATACGCAGCTATAACTTTCAGGTAGCTGGGCCAATGTTACCAGCGCTGCAACCACAGTCTTATTCTTGACAATCTCTGCTTCTTTGGGCTAAGAAGGCAATTGAGTAGCAAAGCCCTCTCTCGAGCAACTAAAATCTCCATTTATAAGACCCTCATCATCCGAGAGCTGCTTTTCGGTGCACAAGCATGGACCCTGTCATAAATTACTGAATAGCTAGATATTCAACTTGCGGCCCTCTTACCTTAGGTACATAGTCATGTAGCTGCAGCGGCAGTAGCAGCGGAAGTAAGAGCTGTCAAAATTTAAAATACATGTATTCAGGGTACTGCGCACACAATGTGTGGCGGCAGCGGCAGCGGCAGCGCGTAGCTTCAGCGGCAGTAAGAGTTGGCCAACTTTTAACCTGTGCAGCGCTACACGGTTGACAGTTCGCTTCAAGGAAAGTAAACAATAGAGGAAAGGACGTGGAGATATTTATTGAAATTGTAAAAAATTAACAAGTTTTATGAAATTTGTGTTGCCGCTTTAAAATAAATACTAAAAAGAAAGCTCGGGAGTGAAAATTCGCAGCCATTGCTTACAAACTAGGAGTCTGTCTGACATAAGCGCCCTTCACCATTGTGTTCGAGATTTTCCCCTGCCGCACCGCACAGGTCCGTGCTTCATACCGCTGCGGCTGCATACTACCGCTGTTAGCATTGTGGTTCTACGGTTACCCTCCAACACCCATTTGTTAACGTTTTTTATAAACCCTTTAAAGCTTTTATAAAGCTTTAAATTTCCATGTCGGTGAATACTTGTAAGAAGATACAACAACAATTTAGCTAACGCGATCAGCTAATATAAAAGTTCCAAAACGAAATTGCATGGAAATTACGAATTGATGAATTTACTAACATTTGTTAACAAAATGTCGGAGGATGGGTAAATTCATAAATTTCAGCTTGTGGGCAAAGCTTTTACATGTCCGAAGTTGAATGACCCTGTCTAAAGCCGCATTTTCACAAGAATCAGAAACAGAATTTAATACAATTAATTTAATACGCGCTTGTGACAACGCGGTTTGGCGAATGCATCGAAAGGAAAATCCTTTGGGCGATTTATGGTCCCTTCTGCATAGACTAAGAGTGGAGAAGGCGGGAATACGACATTAAACACTGACCTAGCCAGAAGAGGCAACATGTAACGGATCCGGTGCCTGGATCACCTTAAGTAGATGAACACCAACGCCCTGCCCGAAAAATCTTCAAATTCACAGTCCACACCAGTCCATTACGGCGCAGTTAAGGGACTCCGAGACTCAGGTGAAGCATGGAAGTGGAAACTGGAGACGATCACCTGGAGGCAGAGCTGGATGGTAAAGCTTCCTGGCTGAGGCTCCGGTCAACTCCGGACTTAAGCGCCACCTTAAGTAGTAAGTAAGAGTGTGACAGCCAATGTCATTAACTCATTATAACGATTACATATCCGTAAGGCAATCTACTTAAAAATATTGATAGCGCGCTAACCCAGAACCTAACCAAACGCCTGAAAATCGTCGACTGAAGCACATAAAAATATTTGAAAAAAAAAAATAAAGTCGGTTGGTTGGCGTCGATCGGATCGGTCTATTTGCAATTTGGTGTATGCGAAAATTGTTGTACGTTAGCCCATGGCACCTTTGTTTTATTATCACATCGCACTCACAGAATCACAACCGAGGACGAGCCAATGAGTATGATGTCGTGACCGTGAAGTATTGACTGAGTTGATGAATCAGTGGCAAGAAGGAAGCTAGAAAATTTTTAGGTCTTCGTGTTCCCCGTTGTCGAACATTCTGACTTAATTAAAAAAAAAACTCCACTAACAGCACAGTGCTTAAGAGGGTATTTCCACCACACATAAAACAGAGAATAGCGTCGAAAGATTAACAGTTAACCCCAAGACGTTGCCAAAGACGAGATTAAATTGACGTGGTCTTTAATATTTAACATTTCTCAATGACATATACTGTGATGTTAAGTGGCAATGTCTTAGAGCTGTGTCAATCGTTCATTTTCCCGGATCGAATCGATCCAGGATTGATTTTAAAAAGGACCCAATCTTTCCAATGAATCATTCATTCGTTCCATTTTCAACCATCAGCGTTCCTACCGATTTCGTTCTTTTTTTAGTCACCGATCCAAAGTCAATCATCGTTTCTCCGTTCAATTCGGATTGAATTGGCAGCAGCCAGAGTGTGCGTGGCAAATATACCTTTTTTGAAATCTCTAAGCAGTTTTGCTACTGTCATCGTAACGAAGAGGCAGCGCGTTTTCCAAATCGAATTGAATGTAGGAATGGAACGTGCTAATATTGTGATTGTGAATGATTAAATTATTGACCCTTTCTCATTCGTTTCGCTCATCTGACCAAAAATAATGGAGCGAGAAAAATGTATTGGTCCGTGCCGATTTCATTCGTTTCGTGCATTTGAAAGAAAAAAAGGATTGATATTGGGAACGGTTGGTTCAACTTTTTCATTCGCTTCGTTCGTTTGAACAGGGAAGAGGATTGATATTGGGAACAATTGTTTAGCCCAACCGGGATTGCAATCACCAATACTTTCAGAGGAACGGGTCCAAAGGATCGAATCAATCACGATTGACACAGGTCTACAATGTCTGGCAGTCATGTTTTTTGCACATCTCCTTGTGAACGTAAGTTTCTTTTTTGTTCCCTCAGCAACTCAGATTAAGGTGTAATTTACTTCTACCGTTTTTAACACCGCGCCAGAATCCAGAATCTAAATTCTAAATCATTCGATTTCGAAAGCGAAGCGAGGCGTTTACACTGCGAAAATTATGTAGATTTCGATGACGTTTCGCTTAATTGAACGCCAGCCGTCCAATTTGTAATAATTGTCACGAGCTAAAATTTAACTTTAATTTTAAAATTTATATTTAGCAATTTAATGGCTTCAAATAAGGGGCGACTCAGTTTCAGAAAAAATTAAATTCATATGTAATTGACACCGATTTTTTAAATCTACGAATCTAAATTACTTACTTATACCGATTTTACACTGAGACAGAATCTAGATTCTGAGCAACTCGATTTCAAAATCGAATCAAGGCGTTTGCAGTGCGAAAATTATGTTTCAAATTGAGTATCTAGTTATTCAAATATGTTTGCCAAGCCACTGTATCAGGGGATCAGGGGAAAATTTATATTTGTAGTAGAACCTATAGTTTGCACAGCTTTGTTTGCTGAAACAAAGTTCATTCGTTCATTTTAATTCACTTACCAGCAGCTTTCAAACTGTGTTAAACAGCTGTTGTTTTTTGTTTTGAGTGTTTTTCTTCTTGCAATCGGGCGTTTAAGCAGTTCCGCCTAATTAAAAATTACACAATTCCTTAAAATTTAGCAAAAATCCTGCAATGCCTGCTGCTGCAAAACTCGTAAATACTCTTTTACACCTAAATTTCACTCCAAAATCAATAGTTCAACCGTTATTTTAGAAAAGCAAAATGCGTTCACTTGCACTAGTCACAACTGGCGCTGGCTTATTCTTTGCCGGCTTCAATTTGTACAAAGGAAAAGAGAAATTCTACAGTAATTTCCTGATGCCACTCGCCCAGGTATTGCCACCAGAAACATCACATCGTCTGGCGGTGTTGGCCTGCAAGTACAAATTGTTTTCGGCGCCAACGAAGGAGGATCCACAAGTTTTGGTAAAAAAATTTTTTTATGTATTTTGTTGTATCTGTTGCAACATGAGGTGAAATTCTAGACCACAAACTTCTTCAGTACCCAGCTCAAGAATCCAATAGGTATTGCAGCGGGATTCGACAAACAAGGCGAAGCTATCGAAGGACTCGATAAGATCGGGTTTGGTTTCGTTGAAATCGGGTCGGTGACGCCCGAAGCACAACCGGGGAACCCAACGCCACGAGTGTTTCGCTTGCCGGCCGATAAAGCGATTCTCAATCGATACGGCTTCAACAGCGAAGGACATCAGGCAGTCTACCGGCGACTCAGTGAACTTAGGAAGGATGGCATTTACAGAGGAGTTCTTGGCGTCAATTTGGGAAAAAACAAAACCTCACCAAGTGCATTAGACGACTACGTCCAGGGAGTGACTGTATTTGGGCCTGTCGCCGACTATCTGGTCATCAATGTCAGCAGTCCCAACACGCCAGGTCTGCGCGACCTGCAGGGTAAAAAAGATCTCGAAGCATTGCTGGCCGGTGTTGTGAGTGCGCGCAACAATCTGGCGGTGAACAACAAAGTTCCGATATTTGTCAAGATTGCGCCGGATCTAAGCAAAAAGGATATCGAAGACATCGTATCGGTGGTGACGAAGAAGAATTGCAAAATCGACGGTCTGATCGTGTCCAACACCACACTAGACAGATCCAATCTCATCGACCAGGAACTGGCAAAAGAAACCGGTGGATTGAGTGGTGCTCCTCTCAAGGATAGATCCACGCAGCTTATTGCAGACGTGTATGCCCAGACCAAAGGGAAGATTCCCATCATCGGTGTGGGTGGAGTGTTCAATGGCGAGGACGCATTTGAGAAACTAGAAGCTGGCGCTTCGTACGTGCAGTTCTATACGGCATTTGCGTACTACGGTCCACCCGTCCTTGCCAAGATTAAGAGTGAACTCGCCGAAATTCTAGAGAAACAGGGATACACTAGCGTGTCTGAGGTTGTGGGTAAAAACTACAAAAAGTACCTTAGCAAGTAAGACTATAGTTTTTTTCTTGTTTTTTTTTTCATGCATAGAAACGCTTTGCTAAATTTAATTTTTTAATTGCAATAAAAGTAGAACACGTTTATTTTGTTGAAATGTGCGGTTCCAATCCTTCTTGTAAGCTCCGCTAGGACGTAAGGGGTCCTCTTAGTGCAGGGGTTCGACGTTTCTAAATTTCGTGCGTTGATATAAATTTGCCTGAAAGAATTTTCGTTTATAAGCACAAGAATTTTTTCATAATAAATAAGTAACTTGTTTGAACTCAATCTTTTCTTTTTGGCGATTTCTAACACATGTTCAGGCCCTGTTCATCTTCTGGATGTTTTTTCATGCATTTCGTTATTTTTATTTTCGAAAACACGTTAAAAATTACAGAACTCTCTCTGAAAAATATAGCTTAAGCCAATATTTAAATTAGGATTGCTTCATAAGAAGTGTGCTTAATTTCAGCCATGTGGAGTAAGTGGTTCAAAACACCTTAAAAACGGCACCTGTTTCAATTCTCATTTCTCAAAATCCTTTAAAAAAACAAAACAATTTTTTTACAAAAACCCGACATTTACTTAACCCAAGTCTGATTTTTGTAGCTCTTGTCTACAAAACTTTTGGAAACAAGAACCAACAAACATTTGCGCCATTTACATAGAATTTCACACTTTAATTCAACCGTTATGTGGGTATGGAAAAAATGTTGCTGGCATTCGTTTTCTTTCAGTTTATGCAGTTTAAAAGCACACCAAATTTTGCATTCCCACGACTTACCATTTAGGGCCGGTTTTTCAGTGTTGGGTTGAAACGATTCGAGAGTTAACCCAGCGAGCAGTTTCTCAGTGCAGTGTGAACTCCATCAGTACTGTTTTCAAAATCTTCGACTCTCGAAATTACTGACTCTCCTAGACTCCCAGTTCTCACTTTACATAGAAAAACACAGGAAAAGCAATTCGAGTCATTTTCAGATGTAGTTTTACACAGAAACACGTAAAGCCACTGCCATTTCACACAGACAAACTTTCAAATAAGTTCATACTGTCCACAAGAGTTGATTCGGGATTAACTTACTGAATTTGACGAGATTAGTCGCGGATCAATATTCACTGAAAAATTCATTTCTGGGGTTATATCATGTCTCCACCGGGCACTAATCCGCGATTAATATAAATCTTCATTAAATCCTCTACAAATCACGGGATTTACCATACAAATTTAAATCCTCGATTAAAATTATGAGCGATTAAAAATAAATCCTCTCATAAATCTCATTAACCGTAACCACAAACCTAAATTTTTCGTAGGTTTGGTAGTTTTGTGTAGTTAAGCACAGCACAGGTACGGGAACAAACCTATTTTCTGCACCTTTGTAACAGTTTGAGAATCGAAACCATACAGAAACTGTCCGTATACCGATAGATCTGTCACAAGTACTTTTTGTATTTTGATTTTTACACCGAAAATGGTTTTTCACTTCTGGGAAATGACATCGCCACGCTCTTTCGAGAGCCAAAATGAAAGAAACAGGGGTGGAATCCTATAAAGTGATGGCTGATGGTCACCATGTTGATTATCAAAATTGACCATCACCCAGTTCTTGCAAAAACACGATTAGCTTTAATGGAAAGTGACACTAAAATAGTTGTCAGCTGAAATTCATCACAAAATGGTGATGATCACTGTGATCATCACCTTACGGGATCCCAAATTTAAAAATGTGATGATCAACTATCAGCTTTCACCTTAGAGGATTCCGCCCCAGAATTTCCATGTTAAATTAATTCTATATTTGTCCGGTGGAGCTACTTTGGGATTTATTGTTAGTCGTCTCCAGCTAATCCTCTTTTAATTGCCGGTGGAGACATAGTACTACAACCCGGGCACAATGTGTGTCTGCGCCTGTCGCGCCTCATTTTTCACCTAAAATCAGAAACACAGCGAGATACGTATTGTGTTGCTATATACGTGTTCCCGTTAGCTGAACTGCAAGACACAGCCACAGAAACTCATTGTGTACAAGCTATTAGTCTCAGTTTAACTCGGAAACTCGGGTGATCTTGCACTGAAAAACTGGCACTTAGAAGTCACAAAAAGTTTTTGACGGACGGACATAAAGCCTTTAGCCCAATGAATTTTCTTTTACTAAGTTGTCAGTTGTGTACTTCAACGTAACGGATGCAACTGATTCATTGGGCTGAAGGCTTCCGAGCTTCTTTTTCCGTTTATGAACCGACCGCTAAAAAATGATTAGCGAATGAGAATGCTAAATATTAGATTCATTCGATGAAAGCCCTATTGCGCATTATGGCGCCACAGTGCGCACTTTTTTATCAGTTCTGTATTCGATGAAGCTAAGACAACAACCCAGTCCACTTTGAACTTTATTCGATGAAAGCACTGTGGCGCACTATTGCAGCACTAAAGTGCCCTGAGGATTTTGTCGGGGCAGAAAGTTCAGTGCTTTTTAAATTTGACATTTCAGTTATTTGTCAGTCAGCTGTCCAGTGCAAAAGAAAGGTAAAAACAAATTTTCTTTGCTTTTATTTTGAATTTTTTTTACAATTCTATAATTACAGGTATTTTCACAATGGAAAAAATCACCATGTTGAATTCTGCGACTGGAGCCTCAGTTAGTTTTGAGTGTGACGAGGAAATTCTCCAAGCTACTTCTTTTTCTAAAGAAGCAGAGTCGAAAAAATTGCAGAGCTTGAAAATCGCTTAAATTTGTTTTGTTTAGATATTTTTTAGCTCCATATGTTTTTTGCCTGTCAAATGAGAGTGACAGGATCCGATGTGCAATTTTGCGTTCGATGAACAGCGCACTTTTCAGGGTTGTATTGAATTTTTGACAATCAGCTGATCGCACTGAAAAGTGCAAGTGCGATTTCAGGGCGCACTGGGGCAAGTTTCATCGAATGAACCTATTACTTCCTTAAGATTGGGGGCTACATTTAAAAGTTTTCTTTGTTTATATTGTGTTTTGACGGGGCCGATCAGAAGGCCCGCGGGCCTGGGACCAATCAGAATCGGATGAAAGGTCTATCTAAGGTCTTTCAGCCAAATGAATCCGTTGCGTCCACAAAACTGATCGAAATAAACAACTGACAACTCTTTAAATTACACACATTTTTATGGCAAACGGCCCATAGAAGAAGAGCGTGACGTACGTCGCTTCCCATAAGAACGTGTGTTCTATTTCATTGAGTTCTCAGTTGTGTACTTCGACGTGACGGATGAAACGGATTCATTGAGTTAAAGGCTTAACCCTTAAATGTCTGGTATCTTTAAAAATACAGCCACTAAACTTTTTATTTCTCCGACAATTCTTTTTTTATCTGAAGTTTGTGTTTTTTTATTCTTTGACTTAAAAGTCTACTATACTAAAAAAATTTGATCTGCAGACTTCGAAATTTAAAAAATATGAAAATTTTGAAAAATAATCTCTGATCAAATTTGTTTATCCTTGTCACACCCTTTTTACTTAAATTTGTAATAATTTTTTCATGTACTTCTTCCACTTTTCTTAAGAATGAACTGAAGATTAAATTTTTTTTTTTGCCTCAAAGCCTTAGGGCCCAATTTATTTTTATAGCTTTAACAAGTTTTTTGGTAATAACTTTGCAAAAAAAAATACTCTTTAAAAATCTTGTTTAGCGGAGCGGGTCATTCCACCTATCACATCGATACCTTCCCCCCGTAAAAATGTATTAAGCGACATTGTCAAAATCTCACAGGACGCAAGAAAAAAATAGTTTTTGCGCAGCTAATTTTTTATAAACGTTATTTAAATTAAACATATTTTGACAGGTATTTTCACCATAAACGACGTTTAATATTAAACCCTGCAAAAGTTTTTTTTTATTCTTAAAAAATATTCTTAATAAATAATTTTCAAAATGTCGCTTAGTACATTTTTACGCGAAGGTATCGATATGTAAATTTCATCAAAATCGGTTTCCTTTTTCATTTAAGAGTTAAGTTAAGTGTATAGGCAAGAAAAAAACATTTTTTGAGGTTAAAACCCTTTATTGAGACTTACTTTCTTAACAATTTTGTTTTACTGATACTAACATTTGCTTGACAGTAGTTGTCAGTAATATAAAATGGACGGCTATAATGTATGGCCGTCTCTTTCAGTTTTTGTTTTATTCTCATAAAGAATACGCCCATATGGCTCTTGACATTTTCTGTTTTGTTTTAATGACTCTTGCTCCTGGAGTTACTAAATAATTATTTTGACTGTAATGTCATAATGGGAAAACCATTTAACCAGATAGTTTGACAACTGGCGATCACCTGATTTTGCCGGTGATTGATCGTGAGCTGTCACAAGGAAATTGTGTTAAGCACGATTATTATGAAATTCGAGTTAAAGGTGTTGTCATTTATAATTTTCGTATTATCATAAAAAAAAAAACTTTTGACGGCCCACATGCGGATAGTAACTGGTATTTAAGCGACACAGAATCGCCATAAGTTATTCGCACTTTTCACTAACTGTGACTCTAATTTTTTAAATTTAAATTTTAATTAAAAATTTAATTTACATTTAAATTAACATTCAAGGATTAGTGACGTTTCCAAATCGTCAAGGTCTGTCAATTGATTTTGACTAATATGACACATTTCTTGCCTATATATATTACGTAAAGGTTACTTACTTATATATATTACGTAAAGGTTACGGCAAAGCGAGTTAGTTTTCATTACCATATTACAAGTAAACGAGAGGTAAAACGAGGTTGGTAAAGACAAAGTCCAGCTATTTGCTTTTAAAATTGGTGATATTGCTGCTGAGAAAAGTCCATAACTGGGTTCATGCAATCAGGATTAATTTTTAAATAAGCATTTAAATAGCATTTAAAAAGCACTTACATTTTTAAACACATTTATTTACGTCTAATGTCCAGCGCCCTGGGCCCTGCGGATCATCAGCTGTGGCACTGGCTTCCGTCTTGTCAGAAAAAGTGCTGCCATATGGGAAAAAATTTGCTCAGCAAATCTGCACAATAATTGTCAGCGAAATAATTTTTTGCAAAGAATAAACCACAGGTATGTAAGTGGGTCAAAGTGGGACAAATTTTACTCTATTTTTATGCCATTTTTTTAAATTTATTTGGAGTCGAATTTCGAAATATGTTGCGAAATGATCTTATTAGCTCAATTGAAAAAATAGTATAATAATTGTCCTTTTTGGTTGATCGTCCGGGAGCATTTTGGACGTTTGACATTTCTCGTTTGACAGTTCCTCTTCTAAGAAATTTGCTTCTGGTTTCGAATCCCAGAATCAAAACCACCAGAAGCACTCACACAATCATACAACGCACGTGTCAAGTTGGATAAATGACATTTGTCCCCTGTATAACGCCATGTACAACGCCAGAATACCTAACTTCAAAATCAAGAAAAACCTTAATTAAGAACCTAAGCGAACGTATTTTTTTTTATTTACAATTCTACATTATAATAATGGCTAGTCCTATGACAATTTCAAACGCTGCCACGTGAACATCGTCAGGAACCTTTATAACGGGTGATTTTTTAGCTGGTTTGGTTTTGGCAACACTGGTTTTGACATCTGACGTGTGTTTAGTACCTTGTGTCACTGTTATTGAATTATTGAATTATTGAATTTTACTATCAAAATTCGTGCTCGGTTCGAAATGTTCATCGCGAAACAATGGCGCAATTGCGAGGCGAGTTTGGTGAACAGTTAATTTCACGTTTCGGGCCGGTCAATTGGCCGCCTAGATCGTGCGATTTGACACCATTAGATTATTTTTTGTGGGGGTATGTCAAGGCTAATGTCTATAGGGACAAGCCCGCTTCGATTGACGTACTGGAAGCCAACATCCATGCATTCATTCGTGCGATACTGGCCGATATGTGTGAAAGAGTATGCCAAAATTGGACTCAGCGGATGGGCTACCTGAGACGCAGCCGCGGTCAACATTTGCATTAAATTATCTCTAAACATTAAATTGCAAGGTTCAAACTATCGATTCAAATAAATATTTCATTAATTTTTTCGAATTTTTTGTGTTTTTTTTTTAAAAAAAAGGTCTCAACCTCTTAAAAAATCACCCGTTATTACAATGATGCTGACATAAAGTGTCAACTCTTCCTACGGTTTGCCACCGTATTCTTTAACCATGATAAATTTGACATTTGGCAACGTTGCTTCAACAGCTGCGGTGTCCGAGTGGTTAAGGAGATGGACTTGAAATCCATTGGGTTCTACCCGCACAGGTTCGAATCCTGTCCGCAGCGACAGTTTTTTTTTATAAATTTTTAATTTTAAACGATGGCAAATTCTGGTAAGACAGTCCTTGCCTAAAGAAAGAAAACTTGAAAACAAAAAATTTTTTGTGGTAAGAGTAAAGATTTTTATTTCTTTAAAATTTTAATACAAAACTAAGTGTTTGCCTCTTGGACCACGAGTACTCTGCCTTCTAGAAAGTGATTCGAATGGTTCGAGGCACTGTTGAAGGCATCACGTGTTCCGAATACAACAAAGCCATAACCCTTGGAGAATCCTTGATTTTTGTCGAATACCACCGATGCGGTACTCACGTTTCCGAATTTCGAGAAATATAACTGCAGCTCCCGATTGCTCACTGTCCACGGCAAATTGCCAATGAACAGCTTGTAGGAATTACGAATGGCAGCCGACATGTTTTGTTTTCTTTCTTACTTTGAAACCTCGACCAAGTGTATGGTGTGACCGCCCATCAACTCAATCAGATCGACTCCTGAGAACTTGCCAATGTCGTCGATATTGATCTGTACCGCGTGTAAGTTCCACTTCTTGAGTAGGGCTTCGATGGACCAATCAGCACTGCGTTCCTGATAAGTAAACACAAACTTTGCCTCGGGATTTCGATCAAGAAGGAACGAAACCGTCACCACAATGTCCTCGAACACACTTGGGTCGTAGAAGCAATCAGCGGCTACGATAAGGTCGAGTGTGCCAAGGTTGAAAACGCTGTTCAAGAGCAAACCCCAACTCAGGCCAATCACATCGATGTCTTGACCGGGAATCAAATTGTTGGCCAAACAGGCGCGCCTAATGTGGGCCAGGGACTTGGGCAAAATGCAATTGTCACTGAGTACGACTTGTGCTCCACACTTGGCGGCTAGAATACCAGGCAGAGCAGTGCCAGCACCAAGTTCCAAGACACGTTTTCCGACCAGCGAATGGCGTCGTTCCCACAGAAACCAAGCGAGTATAGGTGCACAGGGCCAAGTGTAAAACGAGTAGCCGGCTTGGAGTAACTACGAATGCACGAACAGGATTGATACCAATGAGTCACTTGTTGCACAGTGTTTATCGGGATCAAAAAAAAAAAAACACTCACCTCTGGAATGAGTATTTCGAGAGATTTCTCGGCTATGCTTCCCTGGCTCGGTTGTGTAACGTTTGTGAAGACGAATTTCTTCAAATGCTCTGTTGTTGATCCATCGTTCATTTGGAACCGTCCCGATGACATCTGTTGTTGTGTCAAAATAATTAAATTCTTTCTCTCGATAGCGATAAATTGCTCTCAAATAATTAGAAAAGATTACAAGTGCGCAAGACAGGCAGAAGGGTTCTGTTGGTTTTGTTTTGTTCGTCTTCCGTCGGCTGGAGTGTCGGATAAAGCAAATACAAACCCTGGAAGGCAATTACAACAGATATGTGCGTGAGGTGAATGTAACGAGTAATGTTTTTTAATAATTGAATGAGATTAAGTGGAAAACGAAAAAAATATAGTGGAAAAAAGTTTAATCATTAACTTTTCACATATGAAAACTAGAATTTTCATCGCAGCTATCGACAGGACTCGAAAAATGCAGAAATGCACGCAAAGAATCATTGATTAAACACGATCATATACTTATCGCTCAGCGAATATCAAAGTATGCAAAATATTATTAAAAAACATCATTAAAAGCCGACTTAAGCTCATCAAAGTCTATTATGGTTGGGCCTTAAGTTTTGGGCAAAAAGTTTTCGAAAACTCGTTTAGCCATTAATCGCTAAGCCGACTAGATTTTTTTTCGTTTTTCATTTGTTCATTAATTCTCAAATTTTAGCCCTAATTTATTTTTAAAGGTGCTTTAAAAGGTCCACAAAAGATGGAAACACATTCAAGAATTTTACGCTGACCTCAAAAATACAAGTCGATTTCAGATGGGACCTTGATGCTCCCAGATATTTACATCCAGAGTTGAGACAAAAGTGACATTCTTCGCAAATTTAATTAGAAATTCTCAAGGCAATTTGATATTCTTGACTTTCACAGTGATTTTGAACGAAAACTACTAAGAAAAACTGGGGTTTTGAAGACGGAAAATTTATAAAAATTCAGGGAAAAACTCCTGTTTTTGAAGAAGTTTTTGCTTGTTTTCCGGAAAACACAGTTTCAGTTTTTTTTTGTGTAGACGGCATCAAGATACCTACTAAGCCGCGGTGTCACGAGGAACACAAACAGAAACAGAATTTCATACATTAGCAACGCAAAAAGCATTCAGGGAATTTAGGTTTCAGTTGCTAATGTATGGGATTCTGTTTCTGTTCCTGTTTTACGTTGCTTGCGACAACGCGGCTTTAGGTGTTACCATTTTAACGCGGTACAAATTATGTACGAATTCTTCAAACATTGCTCAGCTCTAGTGACTTGCAAACTAACGAGTGATGTTTTGCTTGTTGCACTTATCTGTCATTCTGTCGCCATTTATGCCAGACAGAACAACAAAAATAACTGTGCTTTGAGTACATTTTGCATCATTTTCCCATGGTTGGTAGGAAAAGCGGAAAATTCGTTTTGCAAAATTTCTTAAGAAAATATACAATAAAAAGTCGGTTTCCTTTATTAATTAATCGATTCGATAAGCATCGCCCAAATGGATGAAATCAATGATTTCTTTGACTTCTCCAAGAAATTCGAAAGAATAACAGTTCCGTCGGGACTTGTAACAAGCCGTACCACGACGTTCCCGGAAAATTCATTCGATCCTCGTGTGGTGAAACGCGAAGAAAAGGGCAACGAATATGCCCGTGAGTACGCTATGGCCGAAAAGCAACGTATGATGGAGGTGAGTCCTTTTCTAGCTTTTTATCGTTCCACCTGTTTCCATATGTTGTGATTTGTTGATCCATGCAGGAGGAGAATGTCGCATGTGGTTCGAATGCATCGCGATATGCTGAATCAACGCTTTTGTCCGATATGAACACCCTGGACGACATGGACGATGACGACGATGAAAGCGTCGATGGCCAGGCCGTGGACCGAAAGAAGGGAGCCCAGAGTGACGATCCTGTCTATGACAAGTACCATTTCAATATGCAATGGAACGACGGTCTTCCCATTCATGATTCACGCACCGAAATCATGGAACTCATTCGTTCGAAGCGAGTTGTGGTCCTAGAAGGAGACACCGGCTGTGGAAAGACCACTCAGGTGAGTTTTTGGCAACTTCTCTACGGATGGGTTGAGAACTCTTGTGGTGCTCTCTAGGTTCCGCAGTACATACTCGAAGACGCCTACAAAAGACGCGAACGTGTCAACATTGTTTGCACTCAGCCCCGTCGAATTGCCGCAATAAGTATAGCACGTCGCGTTTGCTCGGAACGCAAGTGGGAGGAAGGCAGCCTTATTGGTTATCAGGTTCGTCACAAATTGCTGCCTCGGGCCGACATCAATGATGATGAGTTTTTACTTTACTTAGGTGGGCTTGCACGCCAACATGTCCGAGGATACTCGCCTCTTGTACTGCACCACTGGAGTTCTTTTGCAGAAGCTCATCAAGGAGAAGAACGCAAACCACTACACGCACATTATTCTGGATGAAGTGCACGAGCGTGATCAAGACATGGACTTTTTGCTCATTGTCATTCGTCGCTTGATGACCACCAACTCAAGGAATGTGAAAGTTATTTTTATGTCTGCTACAATCAACACGGAACAGGTATTTTGCTTTTGGAAATGCATTCCATTCAATGGCTTATTCACTCTGTTGTTTGCAGTTTTCCGAATACTTTGCTCTGGGGATGGAACCAGCGCCGATACTCAAAGTAGACACTCGTCGAAATTTTACAGTCAAGGACTATTACTTGTGCGAATTGGGAAGGATCAATAGCGTAAGTACCCGCTTGACTTTTGTTGAATAAGGGTCCCTCTTTAAATTAGTGACCTTTGTAATGCTTTTCCCATTAGGGCAATGCTTTCCTATGCGCCTGTAGTTTGTGCTTAAGTAAGTGTTTGACACTCTTCCATGGGATAATGACTTAACTGGCGACTTAAAAGGCGGAGCCTATAAAAAAATTGCCTTCTAATTGGTCTAATGCGAACTCTTTTTTTCTATACAAGTCTTAAATTTCAGTTCAAATCTTCTCTCTGTAGCGCGGATCAGGTATACATAGGCGTTATTCAGGAAAGTCAAAGCAAGACCATAGATATTCTGGTTTTAATAAAGTCCAGTCGTATTATTAAGTTGGGTTTCGCACTGCGACCTGTTGGTCTATTGTACCCCGTACTAAGCCTTGGAGAGGTTAATTCCCTCAAAGGAGCTCCCCTCACACTATAATTTATTACTAAATTATACCGAGGGTGTGTGCTCCTGTTTGGCCTTCGCTGAAAGAACTCATCCTTATAGCACATTCTCTAGTCCACTTTCACGTAGGAATCTGAGAATGAGAAGTTGGTTCAAGGTGGGTCCATCTCTCTGTCTGGTATCTGGTATTGGCCCAGACATTTCATTCTCTTGTGGTTCAAAGCCAAGAACAATTCTTGCCACAATAATACTTCAAGGAACTCTATAATGTTAACACAGAAGGAGAAGGAATGATAGCCCACAGCGATCAAATCAACAGACCGGAAGAAAATCTTACAGATGAACCACCGTAAGAGGAAGTGAAAGAGCCCATTAAACAGATGAAGGATAATAAAGTCCCAGAAGAAAATGGGACAACGGCCAAAATGATCAAACATTGCAGAGAAACAGCAACCGGGGAAGTTCACGCGCTCATAAAACGCAAGGAGGCTTCAGGGCAAGCAGGTCCACAACGGACCAAGCGCTTCTGCTGAAGCGAAATTTGGAAAAATGCTATGAATTTAACGTTATGGCGCATGTCCTTTTTGTAGACTTCAAGCAAGCATTTGACAGTATTAAAAGGCGAAAAATCAGCGAAGCACTACAAGCCCTTGGAATATGTCCAAAAATTATTAGGCTAGTTATAGTGACGTTAAAGCACACGTGTGGAAGAGTCCTTGTTGTGCAAAACTGCTTGTCGTGCGTCAAAATTAGCAGCTGTGTGAAGGAAGGGGATAGAAGGGGATAGAAGACACCTACGTGGAGCTGAAGCAGCGTGCGGCAATAATGGGACTGGTGGTCAACGAAGAGAAAACAAAATACATTAAGATAGGAAGAGATGAACAGGAAAGAAAAGCGGAAACCATACGAATAGCTGGTGGCACATTCGGCGGAGTTAAGCACTTTAAATACCTGGCAATAAGTATCAGCAGCAGCAACGAAACCAACGACTGCATTCAGGAAAGAATCACGGCTGCAAACAGATGTTCCTACGGATATGCTAAGATTTTTAAATCCAACATCGGGTGCCGAAGAGCGAAGATAGGCGTATACAAAGCAATTATAAGACCCGTGGTATGTTATGGAGCGGAGACATGGACTCTGTCATCAACAGAAGAGAAGCAGCTTAGAGCGGAAAATTTATGGCCTATACACTTGGCAAACGGAAAGCTCAGATGGCGCACTAACGAGGAACTTCTGCAAATATGCGACGATGAAGTTGTGGTCAAATTCGCAAAGGCGCAGCAGGGGGACATAAGGAAGCTGGGAATCAGGAACTGGATGGAGACGGCAAGGAACAAAGTGGAGTGGAGAAGCCGAGCTGTAACGCTTATGATAATGATGATGATGATGATGATGATGATGATGATGATGATGATGATGATGATGATGATGATGATGATGATGATGATGATGATGATAATGTGGTTCAGAGCCCCACTGGATTGCAAAGTGTGTTCCGGAGTCTCACTAGTCTCATCACAAAATCTGCAAGAGGGTTCCTCCGTTACACCAATTTTCCTTAAGTTTTCCCTGAGTTAACAATGCCCCGTGAGGAATTTTTGAAGGCTTTCCCACATCTTAGCTCGGTATGCCGTCTCTGTTTTCCTCAATTCCTCCTTGAGGGTGTGTTCCCTTATCCTGCAGCAAGGTTCAGTACCTACGAAGAGTTCTGCTGCTCCTCGTCTTGCCAAGGAGTCCTCCGCGGCTTATTCCCCTCTATTCCAACATGGCCAGGTACCCAATACAGCCCAGTGGTAAAAGGAGATTTACTTTTGACCTCATCGCTATCCACTACTAACGGGTGATTTTTTAAGAGGTTGAGAACTTTTTTAGAAAAAAACACAAAAAATTCGAAAAAATTAATGAAATATTTATTTGAATCGATAGTTTGAACCTTGCAATTTAATGTTTAAAGATAATTTCATGCAAATGTTGACCGCGGCTGCGTCTCAGGTAGCCCATCCGCTGAGTCCAATTTTGGCATACTCTGTCACACATATCGGCCGGTATCTCACGAATGAATGCATGGATGTTGGCTTCCAGTGCGTCAATCGAAGCGGGCTTGTCCCTATAGACATTAGCCTTGACAAACCCCCACAAAAAATAATCTAATGGTGTCAAATCGCACGATCTAGGCGGCCAATTGACCGGCCCGAAACGTGAAATTAACTGTTCACCAAACTCGCCTCGCAATTGCGCCATTGTTTCGCGTACTGTGTGGCATGTGGCACCGTCTTGTTGAAACCACATATCATGCAAGTCAAGAACTTCCATTTCGGGCAAAAAAAAAGTTTGTTATCATCGCTCGGTAGCGTTCACCATTGACAGTAACGCTGCGATTCGCATCATCTTTGAAGAAATGTGGCCCAATAATGCCGCCGGCCCATAAACCGCACCAAACAGTGGCTTTTTCGGGATGCATTGGTAGCTGTTGCAATGCTTCTGGCTGATCTTCACTCCAAATGCGGCAATTTTGCTTATTTACGTACCCATTCAACCAAAAATGAGCCTCATCGCTGAACACAATTTTTCGATAAGCAGCGCGCGATGAACATTTCGAACCAAGCACGAATTTTGATAGTAAAATTCAATAATTTGCAAGCGTTGTTCATTTGTAAGACGATCCATGGTTAAATTGCAAACCAAACTGAAGCTTTTTGACAGTGACACAAGGTACTAAACACACGTCAGCTGTCAAAACCAGTGTTGCCAAAACCAAACCAGCTAAAAAATCACCCTTTATAAGTAATTATTTTTGTTCATTTTTTCAATCGGTTTCCAAATCACGATGCACAGTTTGTTAGCTTTCTAGGTGCTTCACATAGTCTTACCTTCAGTTTCATGAACATTTCAGGAGTGAGCGTTTTGAATGGCCTTGTAGTAGACCTAAAATCAATGCTGTTTAAATTCTAGCCCCGATGAATTACCCTGCCCCTTTTGTCATAAAATGTGCTATTCCTTTCCATAAAATCGTATGCTTCAAATTTAACCCGGGGTGGAATCGGCTAAGGTGATCTGTGATTTTCACATTTTGTGACAGTCAATGTGATCAAAAACAAAATAATCCGTCTGCGTAAGGTGAGCACAAAAATATTGTTCCGAATCGTTGCTTTGTATGGGCTTGTGATGTAAGAAAACTCATTTTTATTCGTACATGCAGAAAGTCAGCCTAAGAGTAGGCAAAAACACCAACTGATTTTGACGGTGATTGCTTAAACTTAACCGTTTACCGTCACTTACTTTTTTCCAACCGTCGATGTTTTGGTCCAAGGCTGTTAAGCCTTTTGCTGAGTACGTCCCACAGCTCGTTGGATCTGGCCTTGTACTCCAACCCAATCAAAACTCCCATTTCAAGCTCCTTGTTCGATTTCATAAATTCAACCAATGCTTCCAATTGGTGCACATGAGTATTATTCTTTTTGTTTTGACTCCTAAATAAAACAATCAATAAATAAAACTATTGAAATTTCGTAACAAAATTCTCTTTATTTTGCTTACATTTTCTTCGCCTTCGTTCGCTTTAAGATGCGCCACAAAAATACCTATCGCATTCGACGTGCGCCTTGACACTTCGAATTCGCCTTCGTATTGCATAATTGGGCGAATCCAAACGGGAAAGGGAAAAAATCACAACCACATTCGCCTTCGTTTTGCATAATTGGGCGCATTCGCACGAGAAATACATCGTAATACCAAAATCGAGATGCGAAGACATTTGCGATTCGCTTCGTATATCGTAATCGTCCCCCAGTCTAATCTAAGCCTAATGCTCAGTTTCCATTTTTCCATGAATTAACAAACTTTGACAGTTCTCCTCTTTGTCAATTATCGACACTACTGCCATTTCATTTCCACTTGTGTTTTGAATTGGCACAAAAAACGTAGCTTTGTCTATTCATTGACAAAGAATTATTGACAAACGCCTCGGCCAGTTTAAAGACAGCTATTTCCACTTGCACTGTCAATTTGAAAAAGGCATCTAGTGATGCCGTGACAAACAGATGATGTTTGTCTTTGTGTCAAGTGCTTTGATTAAAAGTAATTTTTCTGCAAAATGGTTTGTATTTTCAATTCAAATTCAAAAACCTAAATCAACATTCCGAACGGGAGCAGACGACAGCTCCATGCTCTGTTCGAAGTTGGACCTTCGAATGCGCGGATTCTTTTTTACTTCGCCTTCACCTTGAATTGCTTCCATTGTACACACACCATTTAAACAACAATATTTGAGCTATTTAAGCATAAACAATGAAAACAAACTGCAGCAGCATGCGCGGTGTGTCATATTTTGTGTCTTTGAATTGACAAAATTGGCAACATGAATGCCAATTATGGCATTTTCGGTTGGTCGTCCGGGAGTGTCCGGGAGACTTCTGGACTCTCCTGAAACTGTTTTCTTGAACTCGCTCGACAATTCCTCTTCTGGATAGAAGATAAATTTGCTTCTGGTTTTGAATCCAGAATCAAAACCAGAAGCACGCACATCATACATGTGTCAATGTCAAGTTGGATAAATGTCATTTGTCTCCTGTAGAACAGCTTTTGCTTCACATATACAACGCTAGACAAACTTCAAAATCAATAAAAACGTGTTTGGCTGTTCGGAGAGAAGCCCCAATCCGGGCGAAGAACGCCCTGATCCGGGATCGCCAACCGAAAAGGCCATTAGATTTCAGTGTCAGTTAAAAGACAAAGTGACATTTGATTTGTCAATTCGGATATTTCTACTTGCCTTGCAAATTCACTGCCAATTATTGACAAACGACTTCTATTCAAAGACGCGTCAATTCAAAGACATACTATTTCCATTTGCCAATTTTTCAATATAACCTAAAAATACATCGTTTGTCAATTAAAAATCGACAAGTGGAAACCTAGCACAAGGTGATCACAAAAATATAGTTCCGAATCGTGGCTTTATTTAAGCTTGTGATTAAGAACACCTTTTTTTATTTATGCATGCAGAAAGCGTAGGCACAAAAACCAACTAACTAGGAAGTTTGAAAACTGGTGACCATCTGATTTTGACGGTGATTGCTCGGGAACTGTCGCAAGAAATCTCTGATGATCACAGTTTACGCAGGTGAATTTTTGTGCTTTGTGACATCAGATCACCTTAGCCGATTCCACCCCAGGGTGCCGATACTATTCGCCTTTTCTTGATCGGCCAGAATCGCATTTCATTGCCTTCCAACTTCCAATCTTGCCTTCCAGTTTCCAGTTGTCAAAGTTACCGAGACTTCCAAGTAAATTCAAAATTCATAAAACATTTGGCCCTACTTTGACTTTAAATAAAGTAAAGTATATAAAATGGATACGATTCATCAATTCATACTGGCTGAAAGAGAGGAAAATGAGCAAGTGAGCGCCAGAGTGCGGATCACAAGACGATTTATCAGAAATGTTTCTTCTCCGCTTGATTCGCCATCGACTGAGTTAGTAAAACATTAACCTCCAACATTTAATTAACAAAAGTTAATTAGCGAACTTCATAATCCAATGTAGATTCACTAAGTTATTCCGATTATCGAACGAGGCATTTACCTTTGTGCTTCATGTGCTGATGGTTTCTGCAAACCAAATTTGGCAACAATGAGCCCACTTTCGGTTGTCTTTAAATTCAGGAGGGAAATCACCTCTTCCTCCATAGCCGACAGTCACTTTTCTTTTTTTTGCGCCGTTTGCGACGGTAAACTTAACCGTTTACCGTCACTTACTTTTTTCCAACCGTCGATGTTTTGGTCCAAGGCTGTTAAGCCTTTTGCTGAGTACGTCCCACAGCTCGTTGGATCTGGCCTTGTACTCCAACCCAATCAAAACTCCCATTTCAAGCTCCTTGTTCGATTTCATAAATTCAACCAATGCTTCCAATTGGTGCACATGAGTATTATTCTTTTTGTTTTGACTCCTAAATAAAACAATCAATAAATAAAACTATTGAAATTTCGTAACAAAATTCTCTTTATTTTGCTTACATTTTCTTCGCCTTCGTTCGCTTTAAGATGCGCCACAAAAATACCTATCGCATTCGACGTGCGCCTTGACACTTCGAATTCGCCTTCATATTGCATAATTGGGCGAATCCAAACGGGAAAGGGAAAAAATCACAACCACATTCGCCTTCGTTTTGCATAATTGGGCGCATTCGCACGAGAAATACATCGTAATACCAAAATCGAGATGCGAAGACATTTGCGATTCGCTTCGTATATCGTAATCGTCCCCCAGTCTAATCTAAGCCTAATGCTCAGTTTCCATTTTTCCATGAATTAACAAACTTTGACAGTTCTCCTCTTTGTCAATTATCGACACTACTGCCATTTCATTTCCACTTGTGTTTTGAATTGGCACAAAAAACGTAGCTTTGTCTATTCATTGACAAAGAATTATTGACAAACGCCTCGGCCAGTTTAAAGACAGCTATTTCCACTTGCACTGTCAATTTGAAAAAGGCATCTAGTGATGCCGTGACAAACAGATGATGTTTGTCTTTGTGTCAAGTGCTTTGATTAAAAGTAATTTTTCTGCAAAATGGTTTGTATTTTCAATTCAAATTCAAAAACCTAAATCAACATTCCGAACGGGAGCAGACGACAGCTCCATGCTCTGTTCGAAGTTGGACCTTCGAATGCGCGGATTCTTTTTTACTTCGCCTTCACCTTGAATTGCTTCCATTGTACACACACCATTTAAACAACAATATTTGAGCTATTTAAGCATAAACAATGAAAACAAACTGCAGCAGCATGCGCGGTGTGTCATATTTTGTGTCTTTGAATTGACAAAATTGGCAACATGAATGCCAATTATGGCATTTTCGGTTGGTCGTCCGGGAGTGTCCGGGAGACTTCTGGACTCTCCTGAAACTGTTTTCTTGAACTCGCTCGACAATTCCTCTTCTGGATAGAAGATAAATTTGCTTCTGGTTTTGAATCCAGAATCAAAACCAGAAGCACGCACATCATACATGTGTCAATGTCAAGTTGGATAAATGTCATTTGTCTCCTGTAGAACAGCTTTTGCTTCACATATACAACGCTAGACAAACTTCAAAATCAATAAAAACGTGTTTGGCTGTTCGGAGAGAAGCCCCAATCCGGGCGAAGAACGCCCTGATCCGGGATCGCCAACCGAAAAGGCCATTAGATTTCAGTGTCAGTTAAAAGACAAAGTGACATTTGATTTGTCAATTCGGATATTTCTACTTGCCTTGCAAATTCACTGCCAATTATTGACAAACGACTTCTATTCAAAGACGCGTCAATTCAAAGACATACTATTTCCATTTGCCAATTTTTCAATATAACCTAAAAATACATCGTTTGTCAATTAAAAATCGACAAGTGGAAACCTAGCACAGGGTGATCACAAAAATATTGTTCCGAATCGTGGCTTTATTTAAGCTTGTGATTAAGAACACCTTTTTTATTGTATATATATTTTTAGTGTAGGCAAAAAAACCACCTAACTAGGAAGTTTGAAAACTGGGGACCAGCTGATTTTGACGGTGATTGATCGAGAGCTGTCACAAGAAATCTCTGATGATCACAGTTCACGCAGGCGAATTTTTGTGCTTTGTGACAACACTTATCACAGATCACCTTTGCCGATTCCACCCCTGCTTTTCAGTATTCAGCTTCACAAAATTCTTTCTTTCAAAAACCATAAAATTTTGCTTACTCTGCTTTTTAAGCAAACTTTTCACTTTGTTGAAGTGAAGTTAATGTAAAAAAAAAGAAACAGGCAAGGAAGTTGCAGGGTGCTCCCAAACATAATATTTCCAGAATTAACAGAAGATTTTTTGACTCGCAACTTTGACTTCAACCAGATAAAATTCAATAGGCACTTAGATATCTTGCATAACATTTAAGCATTTCGGTTATTACACTGCTACAAACAGATAGTTGGTAGGATTTGCATTATAAACACAATCTCCTCCTTTACTAGCAAACTTCATTCAGCTAAACCGCTTCATTAATTTTTAGAACGTCCAAGTGGACTACGAAGAACCGGGTATAAGCAACGAAATGTACACGCTCGCTTTGAAACTCATCATTGTGATTGAAAACATCGAGAGTCACGAAAGCTCCAGCAATCCCAATCAAAAAAATTCGATTCTTATATTTCTCCCCGGTATTAACGAAATCGACAGAATGGACAAAAAACTGGAACAGCTACAGGAGCTGTAAGTATCAACATTCGGTGATCATGTTCAAATGCCATAATTCTCCTTCTGCTTGCATAACCAGAAACAATGTTAAGCTGATGCCGATACGTTTGCATTCAATGATCTCGCCGGATGAGCAACAGAAAATCTTTCATCGTGCACCGCCTGGACACCGAAAAGTTATCTTAGCAACAAACATTGCCGAAAGCTCCATTACAGTACCTGATGTAAAATATGGTAAGGATTCGACGTTCTTTTATGGAATGAACTCTAATCTGTCTGCCTTTTTTGCAGTTATCGATTTCTGTTTGACCAAATCATTGGTTACTGATACAAGCACAAATTTCACCTCGCTGCAATTGCACTGGGCGTCAAGAGCCAATTGCCGTCAGCGGGCTGGTCGCGCTGGCCGTGTGATGAACGGGCGGGTGTACCGAATGATTTCCAAGCAATTTTATTTGGTAAGAGAGGAAAGCACATTCGAAACGAGACCCTTGGGTAAATTAATCTTTTTTTTCGTTGCAGAACTACTTAGACGAATTTGGTATCCCGGAAATGCTTCGGTGCCCGCTGGAAACACTCGTACTGAAAGCGAAACTTCTTGACATGGAACCACCACCGATGATTTTGGCCCTGGCAATGACACCACCCAATCTATCGGACGTGCACAACACAATATTGGTTCTGAAAGAAGTCGGAGCGCTCTACAAGACTGTGAACGGTGTATACACGGTGCAAGATGGGGATTTAACTTTTGTCGGTAGGATAATGGCAGCCTTGCCCCTGGATATTCGCGTCAGCCGACTCATAATCTTTGGCTACATGTTTAGCGTACTGGAAGAGGCAATCATCATTGGTGAGTCCTTCGAGGATGGAAATTGAATCAAAGTTTTCATGATCTTGTTTTCAGCTGCTGGCTTGAGTGTGAAATCGATTTTCACATTCTCCGACAAAAAACGTGGCGAGTTGGCGGCTTATTCGCAGAAGCTCGCCTGGGCTGATGCCTCTGGCAGTGATCTGTTTGCCATGCTCAAAGCCTACCGGGTAAGCATATAAGTTTACTCTCGTTGGCATTCCTTTTATTAACTGCGTTTTATAGGTCTGGTGCACCATGAGAGAGCAGCACAACATGAACGAAGAATCCGGCGAGTACACCTGGGCCGACAGGTACTTTATAAACTTACGTTCGATGAAGGAAATGCACTTGCTGGTGATGGAATTAAAGGAACGCCTGATGGGAATGGGCATCAAGGAGACAACTGCCTATCAGCACATTCATTGGCTCGATCGAGAGAAGACAATGATCTTGAAAATTGTCATCTCTGGTGCCTTCTATCCGTATTACTTTGTCCGTTCGAATGTGAATAACATGGAAATCGAACGGAACACATATCACACCATCTTTGGAAACGACCCGTGCAGCACAGTGTACTTTAACAATTTCAACACGAAACACATTGGACAATTGTACACAAAGTCGGTAAAGGATCTCTTTCAACAAGCTCGAATTCCGGCGAAGAATATTGACGTACGCTTCCAACCGGGATCGGAGAAGGTTTTGGTGACCTTCAAAAATGACATCGAGGACGAGTTCAGTTCGGATACCAGCAATCGAGTGCAGGTACCGGGTTCGGTACGCTTGGAGGTGTACAAAGCGATTAAAATGCGCCAGCTCAGGTGTCCGTGTTCGATAAGAGTAATGGAGTAAGTTAGGATTTATTTTTCGCTCTGAGGTTTTTGAGAGCCCAGATTTTCCCATAGGTTCTTTTCTTTTACTTAAACCTCTTTTATTTACTTTCAGTGCTAGATCGGGTATCAATTACGCCGAGGAACGCGGCATTGGTGTTATGTTTGAAGGGACCTGGATACCGACAAAGAAACAAATAAAAAATCCAGAGCTAGTTGTCATTCCCACGGTATTTACCAAACAAATTCGAGGCTACATAACCCATGTAAGAGACATGATTTCCTTAAATTCCAACTTATAGTCCTTTGTCTTCTCAGATCGAAAATTGCAGTAAATTTTATTTCCAACCGTTAACTGAAATGGAGCGTCTCAAGGAGATCTCCTCACTTCTCAACTGTCCCGAAGCTCTAGACTGCCGTTTTCGAAATGCTTCAGCCGTATCTAAGGGTATGCTATTGGCTGCACCATTCCAAAGCAAATACTATCGTGCCAGAGTGATACAGGTCATTCACAGCTCCAGACAGCATTTAGAATTTAGGGTTTGTTATGATCCTTCAGTGTTAGCATGGATTTACTTAAACAACTCCTTTTTACAGGTGCTCTTTATAGACTTTGGCAACACAGCAGTGATCAACTTCACTGAGCTACGTCGTCTTAGCTTCGAGGCAGAGTATCTTATTAACATTCCCCCACGAGTGTTCGAGTGTCGACTCGCCATGGTACAGCCGTCGTCAGTGAAAAGTCCCAGTGGTAAATGGCTTGACGTGGCCATGGAATACCTCCAAGAAGTAGCTGACTCTGGAATGGTGGAGCTGGAGGTCTACTCGGTGGTAACTAGTGTGTCGTCGGTGTATGTTAAGGTCAACGATACCACGGTCAATGAGATTCTAGTCGAAAAGGGTCTTGCTCGAAAATCCGACGAGACTTATATGTCAAAGGTAAGTTGGCTGCTTCCAACCCCGACATCTCAATGAAAACAAACCTTTTTCGCAGAGTGATCATGACTTGCGCATGAGAAAGCAATCGGTTGCAGAAAGATTCATGCAAGAAGACTTCTCCAAACAAAACGAAGAGTATTTGAGGTCGATCCAGCCGGAGGTAGACATAGAAATCGATCCACCACCAGCGGAGCTGTGTTTGAATGCAATCAACTTGCGTGGTCCATTCAGTCCGTTGGAGTCGAAAATCTTTTCCGCGACACGAGTTGGTGCCTGGAAAGGTGTAACCGTCGAACGCGACTCTGTGAATTCGGTACTTCTGGACACTGACCCCCAGGATGTTCATGAACGTTTGATTGTCGCCGCCAGTGTATCCGAGACGCACAACATGAGTTCACTAACTGCTCGTCAAACCACCCTCATGCCGAACATTCATGGTTTTGCCGCGTTGATGACTCTCATATTCTGTCCAACAATGCAGATTCATCGGAATACTACTAAATCCAAGTATGTGTCTATTTTGGCAGGACTTGGCCATGACGAAAACTATCAGGCCTTGTTTGAGGAACACGACATGGTGCTGCATTTGGATGTGGAAATTTTGTCCGCCGATCTGGAGATGGTGAGTAGAAATGAGATTTTGCTACACAAAATAATTTGGCTTAAAAAACATTTTCATCTTTTAGATAAATCAAATTCGTTACTCGATGGACACTATTTTGTACACAGATCCTGGCGAAGAGAGGCCAACGGTCCTACCAAACACCCAAGCAGATCTGGCGGCTAAAATCAAGAACCTTATTATAAAGTGAGTTTTTAGTTAGCAGCGCTTAAGGTCCATGATGTTATCTGCCAATTTTCTTTTAGACTCTTAAGCAAGACTCGAAAATATATAGAGACTCATGTCGATTCACGAGAACACATGTGGGCGCGCCCAGACGAAGAGGATGTCATCGAGTCGCCCCTGATCTATGGCAATCGATCTATATTTGCCTTGCATTCGGCACTGCGTCTCTACGATGAAACCTTTGATCGTATGCATGCGTTGAATTTGCATTGCCAGGAACTTCATCGCATCAAGCAGTAGTAAGTGTCCTCCATAGTCCTTGTTTAGAATGTGATAATAACTAATAATGTTACTCCATTTTTAGTGATGGTTCTGTGGCCGCGACTACGTGTCAACTGTGTGACCAAACTCTGGACAATATCGTGCAATTGAGAATTCATTTGTTGTCGCAATTGCACAGAGATCGTGAATATCAAATTCACTTCAAGGCTCCGCAATGAGACTGTACAACATTGTCAAACGTGAAGATATTCTAATTTTAAGCAATCTGACAAATTTTTGTTTTTTTTTTACTGAAGAACCAAATGTTTATGTTTTCCTTTTTGTTTTGAATCGTAAAATGAAAAAATGTCGTTAATAAAAACTTGTTTTCTTGAATTGAAATTTTTGAATGGGGTTGAGCCTAGATTGACCATTTTGTAATCAATCGCCCGCAGTCTCTGTTTGGACTCGCAAAACGGACGAGGAGCTGACTTTGGACTGGTACGAAATAACCTCTAATGGGAGGCTAACAATTTGTAGCCTATTCTAGGTTTTTAGCTTTAGAAAAGGGTCCATCGCGATCTACAGGGGGAACTTTGAGTAGTTTGGAAAGAGTCAACACGGGCACATGAAATTGAAAACAGTGCAGAGTCAACGACCCGGACTTTGACTGTTCTTAGTTAGGTTATTGCTTCGTTTTTGCAGTTTCCATACAAAGACTGGATGCCTCTCGGAAGAGGCCCACTCAGCGCCTAGTCCTGCAAAACTCTCCACAAGGTATCCCGAGGGACTCGGTCATACGCCTTTTCCAGATCTACAAAATACGCATAGACCGGTTTGGCATGCTCCCATGCCTTCTCAAGAATAACCTTCAGAGTAAAAAGTTGGTCGGTTGTGCCTCTGCCAGGCCGAAAGCCGCACTGTTATTCCCGTAACAAAGGCTCGATTACAGCTCTGGAACGCGCTTCCAACACCTTCGCGAATACTTTTCCCCGAAGGCTGAAGAGAGATATGCCCCTATAGTTGACGCAATCTCTCCTGTTCCCTTTTTTGAAAATGGGCACTATAACTCTTGTTTGCCAATCGCTAGGTGACTTCCCTCTATCCCAGGCCACCTTAATGACACGTGTTAGCCATTTAAAACCCTCTTCACCCATTGCCTTGAGCATTTCTGGCCATCAACTCCAGCAGACTTGCCAACTTTTAGCGATTTAATCGCTTTAACTTCATCTACTGTGGGACTGTTCTCCGCCCTTATCTCGCCAGCAGTGGGAGAATGCCATCTTTAGTGCCCTGTTGGAGGTTGAGCAACTCCGAAAAGTGCTCTCTCCATCTGCGCAAGACATCGCTCTCATTTAAAAGAAGTGTACCGTCCTTAGATTTAACCCCTTGAATGATATTCAACTTCCTTCTTCTGAGCCGGCGAATGGTCTGCCAAAATATCTTGTTTGCAGATCTGTAATCGTGTTCCAACTTCTCGCCGAACTTTTTCGGTGACTGTTCCTTGGCTGTTCTGACTGCCAGATTGGAAGTCCTTCGCGCCTAATTGTACCAGGCTCGAGAAGTTGAGTTTCTTCATTGGATCCACATAATCTAGGTTCTATTTTCCTCCCTGATGGTTTCTTGAGCTCCAGGTGTTTTAAGCCACGCAGTTCTTTTCTCATCACCAGCCGCTACCCCAAGCCGCTTCACTCCTCAAACATTTCCTGCAGAGGCAATGACTGCCGATAAAAACAGCTGCCATTCCTCCTCTACATTCTAAATATCAGTTGGAATTTGCTCAAACTTCTCCGAAACATGCTGTGCAAAGCGCTCTCTGAAATCAGAGCCAGCATCCTGCTACCTTTCCCACCCGTATGCGGGTCACCAGTCTTGGTTTTCGCCTGGGTGGCAAAGGAATCCTGTCACTGAAAAACAATTTACACAGCACTAAGTGGTGATCAGTTGACAACTCAGCTCCCCTGAAAACTCGAACATCACAAATCATTCTTTGAACACACGATGGTACAACAAAGAAATCAATCAGTGACCTCCTCTGATTTAAACTGTGCTTGTATTTGTGAATGTCTTTGTGTGGAAAAAAGGTGTTCATGATGGACAAGCCATATGCACAGCAAAAGTCCAACAACTTCCCTCCGTTCCTGTTTTGATCCGGGTCACCGTGCCTCCCGATCACACTCCTCCAAGTACTGTCATCCGTACCCACATGTGCATTGAGGTCACCCATCAAGAGAAAGAAGTCCATTTTTGCCACTCTGTCCAGAGCAGCATCAACTTCGTTCAAAAAGGACTCGTACTCTGACTCTCGATTTGGTGCATAAACCTGAACCAGAACCAGAGTTGATCGTTCAAGCTTAAGCTTTAAAATCAGAATTCTTTCCCCTAACGAAATGACATCGAATACATTTTCTCACAACCCGGGGCTTGTGAGTAGGAACAGAAACAGAAACAGAGTTTCATACTTTAGCAACGCAAAAAGCATTAAAGCCGCGGTGTCACAAGGAACAGGAACACAAACAGAATTTCATACATTAGCAACGCAAAAAGCATTAAGCGAATTTAGGTTTCAGTTGCTCATGTATGGGATTCTGTTTCTGTTCCTGTTTTACGTTGCTTAAGCGAATTTAGGTTTCAGTTGCTAAGTGGTTCTGGTTCTTGAATAGGGTCACTGAGATTTATGAAGGGATTTATTTTAAATCGCTTGCCGAGAGGATTTAAATTTGTGTGGTAAATCGCGTAATTTGTAGAAGTTTTGATAAAGATTTATATGAATCGCGGATTAGTGCCCGGTGGAAACATGGTATAAACAGATGCGAACTCCTTGCTCTAATACTGCCTACGAAGTATTTTTTATAAGCACCGTAAGGCCGGACAGAAGTTAATTTTGTGTACAAAGCACGCGGCTTTAAAATAGTTTGACAAGCACTAAAAGACAGTAGGCAGTATTGTTGCCCAAAGAATAAGAGCTGAACCTGCAGAAGGCTGCAAATACTGAGGAGCTTCGTAATGAACAACAAGAGGATCCTGTCTGATATCGAGCTAATTCTTGCGTGGAAGAAAGGGGATGCAAAAACTATCTCTGGCAGAATTTTTACCATAAAAGCATAGTGGGAATTTCTCTGTGCAAAAGATGATGTTCTCCGGAGAAAATGAGGAATGCCGAATGGAGAATCCTTTAAGATGCAACTTGTGAATGTGGTTTCACGGTCGAGAATTCTTGAGATTCTGCAGAAAATGCACGATGAAGCTTTTATTGGCTATATGCAAGAAACAACTTCAAAAGCTGGTGTCGGGAGTGTAGGTAGCACGTGCGTTCTGGATCCAAAGCCAAAACCTGAGTTAAAATGCACCATAAGATAGCTTCATGAACTCTGTAATGACAAATCCGTGAACAACAAAAAACACAGACAGATGAGCTTACGTCGGTTAGGGACGTATCCCTCTCTTCTTATCTTAAAGCCTTCAGCCCAATGAATCAGTTGCGTCCGTCACGTTGTAGTACACAACTGACAACTAAGTCAAATACACAGGTTCTTATAGGAAGCGGCCCATATAAGAACTGCGTGACATACGTGCGTCGCTTCCCATAAGAACGTGTGTATTCCACTGAGTAGTCAGTTGTGTACTTCAACGTGACGGACGCAACGGATTCAATGGGCTGAGGGCTTAAGCGATTTACTTTCCATCACGGTGTCTATTGCCAGTCCAGTTTATCGGGCGGATATAAATGACTCAAAGTTGTACTTTGAGTCATTTATAAGTCATTTGAGTCATTATGACTCCTTGTACTTTGTTTCTGGCTCGAATCTAGCCTGTATTTCCACTTGGGACTGACAAACCCTATCTGACAAGGGCTTGTACCACTTGCTATTGCTAAGCTATACACCGATCGGGATTGATAAAATTTTTTAGAATCCATGAGTTTAAAAACATCTATGACGCCACAGTTTGACGGCTCATTACGAGCTGTCACGCCAGGCTTTGCTTAAATTACTTCCCATTATTTCCCCAGCGTTATAAACCTCTAACTTCTCAGAGGCCGTCTGCTTCTCACAACAAAAGCTCACCCTCTTGCGTAAGTATTTTATTCTCATTTATTTACACAACTTTCACGATGCCACGCGCCGTAACAATACGAGCACAACAATGAAGCTACAAGTTTATTATTAATTTTTTTTTTTAACTAAAGTTTAAAGTTAAGTTTACGAAAAAAAAGAAAACATTACAAATTATTTTAATATTGATTAAGGGACAAAACGTCTGAAATAATATTGAATGCACTCTTAGGCACACAGTGTATAGTCTTGCATTCGATTTTCTGGTTTGCTACATAGGCCACAGATTTTACTTTTAAAAACTCCAAAGATTTCCAAATTGAACAGATTGTTCATATCGAATTGAATAGTTGATTTCATGGGATTGTGTTCCACATTGAGGATGTTTTGTTCGTTGATGCCGATTCTGGAAGAGGGAAAATGGGATTTTTTTTTAATTAAAAAGAAAAAACTTAAAAGTTGCAACCAACTTTAAAGTTGGTTCGAATACGAATATAAAATTGGGATGTTGCCCCCACAAACTCACCTAAATTCAAAGTCCTTTTTGTCGGCGGGGAACTGATGAGGCCTCGGTCGAACGTCCACCTTGTAAGCGTTGTTGATGGATATATAAACGGGACTATCGCTAGCGGTCACATTTTGCGGCTCGAATGTTAAGAAATTGTCGCCGAAATGTATTTTCAGTCCATAGTTGTTGTCGTCCTCGTTGACGGGTGGTATGAGGAAAATCGCCATCTTTGGTTGTAGCGAACAATCAGCAGCCAACAATGTCAAACAAGATCCGTTGCGACGGAAATAATCGTTGAGGCTTAGTAGATAGTCGTCAAACGTGTTGACCATACCGTTAATAATGGAACAGGACCCTTAAAAAAAATTGTTTTCGAAACACCCACACTTTGTGAGATTTAAGAATCTTACTTTTCAGTCCTGTATCGTAAGAAAACTGCTCCGTAGCATCATACTTCGAGTCCAACTTCTGCAGGAAGGGAATGTGATAAATGCTCCATGTTACATTGTTCACGCCAACTGTTAGCCAGAAGTTATCGTTCGGTGTCTTGACAGACACATCGATTTCCTTGTCCAAATTCAGTCGATCGACCTTTTTGTCCGACAAGGCCGACACAAAGTGATCCAAGCGATTTGACCAAAGACCAAACCATTCCGGCATCTATTGTAAAAAGGAAGGATTAGATTATGGGACTCAAAGTTTTTTTTTATAGAATTTTCGAGAAACCTCCGAGAATTTCAAATCGATGCCATATCTTGTGATCGAGGTAAAGTTCTCGAAATTGATGCGTTTGCAATATTTCGACGTAGGTATTGGGCTGAATTTCAAGACCTCCTTAGGACAGTAGTCCGTGTCGACAAGTTCAGTGTCGTTAAGGAAGTATTGATGTGCGTCCTCCGAAGGCTGTTGAAAAACAAAAAATAGACATGCATCCTCGACAAAGTGCGACTATACAAGAATATGAGCTCGACTTACACCTGCTGTGGCAATCATCACAACTGTTGATGTGTCATTGGGACACGTCTCTTCGCCCGATGTTCGGCCAAAAACCACTTTGCCATCCAGAGTGTGTGGCCGCTTCGTAAAGACCAATGGAGAGTATGTGAAGTTGAGACAAGCCTGTAGGTAAAAAAGAAAACACCAGATTTTATGACAGTAGGATGTAAGCCGCCTTTTAAGGCACCTTTGAAATTCGGTTACAGCGATAGTTGTAAGGCTCCTTTTCTTTCGGGATTGACTGATCTTGGTTTAAGCTGATCTGGGCCTCACTCAGCACTAAAAAACCGTCCCTAAATGTAAGCCGCCTTTTAAGGCACCTTTAAAATTCGGCCTTAGACAGCCTAAGGTTAGTGCGTCTTAGGTTCTTACCTAAGAAGCACAGTAGGCGTGTCTGTGCTTCTTAGGCTAGAAGCACAGTAGGCAGCTTACATTTAGGGACGGTTTTTTAGTGCTGAGTTAAGCCCAGATCAGCTTAAACCAAGATCAGTAAATCCCGAAACAAAAGGAACCTTACAACCATCGCTATGCGGTATAAGCTCTATAGAGCCTGCATCTTTTCTTGGGAGAGGGAAGCTCTACGCTTTGTTGACGGAAAGCCTCTGACAAATTGTCTCAATGGACCTAAAAGGAAGCTGTTCCACGGTAAAGCTATGGGTGCAATCTGGGAATCAGTCGACTAAACCAAATTTTAAGTCTCTCTTGGATCCACCTGAGCCAGATCTGTTGCCGAGTGCCAAGCGACCAAATTGCGATCTCCCTCTAGAAAGAAGAGGTCCTTAGGCTTAGTCCATATATGGTTAAAGGATATGATTGAGGGCCCAAGTGCTCAGATTCTTATCGTCCTGTAGATGATATAGTGCAGAGCGTTATCAGCAGTTAAGCCTTTACAAAACCTTCGTCCTAAGCCCAAACCAATCGAAGGCCTGGCAATCATCTATGAAACAACTCATGAAACAAATACTTCAACCACTTCCACACAACTGTGTGTAACGCAACTTCAATTTCAACCCTGGCAACTGCTCATGTAGTTTTCAAATTTAATGTTTGATCGATATTTGCCTCAAAATTAAAACAGAAAATAAAACGAGCAGCAAACAGTTTCTGCTCGAAAGGATAAAATAAAAAGCCTCATAAATTTGTTCCTTTTAATACAAAGTTAAGAATGACCACCGTAAGTCCTGCAAAAACGCCTAAACACATCACAGCTGCTCCTTTTAATTAACCCTATTTCCTTGAAGCTTGAAGCTAAACGCACCCAGTTCCGTAAATATCTCGAAAGAAGTGGCGTTGTCGACGCACTCAGTAGGGCTTTGATAAAACTCTACGAGGAGCCAAACAAGCCCGACGATGCCATACGTTATGTACGCAAATACATGTGTGAATCCTGCCCAGATGATGCCATGTACGAAGCCCTTAAGGCTGATGCAGAAGCAGCCAACAATACCATCAATCAATTGGAACAAGAACTTGAAAGGATGAAGTCTAAAATGTAATTCAAACGATTCACATACTCTTGTACTCCTCGTATATGTTTTGAAATCCGCTTTTATGTCGTATGCCATATCAGGAAGCTCACCCCCGACGAGGTTGCCAACATAATAGACGAAGGTTTCAAGGCGCTAATCGAGGACACTGAATGTGCCGGTTCCCTGCTGCGCAAGCACTTTACAAAGGAAATATGCGACGAATTGAAAAAGGTGTTCACTCCAGCACCAGTCGAAGCAAATCTGCACGATTGCATCAAATCTGGTCTGACACATCACTCGTCGTCGTGTGGAGTGTATGCCGCCGATGTACCATCCTATGATGTGTACCGTAGTCTCTTTGATCCAATCATTGTGGATTACCACGGCCAGGCGGATAATGTTGGCGAGGAGCGACTACAGAAGGACACCGACTGGGGTGCAATGGACGAAATCGAAAACCTTGATCCGGATCACAAGTACATTGTGTCGACGAGGATTCGCATTGCACGCAACTTGGTGGGCTATCCGTTCTTTCCCAAGATAACCGAGTCACAGTTTGCCGAAATCGAAGACAAGGTATGTTGGCGTGTGGTCGCCGGTAATTAGGGTAGCTGGCGATGACAGCAATATTTTTTGCAAAATTTCAGGTCCGGGAAGCGGTTGAGGCCTTAAATGGCGAGCACGCTGGTTCCTATTTGTCAATGAAGGACTTGGATCCAGACACACAAGCCGAAATGGTAAATCGTCACATTCTTTTTAGGCGAGGTGATGAGTTCCTTGCCACCGCTGGGTGCTATCGCTTCTGGCCCACTGGACGAGGCATCTTTCACAATCCGGCTGAGACGTTCCTTGTTTGGGTAAATGAGGAGGATCATCTTCGCATTATTTCCATGACCCCTAGCGGGGACTTGGGTAAGCGCTCTAAATTTGCGGATTTGCTATGTGTGGTAACTGCAGTTGTCTTTGTGCAGGTTTTGTCTACCATCGGCTGGTGACCGGTTTGCAGGGCCTCGAAGAGCGTTTAATGTTTGCCCATCATGATCGATATGGTAACTTGACGGCGTGCCCGACTAATCTCGGTACCACCTTGCGTGCATCGGTACACATTCGATTACCCAACCTTTCGAAGGACATGGAAAAGCTGACTGCCTTGGCAGGCCAGATGGGTCTGCAAATCCGTGGAACGGGTGGCGAGCACACCAGCATCGAGGGTGGAATCATTGATATCTCGAATAAGCGTCGATTGGGAGTAAGTGAGTTTGAGCTGGTCAAATCGCTGCATGATGGAATCTATGAACTTATCAAAGCCGAGGAGGATGAGGAGCAAGCTGAGTAAGGTGTGGTTACATTCCAATATGAATTATTGTACCTCGAAATCCTATCAAAATAAACTTTGTTGTTGCGAATTTCCGCACTAAAAGACACGTTTTCAAGGAGCATGTTGGCAGCGCATGGCGCTTCTTAAAGTTAAAAAGGTTCCGAATATAGGTTCACAAAAACTTTGACTCGCCGCATCATGATCAGAAGCCTTTGTTAAGTGAGCCTCATATAAATCAGCCTTTCAACGTGTATGGTAAGTTGGGAAAATAAGTCTTCTTCCTAATTCTGCTTGCTCCAAATGCGTCTTGTCCTATGCAGGTTATGAGGCGCAGTTACCTACTTGCTCTGCCCCAGTTCCTCTTCGAATCTTTCAAAGTGAATTCGTCTTTTTCTTTTTTGTCATCCTCGCTTATCTTCAATGCGAAAATGTGTCTTTTAACTATCACACACTTCTGCTTAGCTTCTGTGACGTTACCGGAGGTCCAATATAACCCTTAAATCGAAGGTCTCATATAAGTGGGGAAAAATGCGAGCGAGATGGCAACACACCCACTCAACTTCGCACAAAGCCTGTGTATACATGAAATCCGCCTTTGGACTTAGCTTGAAAGTTTTATTGTAAGACTTCTAACTACCTTTGGGGCTAGACTGTGGATAAGAGCTCAAACAACTCACCATAAAGTCTACTCGCCTTGAAGTATTAAAAAATTATGTCAAATTGGCAAAAGGGAGAAGCTTAATAATTTGCAAAAAACTATTATTATGTCTTCACCAGACACTTATCCACGATTAACATAAATCCTCAACTAATCTCACTTAAATCGTGACATCTACCATGCAATATTTTTATGCTCTCAAGCGATTAAAAATAATGGCACGTCTGCACCAGGAAATAGTCCGCGGTTAATATTAATCTTCACTAAATCCTCTACAAATTACGCGATTAACCATACTAGTTTTAATCCTCTCGGCAAGCGATTAAAAATAAATCCCCTCATTAATCTCATTCAGCCTTTTCACAAACCACTTTGAACCCTTTTCGAACACCTTTTTAACAGTTTGAGAATCGAAAAAGGACATTGAAACTGTCTACGTATGACGGATCTGTTAGAATTACGATTTAGTGGGATGCTTAAAAACAGTTTCGGATTTATTATTAATCGTCTGCCGATAATCCCCGTATTATTGCCGATGGAAACATATTATTACCGTACAAATTTAAATATTTTCGCAATACTATGTCTCCACCGATAATTAAAAGAAGATTAGCGGCAGACGATTAAAATAAGTTCCAAAGTGGCTCCACCGGACAAATATAGGATTCATTTGACACGAACACTCTGTTTCTGTCATTTTGGCTCTCAAAAGAGAGTGGCGATGTCATTTACCAGGAGCAAAATACGATTTCCGCTGTAAAAATCACAATTGAAAACGTACTTGTGATAGATCTGTCGTACAGGGACAGTTTCAGTTTCCTTTTTTTATTTTCAAACTGGCGCATAAAATAGGTTTGTGAATAGGGTGGATGGGATCTATGAGAGGATTTATTTTTAATCGCTTGCCGAGAGGACTTAAAGTTGTATGTTAAATCGCGTGATTTGTAGAGGATTTAATAAAGATTCATATTAATCGTCGATCAGTGCTCGGTGGAGACATGGTATAAAGATAAATCGTCTACTTAAACCCATTCACCCTATTCACAAACTCATTTTATGCACCTTTGTAACAGTTTGAGAATCGAAAAAGGAAACTGAAATTGTCCCTGTCTGTACGACAGAACTGCCAAAAATACGTTTTCTATTGGGATTTTTGCAACAGAAATTATTTGCCGCTCCTGGGAAATGACATCGTCACTCTCTTTTGAGAGCCAAAATGACAGGAAAAAAGTGCTCGCGTGTCAAATTAATCCTGTATTTGGCGTGGAGCCACTTTGGGATTAATTTTTAATCATCTCCCGCTTATCCTCATTTCAAATCTCCTCATTTCATTCACTCTATTCACAAACCTTTTTATGCCATCCAACCCCTTTTTGTTCACCTTTGTAACAGTTTGAGAATCGATTAAGATATTGAAACTGTCCAGATATGACAGATCTGCCAAAAATATGATTTCTATTGCGAACAAAGGGAATCTTTTTTCGCTCTTGGGAAATTTAAACGTAACTCTCTTTTAAGAGAGTAACAAATTTATCAGAGAGGGTCAAATTAATCCTGACATGAGGAAGAACCGTTCACGTTTGTCCCGCGAGCCCACCTCGGGATTTTTTTTTTTGAACGGTCATCCACTAATCGTGGTCTTATGGCTATGGCCGGTGGTGAAGTCGTATCAAATCCTTTCGGCAAGTAATTAAAAATAAATTTCAATTAACCTTTACACAAAACTTATTTATGCCACTTTAAACCGTTTTCAAACACATTTATAACAGTTTGTGGCATGAAAAAAAAAACGGAGACAGTTCCTGTAAGACAGATCTGTCACCAATTCGTTTTTGTCGGAAATCTGTTTTTGGTCTTGGGAAAAGACGTCATCACTCACTTTTGACAGCCAAAATGAATGAAAAAAAAAATTCTCGTATCAAATTAATCTTATATTTGCCCAGTGAAGCCACTTCGGGATTTAATTTTAATCAACTCCCTCTAATCCCCGTTTTATGGCCAGTGGAGACATAGGCTTATCCTTGTGTGACAGGTCTGGGCGGTCGGCGGGATATTTTTTATGCTTTGAATGGGAGCGCCATTTGCGGTAGCATTGCATCTCCCAGTGGAAGTCCGTAACCGGTTCAAGCTGCACCACACCTCCCCTGGGCAGTTGAAATTTTGGTTCTATGTTTTCGCCTTAGAATATTGGGCTTTGCCTGCCTGAATCGACCGGCGATGATGACCAAGACTTTTCCACCGAAAAATTTTTGGCACCTAACTTTTTTGCAAGTTCAATTGGAGGGTGCCTCGAGTGAAGTATCAGGCTATGGTGAAGTTTCTAACGTTTGCACAAATTGAAATTCTGACATTTCCTTGGATTTCGTAGAATTCTTCTTAGAACAGGATTTTGGCTTCTATTTAGCCAAAAAGAGGTATACCACCGGTACACCAGCGAGTATACCACCAAGATAGCGGAGGAGAGTATGTATTTTTCAGAGACACCCTAGGGGGGCCCTGCTAGTTTTGGAAAAATACGTAGGCTGTTAATCTTTGTTATTAGAGAAGCTTTGGCAAGGTGTGCCATATGTTAGCGGTCGGTCTAAGCGGATAACCAGACGTTTTGGGGTGAAGTTGTGTCTTCAGTTAACACCATCAAGCCCCACTCGCAGTTCTCTTGGAACCTCTCTGTGATTGAGGTGGAAGCAACAGATCTCAGTTTTTCAAGCGCTGCGTTAAAGGCGCCAGTTCTTGCAATATGCAGACAGGTGGTTCAGGTCTAATGTCGGTATCTGTTCTAGCTTTCCAAGGACTTGTGTTGAAATCCAAGCGCCATATGTCATCAGCGCCATATGTCATGTGGGGTGCCGTGGCGTTTCGGCTAGTGTGTGTGCTTACTACGCCGAAGGTCTGGGTTCGAATCCTGCCATCGTCACCTGAAAAAAAGACTAGTTCTTATTCACGGTCCCCATCTGCGAGGGTCTGATAAGCCCTCCGAGAGTATCATTTGCCTTGAAAAAACTTCTCAAAGTGCCGTTCGGATTCGGCAAAAAATTGTAGGTCCCCTTGTATGTGAAGAAATTAACACACCAGCAGACATTGTTGAGAAGTTGACCCTGGTTCACCTCGAGCTGTTGCGCCACTCTATGATTAATATGTCATCGGCATAGTTAAATTTTGAGAGGAAACGGCTGTGAGGTTGCAGGTGTAAACGTTGAAAAGTTTAGGGGCGAGTACTGAACCTTGGTGAACGCCTTGGTTGAGTTTTCTTGTTCTGCTGCGGTTACCGTTGAGGAACACAATAAGAATACTTGTCAATGAGCAACGCACAAACCAGAGGTTGCATATTTTTGAGATGATCTTGAGAAGCTTTTTGACAATGTGTCTTAGCTGTAAAATGCACAAAGCTCACCCAAGTTTCCATCTCTCCTTGAAAGTCGTTTTCTATTAAGTTTGTGAGTTACGACTTGGTCGTTCTACACTCAGCCATCTGGCAGTATAAAAACGATCTTATTTTGAGTCAAGTGTTTACATACGAAAGGATTGTCACCCAACCTAATTATGCCCTAAAATAACATGTGTCAACAGGAAGTATTGAAATTGGTCCTAAAAATCGGGATATCGTCATCCAGATTGACAATGGAAAGTCAACATTTCGAACACTCTCCGAAATATGGAAAAATCGAGTAATTTTGGGGGAAACCATCCTTTTCGCCATGAAGTTGAATTGATGCTGCAATAAACATTCATTTACTGGTTCTGTGTGTCATCGGAACATGTTGCTCAAAATCTTAACAAACTCCTTTTTAAGGGACATCTTCTTTCTAGAATGAGTTGGGATGGTGCCAAAAATCTCAGCGCATTGTAACCTGGTAATGCAACCTGTCTATGTTGGATTTCAGGTTTATTTTTTAATAGGCTTGATGAAAGTTTGTCATGCTGTAACAATTTCCTTTATGATAAACTTACCTTCCAGCCATTACTGTCAACCTCAGTAGTCCTCTCGATCACACCAATAACATTATACCACTTGGTTTTGATTGACTGCTTAAAGTCCATTGTTGTGTTCCATTTGTGCAGCACTTTGCTCGAGCCATCATTCGTGTGGATCATAGTGAATGCAAACTGGTGTCCAATATTGTCATCTCCATTAATGATCTCAGCGTTGCAGAATGATCCTTCAACCTAAACAAAAAGCTTTTTAATGGAGACTTCATAATTTAAGTCCTCGCGCCCACCTTAGTGCTTTGCTCATTCGTCACCAGTAGGGTAAAGTTCCGATCATGTCCTAAATGTATTGAGCTCAGCTGAGCCACGCCAAAGAGGTACATCAGAATGTTTATGACCACGTTTCTTGAGAAGCCACTAGAAAAATGATACAATGCGGAATTAGACAAAAAGAAAACAGCTCTTTTTGGCTCACTCTGGCTTCATACTTACTTTTCCATAAACTCCGATTTAAGTAGCATCCCGCGATATTTGTTGAGCTCATTCAGGTTGGTGTTCACGGCGAAGGAAACTCCCAAGTCCTCCGAGTCGTACTTGAAAAGCTGGAAGACGCCATGTCTTCTCTCGGGAAGTATGAGTTCTTCGAAAGGCTGATTTGAAGACTTCGTGATGAAGCCTTTAGTTGATGTCACCGACCTGGACTTGAAAGACAGTCCACTGGTTAGCTTCTCCGGTCTGGAGAATGAATACTTGAGGCAATAGTTGGTGATATTCGCCAGAAGATCATTATTAAAGGGAATGTATATAAGGAAGCCCTGCTCCCGATTTATCTCGTGATCGAGGTTCAAGAATGGGTTGTAGCTTCGGCTACGACATGAAGCATACGATGAATATCTAAGGAGAAGGAAGGATTATCCCTCGAGTCCTTAGGGGCTACTCTAAAAATCCATACCTAGCGTCGATTTGATGAGTCCTCTTAATGGCATCCGCCAACTTGTGTTGAGTAATGTTGCCTCGCAACGAGGTCAGCACTGTTGTTTGCAGCAAGACGTCTGCAGCTGTCCCTATAACCGTCGGAACAGTGTACTTGGTCATAAAGGGCCATCGGACAGTCTGCATATTGATGTGACTATCCGAAGCAATGAGAAAGTTTAAGCGACTGATCACTGAAATAAAAAAAAACACGTCTTATTAGGTGCATTTCTGAGGTATCCCTCGGGCATCAAGCTTACTGTCATTGTAGCTTAGATTAACGTAGGTTTTCTGGTTTAGATAGTACGACAATACAGTCTTGCCTTCCATTTGCAGAATGAACTCCAAGTGAAGGGGTTTGTTTTCGATGCGAGGCGCATTCATGAGATCTAAAATGTTCTTGAGGTCCTCGAACTTAATTGCATCCAATTGGGTCTTCAACAGACGCCCCAGAACAGCATCGGGAAGTCCTCGCGCTTTTATGTACAGCTGGAAAATTGGGACGTTTGATAAGGAGTTCTACCTTAAACGCCCTTAAACTTACCGCTAACTGCCCGGTGAATTTCCCCAAAGCTTCAGTGTCGAATTTGAAGTAACCCACAACGGGCAAGTCTGACTTAGGATCTCCGACCATAAACGCCTGTAGCATTGCTCCGATGCCAAATTTCGAGTCACGATAGTCGAAAATGTAGTTACCCGTAACCCAGTAGCGTGGCTCAGGCTTTTGGGGCAGGTGTCGATGCATGTAGGACAATAGGCGTCGCCTAAGGTGGGAAAGAGGTGAACTGAGAAACAAGGATCAGGAGTACTTTTGCAATGCTTACAAATGCTGATAGCACGGGAACGTCGTCTCCGATATACTTGTAATCGTTGTCCGGTAATAGTTGATCATATGGGGACAAGTCTCGCTTTGAATGATGCGATGAATACTTATCAGTCGAGCTGGAGTTGGATTTGAGATGAGAAGCAAAGTGACTGCTGCCACGCGAAGTTCCAGGGTTGCGTTTTTCGACTCGAAAATCGGCCAATATAGCTCGTAGATCTGGTATAGGATTTGTGATAAGCATTTTTTTCGAGAGCTCTTCGCTTGAGAAAACTAACCTTATCAGGACGTGTTGTAGCCAAAGGCATAGTGGCCCAGGCTGCTAGGAACTTTATGTCAGGATTTTCATCTTCATTGTTGACAATTGGATCCAAGTAATTGGCGACATTACCCAGTTGTAAGTTGCTCAGGCCTTGAAGGTATAACATTTTGTTTTCGTAGTCATGTCCATCTGGAAAGAGGTTTTTGTTTGGAATCAGAATAGGAAAATGGAGGATTCACGTTCTGAAGAGTGTCAAAGTAGGGTTTTTTGTCAATAGCTAAAAAGCCCAAAAAATGCGATGATAATTGGCAAAACCAAACCCAGGTATCAGATAGGCGACGTATTTGGCTTTATTCAAACTCAACTCATAATTTCGGTTTCTTGAAACGCGTTATTAATTTTTTTGTAGTTAAATATGAAAACGAAATTTAGTTAAAGTCCTTGCTTCGATTAGGCGTTTCCTTTAAGCGGTTATTTGCTTCTTATCTCTTTCCTTTCAATCATAACTAACGCCACTTAAATTTCCTCCCTTATTCAAAGAGGGCAGGTTTAATGATCGATAAGAATACAAAACAAATACGATTGGTCATTTCCCTGGCGATTACAAAACAAACCCCAACATGACCGCCCCGTCAGCCAAAGCCAACGGTCCAAATTGTCACTTTGAAACTCATAATTAGATTCGATGCTTTCCGTCCAACCCAAAAGGTAGATGGCATAACCCCGCTCCATGTAACAGGGACAAAGGACACTTGACCGATTCGATTTGTTTGATCGAATTCGAAACCGTACTATTTAGCGCATTGACACTTTTAATTGACAGGTATACAATCGCATTGTTGTCACTTCACCTCAGACGGCAATCGGTGATAACATTTCGTCCCCAAATATATTTGGAGTCCCGGGGGAAATGTAGGCTTTTACTCCTGTCGGCGTGTCGGTAGCAGGCAGTTGGTGCGGATGGAAATCTAATCGGCAAACTGATTTGGGCTTGGGCCCATTACTTGGGAGGACATTTTTCGTTATGTCCTTGTTGATATAATCTTATTTTTTCTCCGTTGAAATTCATTTGATTACAATGCAACGTGATATTTGTGCGGTGACATTTATTAATGTTCTCGCTTTGCTGGGGAACGGCAAGGCTTTCATTAGTAATCAACATGTGGGGTGGGGTGGCGGTTGGTCCTTTGTGGCGATTTGAGGTCAGTCATTTAGCATTAAGAAAATGCTTCGATTGTGAGATATGGGAATGGGTTTTTTTTTCACTTTTTTGGCTTGGTGATTGGGGAGAATGGCACTTTTGGAAAAACGATGTAAGTGAAAAGCGTATTTGAAACTATGTGAATACGATTCAGAACTTGAATAAATGGCAGAACAGAAACAGAAGCAGATACAGAAACAGAAACACAAACAGAGCCAGAAACAAAAACAGAAAAAGAAACAAAAACTGAAACAGAAACAGAAACAGAAACAGAAACAGAAACAGAAACAGAAACAGAAACAGAAACAGAAACAGAAACAGAAACAGAAACAGAAACAGAAATAGAAACAGAAACAGAAACAAAAACAGAAACAGAAACAAAAATTGAAACAGAAATAGAAATAGAAACAGAAGCAGAAGCAGACACAGAAACAGAAACACAAACAGAGACAGAAACAAAAACAGAAAAAGAAACAAAAACAGAAACAGAAGCAGAAACAGAAACAGGAACAGAAAAAAAATAAAAATAAACAGAAATAGAAGCAAGAACAGGAACAGTAACAGAAACAGGAACAGGAAGAGGAACAGGAACAGAAACCGAAACAGAAACAGAAACAGAAACAGAAACAGAAACAAAAACAGAAACAAAAACAGAAACAGAAACAGAAACAGAAAAAGAAACAGAAACAGAAACAGAAACAGAAACAGAAACAGAAACAGAAATAGAAACAGAAACAGAAACAGAAACAGAAACAGAAACAGAAACAGAAACAGAAACAGAAACAGAAACAGAAACAGAAACAGAAACAGAAACAGAAACAGAAACAGAAACAGAAACAGAAACAGAAACAGAAACAGAAACAGAAACAGAAACAGAAACAGAAACAGAAACAGAAACAGAAACAGAAACAGAAACAGAAACAGAAACAGAAACAGAAACAGAAACAGAAACAGAAACAGAAACAGAAACAGAAACACAAACACAAACACAAACAGAAACAGAAACAGAAACAGAAACAGAAACAGAAACAGAAACAGAAACAGAAACAGAAACAGAAACAGAAACAGAAACAGAAACAGAAACAGAAACAGAAACAGAAACAGAAACAGAAACAGAAACAGAAACAGAAACAGAAACAGAAACAGAAACAGAAACAGAAACAGAAACAGAAACAGAAACAGAAACAGAAACAGAAACAGAAACAGAAACAGAAACAGAAACAGAAACAGAAACAGAAACAGAAACAGAAACAGAAACAGAAACAGAAACAGAAACAGAAACAGAAACAGAAACAGAAACAGAAACAGAAACAGAAACAGAAACAGAAACAGAAACAGAAACAGAAACAGAAACAGAAACAGAAACAAAAACAGAAGCAGAAACAGAAACAGAAAGCGAAACAGAAACAGGAACAGAAACAGAAACAAAAACTGAAACAGAAACTGAAACTGAAACAGAAAGAGAAATAGAAACAGAAACAGAAGCAGAAACAGAAACAGAAAATTAAACAGAAACAAGCAAACATCAAAACAGGGAGATTTTTTATGCCAATATAAAAACAGTTATTCCATCGCTTCATACATTTCATTTAATAGGAGGGACTCCTTTTCGGCCTTAACTTAGATAAGGAAAGTTTTAGGTAATCCACCTTTCAGAATATTGATCAAGAATTCACTATCCTGAAGGGCTGATCAATGCATACGGTGTAACAATAAATAAAACGCTGTGCAACGTGCGATTTTGCAATGGCTCCTCGGAACTGTTTCAATTCAAAACATGCACCTATCAACTGGTAGTCGCCAAAGAATGGTAGTCGCCCCAAAAAACCCTTGCTATTTCGGTTAAGTAAAACAAATAGGTTCAAATCAAAACTCTTCTCACGAAAGACAAGTTGTAAGCTCTGCAAAACTAATACTCTGCCTGGTCTCCTTTACGGCGCCGAATACTGGACAATAAGCAGAGAAGGAAAAATTATTCTTGGTTCTTTTGAGGGAAAAATCTTAGGGAAATTCCAGGAATTTATGGTCTTGTGTGCGAGAAGGACGAATGTAGGAGAAGATACAACCGCGTGCTCCATGTGCTCCACCAAGATTTGGATGTAGTTCAAAAAGCCCTAAAAACGAAGACTACATTAACTCGGTCACATCGTTCGGCCACATAGAAGCGTTAAAAGTACCAAGTAATCGCGATTGCATGAGCGCTTGGTTTGGGTAATTCGAAGCAGTGTGCTCGTGATTGAACAGTTTTCACGGCTAAGATTTTCTCTGCATTTCTCTTCAGATGGACTGACGATATCGCATTCCACAAACGCTTAATTTCCGGTCTGAATAGGGCACACATCTTTGAATTGAGCTTCAAGTGTTCTACTTTAGAGCTCGTGTGAATACATCTATCGAGTTGTTACTATGTTCCGCGAAAGGCTTTTCCTTAACGACATCATCCAAGTACCCCAGGCTGGTCTTACACGTCCGACCATTTAAAACACGTTCCAAAAGACGCTCAAATGGCCGGGCGTTAGACAAACCTTATTGCATTATTGTAAACTCCCAAAGTCCATTGCCCGTTGTAAAAGCGGTCTTCTCTTTCTAACTTCTGGGTGCATCTGTTTCGGCCAGTAGCCACCTTTTATAGGTCCAGAGTTGAGAACCATTTCGCTCCGGAGAGGGTAGATTTCCTTCTTTGTGATATCGTTAAGCCTCCGGTTGTCCGCGCAGAATCGAGCGTTGCCGCCCTTCATTTACGCCAGTTCAACCGATGATGCCCACAGACTGTTCGATCTTTCGAAAAAACCTATGGTCGATATCACCTCCGCTTGTTTCGCTTATGGAAGTCATCAAGCAGATTGGCGGACTGGCGCGGCATCTCCAGTGTCTACGCGATGGAGTAATAGATGTTTTCGAATGTGGTCTATATCCTGTGACGCACATGTAACAGGAAACCCACCAACGAGACCTTCCGCTAAGGTTTGCTGCTCCTGAATTAACTCACAGTGTCCAAGGAAAGTCTTCTAGTCGCAGATTGACTCTTAGTTTTAATCAAAACCGCTGCAATGGGTAAGTAATGCATCTTTACTCTTCCTCTTCTTGTCTGTGCTTGACGGTGTGTTGGTTGGGCTTAGGGTGTTCCCTGACCAGCACCATGTTGTTCTACAAAAGTTTTTGTCACGATGTAGTTTTGGAATTCCTTTTCATTATCTGGTTTGACGATATAGATTCGGTGGTTCTTAGAATCACCCTCTAAACTCGTTCACAGAACAGTCTCTGAAGAGGGCCACAGAATTTCGTCTCTTCTCATAATCGCCAGAAGACTTACAGAACGTTTTCGTATACCATAGGAATCTCGGTTCGATACCTTAATTCTTGCATTTCAAGGTCTAAAATTACATCGTGTCTTCATGAAGTCCAGTCGTATGCTGCATACGTCGCATACGTCGCGTCGGCTAAGAAGAATGCAAGCTTACTCCCGCAGCAGTGGGTAGAAGTACCAACCCGTATTCTTTGGCTGCTTCTCCTGAGCTGTTTTTAGCCTGTAGCAGATGGTAGTATAAAACCAGGAAGTTGGGCATGGTCTCTTTTGATTATGGAGGCCGTATGACTGCTTTAATTGTCAGATTCTTGTAACAGCGTTTTGTTAGCAAAATTTTGATGACGGTTCTCTATTAGGGCCTCTATACTAAACCTGCATCCCGGCTGCTGTTGCCCTGAAAATTGTCAAGCAGGTTGAACGTTATCCCTGCCAGATGCTTCATAATTTTGCCTTCTTCCAGCTCAATGTGGGCGGCTTACTTTCCTGACGAGGTGGAACTCTGCACTGTATAGATGCAGGTGTTCCATTTTGTTGCTATTCCAGCACCTCAATTGTCCCCGTGCGTTGTTCGAATTTCGGCTTTTCGCATCGATGCGTTGACATGAACACTCTAGCGTTGCCATTCCTCTTACACGATGGCTACTTTGAGAAGCTTTACTGCTTTCATTATCAGAGCGAATGCTAGAGCTTCAGCGAGCGTCTCATTGCCTGCCATTCTGATCTGACAACCATTAGTAGCATTCGTTCTGCTGTGGTATTAGTGAACGCATTGGATGCCAACTCGTTTTTAATTTTCCCACTGGTGTTGGGATGGACCAAATTTGCCAATGCTGGATGTCGATTTACTATTAGGCCAGGTTGGCCACCAGAAGAGGATGAAAGTTTACAGTAAGCCAGTTAGAAACCCTCAACGGATTGAAAGCCCTGTAAGTGAAGTGAAGCCACTGTGACCCAGGTAACTCGTTATATTTGGCACTCATGACATCTTTAAACATTTTCAACACTTAAAAGATCTTGCAAATGACATAAGCTGAGATCGGAGGTACCATTTTTCAGAAATCTTTAGAACTACATTGCATATGCCAACATGTGATGTTCACGCTCAGGTTGCCACCCGGATAGAATTTATAAAACTGGCTGATTGACTTTTGAGTTCGAAGAGCGCAGTGGGACTCCTGAATTGGACCATTAGACGCAAAGTCGATTTTAGAGGGTAAATTACCCTCAGTTGAGTTCATTACTGTCTCATCTAAACGGACATAAGTAGAAGACTTGCCAGTACTTACCTAAATAAAGTCGAGCGGAAAAAGGTTACCCATACGCCCCGTATACCCAATGTAATACCCGCTTAAACCTCATTTTGTTCAGCGACAAACAAGTATACAAGTATACAAGTCAGTCTTTTATATTTCATTCAGGAAATATATATAATTTTTTTTCTTATTAACTTCATGTTCAAATTTACCAAAATGTTACCGGTCTGTTACCATTATTTGTACAAAGCTTTTTTCGCAACACCTTTTTACGAGGTCCTACCAAACAAGTTAGAGACTTGACAGAATATTTCTACGACATCTTTCATAAGTTCTTCAGAAAAACAATAAAATCAAAATCGCAACAAAATTGTCCCTGCCATCCCTGGCACCGCAGTCGCAAATGCAAATTTGTAACTAACGGATTAACATTCTTAGTTATTACTTTGATCAACTCACGTGACTTTATACCTTGCGAAACCTGTTTCTTTTTTCCGTCAGGAAGCTTCAAAGCTTTACAAGAGTAACTAGAACGTAACAGAAACCATTTCTATGACTATCATCAAACAATCACATTTCGGTAACAATAACTTTTGATAGTCGACATAAAGAATGTAGATCGAATTACGTGTGTTTCAATAAATCGATTGTATTCTTAGTCCTGATTGATGTGAAAAAGTTAGCAAACATAACATGAAAATTGTTTTTAATCATAAATTTAATTTAAGGTTAAGCAGTTCTAATTATTGCTATCATTATTATTGCTATCATTACGAAGAAAACATAAAAAAGGGGACGAGATTGCAGACAAAATTAAATAATCGGATTGAGAACTTTCCACTCCTTAACGTCTTACTGTCGCTAAAGCGTAACAAATGCGTAACATCATCATAGCTGCTTGGAACTGTGGTTGATTTCAAAAGACATAATCGTCGCCGTTACTTTACCTAATTATTTCTACATGAAAAAGCTAAATAAAGTTCTGAAAAAAAGACCCAAAATTTTAGAAAAGGATTCCTATGAACTTACTCAGAAAAAGGTTGAAGTACTTTTGAACGTAATCCTCGAAAATGTCTTTCGACAAACGACCTCCAACGAATACATTGTGCACCAGTGTGGCAAAACTTAAAATTGCCGCTTGCCTCACGTCGGGCCGATCAGGACCTAGTAAAAATAAAAAGGGGTTTTTGTTTTTTTTTTAAGTGCTGCCCATGTGTGTGTAAACCTTTAAACTCACCCAAAGTTAGCAGTGATTCACATTCCTTGACCAGTTCCTTGGACAATTCAAAAATATGAAACGGCAATGAAATCAACAATTGCACCGCAGTAGTCGACTTGATTTGCTTCTCCATGACCAGATCCCGTGTAAGGAATACCGCAGCCTTTGTACCAATGCGAGGAATAATTTCGTAGAAAATGTTGCGTATGGTCTCCTGACGGTAGGATGTGCCAATGTCCACTTCGGTGTAGAGTTTCTGCAGCGAACTGTAGTCCATTTGGGAGAGAACTTTTATTATGTCCGACAGCGTGCTGTCGTACGGTTCGCCAAACTTCAAATCGGAATTCTCTAGACCCTCGGCGAGGCTATTAAGCATATCCGAGGCAGTGGTTATTAATGCTTCCTGCAGTTGCGGATGCCTGCCACCAGTTGGATCGTTCGAGTCCAGGGGAAACAGCTCCAGACCGGACGGAGTCGGTGCCATTGCTGTTTCGATATCGATGGCATTGTCGATGGTGGTCTCGTTCAGGAAGTTCAACAGAAGCCTGCCGTGTGTGTGTGGGTGTGCATTAGTATGAAAAGGAAACAGAACATTTTCAACAACTTAAATTCTATTGTGCTGTGCGGTGGCTTTTGGGTGGGCGGGATGTGTGGGGGTGTGTATACATATGTTTGCTGGGTTAATCAATGCGATTCTCTTACTCTGAGTTAATGTACTGCGCCTCGCCGGTGGACTCGAATGTGTGGATAAGTGTGGTCCCCTTCACATGGGCCATGCTAAGGAAATACTCGGTATCGGGATGCGGAAGGAGCCCATAAACGGCTTCGTTTCCAATTATAACGTTCTTTTGGAAATCGAACTCGCACAAGTTTGGCGGCACATTGCTGCGGGTTATGTGCACTGCCTCCGAGTGTGGGGTGCAGGTTTTCAGCTCGGGTGTCTTTCGGATCGATATGTAGTTGGTCTTGTTCGACACAAAGTACTCGGTGGAGCATTTGCCATGGATGCCAGTCTGTTCGGGGATAATTGGTTACAATTTGAATTGTTTGCTTGCCGAGTTACCTTTGGTTACCTCATCAACAACAAAAGCTCCGACGGATTTAATTTGGAATTGCAGCGTCGAGGCGATGGCTCTTTTGAAATTCGTCGACCAAATCGGATCGCTGTCCTTGAACAGCAGATGCGAGATTGTACCATCGGCGGTTAGGGCGATTTTGAACGGTTTGTAGGGCGGGTACATTTCTTTATTTTGTAGGAACTTTTCACCGGAGTTATTTAGTCGCACTTCATCGATCGAGAGCTGGAATTAAAAATGTTTTCGAGTTAATTCAATGCTTTTCTTATGTAGAAAAAGGTTAACTTATTTTGAATTCATTTCTGGTTGACGGCGATTGCGTGCTTAAGAAATCATTGCTAACGTTTATAGGAACATTAGGTGCATAAAAACGGTCATGAATAGATTTTGAAGTGGGCTAGCATAGTTTTTGAAGTTGACTACCTTGGGACTTAAACACTGAAAAAAAACATAACGCCCATACTGCATGCCGATTAGACGTTGCTCTAGGTGGCAGATAGCTAAAACTGTGATTGCATGAATTTGTTGGCGACCTCTCCAGTTATTCAACAACGGAGGGTACGCCGCTAACGTCTACACCACGGAACTTTACAACAATATAAGAATCAAATATGGCTTGAGAAAGAGCGTATTGATGCTCGAAACGTCGAACCAGTAACATATCGGTTCTATTTATTGACCTGAAGCCCACAAGAAAAAAAAGAACAACAACTTGTGATAACCAAAACTGGTAGCTTTTAAAGGAAAATCTGTATGGAAAGGAGAAGGTTCCTGTTCGGCCTCTATAGTGCAAATATGTAATCCTTGAACCTTAGAAAGATTCCCTCGTTTTATTTATTTCCCCCTAATAAGGATTTACCTTGGCTAACATTGAAGTGCATGGCATGAGGTTAACACTTCCGCAAGTGTTATGCCCCAACTTTTCCTCGTAGGGGCATAACACTTGCGGAAGGAAGTTTTTTTTATTGCTGGTACGCGTGAAAAATGTAACAGATCGTTATTTGAGCTAGAAAAAGAAGTACACAACAATAAGTGATAGCAATACCTAATTCCAAAATCAGCAGATCAGAGAAGTAACCTAGTTCGGCCCCTTTAAAGAGAGGCAGAAAATGATTCAGAAGTAACCCAGTTTTTCAATGTACTTCGGAACGGGTAACTGATCAATTTCCTTAAAATATATGAATAGAGTGGCGCATACAGCTCGATGTGAACCAGGGCCAACTTCTCAACAATGTATGCTGGTGTGTTAATTTCTTTACATACAAGGGGACCTACAATTTTTTGCTGAATCTGAACGACACTTTGAAAAGTTTTTCAAGACAAATGATACTCTCGGAGGGCTTGCCAGACCCACGCAGAGGTGGGGACCGTGAAAAAGAACGAGTCTTTTTTTTCAGGTGACGATGGTAGGATTCGAACCCAGACCTACGGCGTAGTAAGCACACACACTTACCACTACACCACGGCGCCCCACAATGTCCTTAGAATAGTAGATAGAAACTCAGTTATGCTACGAACTTGTGTAGGTAAATCACTCTAAGTAAATCACAGTGAAAGAAAATCACTGTTTTACACTTTTTATGAGGAGGCGTTTCCTTAATGTTATTTGCTAAGGATCTTTTAGTTGCTAAGAAAAGGACAAGATCCTTTTAGGCTACGGAGATAATTGGCCAGACGCCCAATACCAGTCCTATGATCGAAACCGAATTGTTAGCCTCACATGTTTATAGGCCTTAAATTATAAGGTAGAGTCTTAAGTAGAGTCTAGACACAAGGTGTGTCACACAAGGTGTGTCTGGATTTTAGGGTCCCGGAGCAGTACAAGACTAAAATTTCAGATATCTGCACACCGAAACGCAACCTTTATTCATAAGGGTGAAACTTCGTAAGAAGAAAAGTTTGCGGAAAGAATTCACACTCGAAGCTACGCAATTAGGATGCAAACCCAAAATATTACACCGGAAAATAGAAAGAAGTCCAAAGTGCACCACCAGTGGACGTGGCTGCCTTGAAATACCCAACATCCAACTCATGTGGGTGCCACCAAAAAGTTTTAGTAGTTTTTTTTTTTAAGTGTGTTTTACGATAGGTGTTCCCAGGGGCGGAAAAAATGTAGAAGCTAGGACGGCACTTTACTTTACTTTACTTTACTTACTTTACTTTATTAATCCGCCTTTGTATGCTTACGGGGAGCTAGATGAGCTTATTGAGGAGAGAATAAAAATGGGGGGGGGGGGGGATCATTTTCTTTGACCGCTTATTCTTAATGGGTTGCGGAGCAAGGGATGCTTAGCTGTACTTCCATCGTTCCCGATCATCCGCTAGCAACTAAAGAAACACAGGCACGATCTCCAGTCAGGTCTAGCAGAGTATCCCTACCTAATCCTACCATCTATTTCCGCTAGTCTAGCATAGGGGGCGGTGCACTCTCGAATTTCAGCTAAGACGACCTGTCGAGGAAGTCTGTCGGTGGCATGTGAATGACGTGTCGAAGAATTGATCGTTCCACTCGGAGAAACAGCCCCTCAATATTAAGACTCACTGGAATACTTACACCAGCTTCATCATAATACACCAGCTTCATCTAAATTTTTTGGTCATTCCCCAAATTCCATGACGACAGACGGGGTGATCAAAATCTGAGCGATCTTAGCTTTTACTCCAATCTTAGCCTTTCTGATGACTCTCTGGGATTCCTCTGGAGTACGGCGGAATTCCTCAAGTTTCCCACGCGAAGTTGGCTGAGGTCCCCTTCCACTTGCGTGCGCCACCTGAGTCTCGGTGATTCTCTATTGCGCCGTCCCTGCGGTGCAATATGCGGTATTCGAAGTTTTTCCGGCCGGGGCGTTGGTGTCCATCCGCTCTAGTTGGCCCAGCCATAGTAGACGTTGTGTTTTAACTCTTTTGGCTAAGTCAGTGTCGCTGTGTAGCCCGTACAGTTCGACGTTATATCTCCTCCTCCACTCTCCGTCTTACTTACTTACTTAAGGTGGCGCTACAGTCCGGGGTGGACCTGGTCCTCAGTCAACAAGCTTCGCCAGCCAGCTCTGTCTCTAGCTAGCCGTCTCCAGTTTTGCACACGAAGTTGGCTCAGGTCCCCTTCCACTTGCGTGCGCCACCTGAGTTTCGGTGCTCCTCTACTGTGCCGTCCCTGCTGTGTGGATTCGAAGATTTTCCGCTCTAGATGACCCAGCCATCGTAGACGTTGTGTTTTGGCTCTTTTGGCTAGGTCAGTGTCGCTGTGCAGCCCGTACAGTTCGATGTTATATCTCCTGCTCCACTCGCCGTCTATGAAGGCGTAAATCGTCCGAAGAATTTTCTTCTCGAAGCAGCCTAAAGTGTTTTCATCCGCCTTTGACAGGGTCCATGCTTCTGCGCTGTAAAGCAGGACTGGGATGATGAGGGTCTTATACAAGGACACTTTAGTTGCTCGAGAGAGGGCTAAGCTACTCAATTGCCTTCAAAGCCTAAAGAAACAGCGATTGGCAAGAGTTATCCTTCGTTTGATTTCAGCGCTGAATTCATTGTCAGAATTAATAGCGGAACCTAGGTTGACAAAGTCCCTAGCTATAACTGTCGATGGTGATATTTTGTCCAAGATGTCGGTGTTGGGTGTCTTTTCTCGAAGACAGCATATACTTGGTTTTGCCCTCTTTGACTGCTAAACCCATATTCGACGCTTCCGTCCCAATACTCACGAAGGCTTCACTGACAGCACGCTTTGTTCTTCCGATTATATCAATGTTGTCTGCGTATGCGAGTAGTTGAACGGATTTTTGAATGATTGTACCTCTGGTGTTGGCCCGGGAGTTCTGCACAATTACTCTCTCAAGAATGATTTTAAGGAATTCGCATGACAGCGCGTCGCCTTTTTTACATCAAAGGGGTCGGTGAGGTCTTGGCCGACCTTGACGGAACAGCGTGAATTTTCCAGACTGACGAGTTTGGCAGGAATGCCAAAACTAGAAATTGAGCTATGTATATAGCTCATCTCTATAGATGCTGTCATACGCGGCCTTGAAATCGATGAAAAGGTGGCGTGTATTGATTTGAAATAAAGTGACATTCTTTCTAAATTTAATTTAAATTTCTTAGGGTTATTTGATAATCGTGACTTTCACAGTGATTTTGAACGAAAACTACTTAAACAAGTGGGAGGATTACAATGCGCTTAGGCGAATCGTTGGATACCCCATCCCAATTGACCACTGTCAAGCTCCGAATTGTGTCATAAATCTTGGTTGCTAAATTTCAGTTTCATTCAACTTCAATTGTATTTAGAATTTGTGAGTTAAGAATCTTCTCCCTAAGAAAGGGGCGTGGCATCCACCCCTTCTCAATAACATCGTATTTTTGTTTATATTTTTTATCAGAAGTGGTATAAACGTGTTGATTGCATTTTCTTATTAAAAATTTGGTTTATACTTAAAAACGCCCCCAAAAGTGGGCGTGGTCAACATTTATCTACTTGAGTTAATAGCTTACGCACATATCTGAACATTTTATAGTGCAAGTTTTCTGGATTTAAAGCAAACATTTGAAATAGAAACCGTTTATTAGAATGCAAATTAAGTATAACCACGCCTACAAGGGGGCGGTATTCGCTTTTTTTTAAATGCCAATCACAAAACACTTAAGCGAGGATATCGCATACCAAATTTCAGCTTCCTGCGACAACTTTGATTTTTAATGCTAGTAAGTAAAGTGGGCGTGTCAGTGGGCGGATTTCAAAAAATTTTACACTTCTACTGCTTCGGAACCTAGAAAGAACAGATATCAAGTTTCAAGTTCCTAGCTCAAAATTGAAGGCCTAAAAACTACCGACAGACGGACGGACGGACATGGCTCATTCGACTTACAATTCGGTTTCGATCTTGTGCCCTTAAGGTCTTGGGGGTCTACGGTGATTATTTCTCTATTTTACAAACTATGAATCAAACTTAATATACCTCCTATCCTATGGGATGGGGTATAAAAACTTCACATATACGGACAGACGGACAGACGGACAAACGGACAGACGGACAGACGGACAGACGGACAGACGGACAGACGGACAGACGGACAGACGGACAGACGGACAGACGGACAGACGGACAGACGGACAGACGGACAGACGGACAGACGGACAGACGGACAGACGGACAGACGGACAGACGGACAGACGGACAGACGGACAGACGGACAGACGGACAGACAGATAGATGGACAGACGGACAGACGGACAGACGGACAGACAGACGGATAGACGGACAGACGGACAGACGGACAGACGGACAGACGGACAGATGGACAGACGGACAGACGGACAGACGGACAGACGGACAGACGGACAGACGGACAGACGGACAGACGGACAGACGGACAGACGGACAGACGGACAGACGGACAGACGGACAGACGGATAGATGAACAGACGGACAGACGGAGTCCAGGCGGAAAGTTGAATGTGACCACTCGATAGCAAAATTAATTAAATATGAAATTATTCAATGACTCGGCTAGGTTTGGTTTTTATTGTACCCAGGGTATATTATTTTATTATTAATGCATAGTTTGTAACACAGTGAACTAATTACCGTAGACCCCTTAGACCTTTTAGAGATATGATCGAGACCGACAGGTGAATTTATTAAGCCATGTCCGTCCGTCTGTTTTTCTGTCCGCCTATCCGTATTTGTGAAGTTTTTGGTCTTTAAAATTGAGCTTGGATGCTGAAACTTGGAGCGCATTTTTGTTCTCATTTTGTACAGACAAAGTATGAAAAAGAATACGATCCGCCCACAGGCTCAAATTTACATATTATTTCAAATTGGTGGATCAAGTTAGACAAGGCATAGACTGGTCCAAAGTGATACTGGCCAAAAGCCTTTAATGAGACGAAAATTGGACCAACTCACTCCATATACCCGACCATGCCCAATTTTAAAATCTTAAATCTTTATAAACCTGATTTCTCGGGTTGAAAAAAATTATAAGACAAATATGAAAGACATAACCATTTCCTATAAGTTTCCTACATACAAAGTATAGAGCTCCGCCTACTTGTAGGGGGCGCCTTTAAGAAAAAACTGTTTTTGTAAGCATTAAATAAATAAAATAAATAAATAGAGTGGCGCAACAGCTCGAGGTGAACCAGGGCCTTCTTTACATACAAGGGGACCTACAATTTTTTGCCGAATCCGAACGGCACTTTGAGAAGTTTTTCAAGACAATTAATACTCCCGGAGGGCTTGTCAAACCCTCGCGGAGGTGGGGACCGTGAGAAGTCTTTTTTTCCGGTGACGATGGCAGGATTTGAACCCAGACCTCCGGCGTAGTAAGCACACACACTAACCACTACGCCACGGCACCCCACTTTTTGTAAGCATTAATATACGTTTTTAACGCATTTTCTCATAATTCTAACGCAATAAGAATAAATTGATTTTAATTTTCAGCCCACGCCCATATTTGGAGGCGTGACTAATACAAAAAATTGACATACAGCATATTGAACCAAGTATTGTAATTTAGTTGATGAATAGATATAAATTAGAAAAAAATAACCGAAAAGGAATGTTAATGAAAATTTAGTTTGTTTTTGTTTTTGTTATTCTCCTGTCTTTAAGGCTATTGTTATTCGACTTTGAGCCCCGGAAATTCAGCTCAATATCCAGATGTGATCTAATTTTCAATTGGCAACACTAAAATCAAATTTGAAAATTATGTCACTTTTTCTTCAACTTTGGATGTTAATATCTCCGAAACCGATTGTCAGATCTAAGATACGTTTAAACTTTTGAGGTCGGCGTACAATTCTTGTTAGATTCCCTTATTTCACGGGTTTTTTGACGCACGTTTAAAAATAAATAAGGGCATAAATATGACAATAAGTGAACTCATGACAAGCAAAAACAAAACTCTAAGCCAACACAAGTTAACGAAAACCTTACGAAACCCAGCATAAGGCTATTATGGTCGTGGCATACGAATCGCGTGTAATGCTACAATTCGGAAAGCCGACTTAAGCTCACCAAAGTCTATTATAGTTGGGCCTTAACAAATACCTTTTTAAATTTCAACAAAAGTTATATTGTTGAATTAGCAAAAAAAAAAAATGCAATTTCAAGCAAATTTTTAGTCTAATGAAGGGAGCTGTCAGATTACAATAATTTTTTATCCTATCGTAACAAAGCCATGTAAGCAACGATACGTTCGGTTGGCTTTTGAAAAATTTACTTTCGTCAGTGTTTTTCCCGTCTTTCATAGCGTCAATCACAGCTATCATTGGTTTTGCATCATTCAAAAATTTCTTTTCATGCTTTAAGACGATTCAGCAAACAATGTTGGCTGTTGTTGGTAGGAGGTGGTATAATAAATCCCAGATCACTGCGGCCACAAGTGGGTCTATTGTCGCCAGTTTGTTATAAAGGCGGCTAGGTCTTTGGGTGTGCTGGAAGCTATATCCGCTGCTTCAAGGTAGAACTTACTTAGAAAACGTTGACGTGTTTTTATTAAACAGTTACAGTCACATAATATGTGTTCTGCTATTTCTGCGTCTTGGTTGCATAGCCTGCATGTGTTGTCTTGCCCTATACCAATGGTCATCAGGTGTTTTCTTACTCAACTTTCGAAGACTATCCCAAAAACGTATTTCGGTAGACGCTTTGAAAGAAAAATCGCATATGCCTGATAAAAAAGCAATCGCATGTTTATATGCGACTTTCGCAGCCCATATATGCTTTAGTTTCTATCTTATTTTTACAGGCGAATTTCCCATATTCTGTACCTCCTCGCTGAATTAAATGAATAAGACATAACGTCAACACCTGGAATATCAAATTTATTATTCAAAAATTTCGCCCACCTTAGCGCTGTAAATTAGTTGGCATAATTTTGAATTATTGTTTACATCACAGATTCCTAGCCTCAACACATACACATGGTTCTACGTATGTATATCAATCAAAACAAACACACATCCAACATTATTTTGCATATATTTTGTTTACTCATTATACGAGAACCGCATACATTTTATATGATTTGAGCAAAATGTTAAACAAATTAACCTCTGGTTCCATGAATGAATATTGTTTTGACGGATCGTCACAACTGCTCTGACATTTCATATACGAATACGAGAGTTTAGTGCAGTGCCGGCTTCATTTTCGAAATTGATAAAACAAAAAATTTGAAGGGAGTTCACGACGACGTCGACACTCATTATCAAAATCGAAAGAAAGAGCCAACACACATTGCCCAGCTGAGTCGTCGACATACGTCATTAATAATGCTCTCCAGTTCTGTCTGAAATGGAAGTGATGTGATGACATAGTTCTTCCATTGAGTTTGTGTTGGTCATCGTCTCCATTGAAATCCTTATCCACTGCCGGTGGTCCTTATCTGGTGGGTTCAAACGATGACTGTGACAAAGCCACTGATAAGAACTTTGAATTGAATCTCGCCCGAAACAATCTATTTATGTTTGGTGGTCTAGTTGATGCAGTTCAAGTGATGATTTTTGAAAAAAATCCACCCGTGATGGAAAAAGAGGGATGCTGCAGATTCATTTGGGTGATGGCGTCACTTCCATGAGGAAACGAGGCAAGTTTCCCACGACCTCTTAATCAGTTTTGCAAATAAAAATTGCAAACTAACTCCAAACACTATAAACAAATTGTTGTTAGGCGCGAATTTTAATCAACAATTTATTGTTGACATTTTATCTCAACCGGATGATTAACGGAATGTACGAACTGTTCAAGATGAGATTTTGCGAGCTTTATTCGCATAGAATGAATGTGCCCATCGTAAAAGGCTTCTCCTCCTAAGCTGTAAGGCATACATTTTAGAGCCAAAGATAAAGCATCGTATCTGAGCCTTGGTATAGGAGCCTTGGTTTGGGATCGAGAAAGCCTCAGGCCACTTGCTGAAGTAGTCGGCAATTACAAGGATATAACGGTTGCCGTTCTCAGTTTCTTGAAACGGTCCTGCGATGTCAACGGCGCGCGATTCTCTCAAAGGGGCCACCCACGTAGTACTGGTGCATTTTACCTCTTGCTTTGACTTTGGGTCCATTGCTAGCAGCGTACGTAGTGCACCTCCGACACCAGCTCTCGACATCGTTTCTTGCACTTAGCAAATAAAAAAGTTCCCGTACCTTTTCCAGTGTGCATCGTGCAGTTCTCGTAGAATCTCCGGGACCTTCGACCGTGGCACTACAAGCTGCATCTTAAAGGATTTTCCATCCGACATTTCCCATTTTCTACGCAAAACGTCGTCTTGTATATAGAGAGAGTCCCATTTGGCCCAGTACGCCTTTAAAGTAGGACTTTTGTCAGAGATATCTCTTGCAGTCGGCTTCTCACAAGGATTGGCTCGATGTGAGGATCCTCTTGTTTCGCATTGCGAAGTTCCTCAGTGCTCCAGCTTTCTGCAGGTTCAGCTCTTATTCTCTGGACAGAATAACCTTCGTCCCTTTCTTCTTGTCATGGTCTCTGGGATAGCGCGTCGGCATTACAGTGCAGTCTTCCTTTGCGGTGTTGTACCTCGAAGTCATAAGCTTGCAATCGCTCGAACCATCTTCCGACTTGGCCCTCAGGGTTTTTGAATTGAAGTAACTATTTGAGAGCTGCGTGGTCTGTACGCATGATGAACTTCTGGCCATACAAGTACTTCTGGAAATGCTTCGTCGCCAGTATTACAGCAAGGAGCTCTCGCCTGGTAACGCAGTAATTTCTCTCTGATCGGGTTAGAACTTTGCTGAAGTATGCTACCACTTTCTCCTGCCCATCGTGTAATTGCAACAATACTGCGCCAACACCCACATTGCTAGCGTCTGCGTTCACAGTAAATGCTTTGCCAGGGACGGGATAACGACGGATGGAGTGAAGCTGTGAGAAGTTGGCCAATTGTCAAAAGACAAACACCAGCTAAGGAGCTTTCAGGGTCTTGCCACATATAACAGGAGGAGGAACAAATGCCTGCACTAGTTGACTGAAAAGGGAAGACAATTTTTCCCTGAAATATACTAAACAACATTCGTAAATTAGGCGTTGATGCGGCGATATCTGCGAGGTGATACATTTTATACTTGCGGCGATGTCAGATCCCCGACAAATACGCTACAAGGTGAAGTAGTCCTTGGTGTGTAGTTTACAAAGAAACTCCAGAAGGACTACATTATTGAATCAAGTACATAGAGGTGGTGAATGCACACCTACCTATAGAAAAATCGATCATATCTACGGATACTCAAACGGTTGAAACAGCTCTGCAGACTTAAATAGGGAGGTAGAAAAAATCAGTGCATAAATAACACTGGCGCTTGCCCAGTCAACTGCATTTTTAAAAAGGCTCAACCAAAATCGTGGCATAGAGAAAAGGGCCGGAGGAAAGACCTTAAGAAACTGTTAAATAATGCAAAGCTTTTCAGAAATGACAGTTTACAGTAAGTACAACAATTATTGGAGAGCACAGTTTCACTACAAAGCTAAAAAGTCAAAAATGAATTTATGAAAAATATAATGTGAGTCTACCGCGGCTACATACTAGGCCTCTAGTTATGCAAAATGCTCTCAAAAGAAGTGTGAGTTCCTAACTGCCTCAATAAAAATTATGAAACCTGAACTAAAAGCAGCCCGGAAGTACTAAAAGACCACCAATATTTATTTCCCTTTAAAGATAAGCTTGATGCTCATAACGATAGGAAAAAATTAAGTAATTAAGTCCTTAAAGGCCAGTTTTTCAACCCGATTTTGCCGAGATCTGTTAATGTCAGAACCAAGTCAATCTAGACTCTAGCCAGCGAGCAGTCTTGAAGTGCTCTAAGTTTACGAAATATTCGACTTCCGAGGTTATTGGTTCTTCCCACTGTCACCTCAGGTTCAGGTAGAAAAAACAGAAAAAGAAGTTCGAGTTGTTTTTCAGATTCTGCTCAACGAATAAAACAATTCAGTTTTGACTTGAGTGCGAACAACAACGAATCAAGAGTTCGTCTTTAACGAACTTCCTAATATCTGACCCTATTTTCCGTGAAACACCAAATCTAAAACATTTTTTTGGCACGAATTCATATACCGTTTGTCCATTATTTGTATTGGCCATGCCCCCAAAAATGTGCGTGGGCTGAAAACTAAAATTATTTGTTTCTTATTTTAATTTTAAATTTTATATATAATTTGCGAAATTGTTATTATTTCTTTAGAAACATGAGAAAAAGCGTGAGAGGCAAAAATTATTTCTGAAAAAAAAAAACAGTTTTTTCCTAAAAACGCCCCTTAAAGTGGGCGGAGCTCAAAACTTTGTATGAAACAAATTTAGCAAATAGTAATATACTAATTATTTGTCATAGAATTTTTTTTCGATTTGGAGTAAATTTTCTGAAAAATCGGGTTTTTAAAAATCTAACCTGTTAAAAGTGGGCATGGTCAATGGTGGCGGTCTAGTTTTAGCCTGAATAAAGGCTTCTTACCAATGTTGCTCTTTAACAAAATTTGTTACTACGCTATGTCTAGCTTAACCAAAAGGCACTTTGAAAGAGAATGTGAAATAAATGTTTTCTGGCATTGAAGGACATGGCTTAATCAATTCACCGGTCGGTCTTGATCATATGTCTAAAAGGTCTAAAGGTTCTACGGTGAATATATAACTGTGTTACAAACTTTGCATTCAAATTAATATAGCCTTGGTCGGGAATAAAAATCGGTATCAACACTTATAAGCTGTCAAGGTATTTTTTCGTCTTCTAAAAAAATGCCTCTTTTCTAGGCTTGAGGAAATGTTCCAGAAAATAAATATTAAGGCCAAAACTTAAATGAAAAAAAAAATATGCCTAATTTTTTGGGATTTTATTTTATTATCCCAGGTCCTTTTATAATTTTTGATATTTTCACCGTTGAACATGTCTGGAGTTGGATCGTACCGTAACTCCTCTACAAATCCCCTGCTTGGGCTAACTGTTGGATTAGGGGTGGGAACGTGGCTGGGTGCATGCAAATTTCGAATGTGGTTTTTTTTTTGACGTTCCTTTACTGGTTTTCCAAAACATTAAATTAAAAAAAATAATTTTCTTTTCAGGATTTCAAAATCTTTAAATTCGAAAAAACAGAATTCCTAATAAAAATAAACTAAAAAAATGGCTTCGTTTCATTTTTGAACTGGGGATTTGGAATGGCTGCGAGGTTGGGTGTATTCAAAATTCTTAAGGAGTGTTCTGTTACATATCCATATTTTAGTTTTCTTATTTCTCTTTCATATTATTTCACTTGGGGTTTTATTTCCAACGCAGCCTCGAAGCGAATTAGACATTGCGCTATAGATGCTGCCATACGCGGGCCTGATATCGACAAAAAGGAGCTGGGTATCGATTTGTAATTCTTGGATTTTCTCCAAGTTCAGCTGCAGTATGAATATTTGATCGATGGTGGACTTTTCTGGCTTAAAGGCACACTGAAATAGACCTATAATAAGATTTTTGACAAACGGCTTTATGTGTTTGCGAAGTACAGCAGAAAATATCGAAGTTGGGATGTTGAGAAGACTGACACCTCTGTAGTTGTCACAATTTAGAAGGTCTCCTTAATTGATTATAGGGCAAACGATCTTGAGGCTCTATTCGTCGGGCATGCTTTCGTCCGACTCCATGTTGCAGATGAGCTGGTGCATGTTGCTAAGCAGATCATCGCCTGAGAAAGGTTTGGCAGCGGAGTTAGCTCCGGCTGTTTTGTTGCACTTAATTTTAGGCACAGCTGTTTTCACTTCATCCACGTTGGATGGGCGTTATCGATCGTATAAATAAATAAATAAATAAATAAATAGAGTGGCGCAACAGCTCGAGGTGAACCAGGGCCGACTTCTCAACAATGTATGCTGTGTGTGTTAATTTCTTCACATACTAAGGGACCTACAATTTTTTGTCGAATCCGAACGGCATTTTGAGAAGTTTTTTAAGACAATTATACTCTCGGAGAGCTTGTCAGACCCTCGCGGAGGTGGGGACCGTGAAAAAGAACAAGTCTTTTTTTTCAGGAGACGATGGCAGGATTCGCACCTAGATCTCTGGCGTAGTAAGCACACACACTAACCACTACGCCATGGCACTCCACGGTATCGATAACGTGTTGGCCCGAGTTGAATAAGTAATTCTGCCTGTTTCGGCTCGTCTTCGCCTCTATGCGAAATGGTTTTTTTCAAATCCTCAGCATTTGCCGTTGGCAAGTCCATTTGATCCTTTGGTAGCATCTCGCTATCTCTTCAACTATTCCTCTTCTCGTGCTTTCGCTCTTTTTTCCTTCGGATTAGCCGGTATGTTCCTTTCACCCACTCTGCTTGCAGAGCTCGCGAGCAGCTCTAGTCCTAGTTTCGTTGTGGTGGCCATGTCAAACGCAGCACTTTGATGGCATTTAGGCAATGCTGCCACTGGCTATTAACACTTGATGCCACATTAAAGGAGGGATCGAGATAAGTCAAGTCAAAATCCCAGCTCGCATATTTGTGGATGGCATAATTGTACTTGCAGAATCGGTGAAAACAATGCAACTTATGATCAAAAAACTTGCTGACTACTGCAAAACTTGTAACTTGTCCGTAAACTTATCTAAGTCAAAGATAATGATATGCCGGGACATACGGCAGATACTCCCGGAACAAAAAATGGAAACATCAAGGTTCGAAATAGTTCGAAAGAATAATTAACTCAGGGTTACAATTGTACCCAGTTTGAATATGAACAAACACCTGCAAAGTAAACTGACAGACTCGAAAAGAGCCCTCGCATTGGCAATAAAATCGTTAACCACGAATCAAAGTAAAAAATATTTCGTGCCACTGCAAAATCTATTTTGTTTTATACTGCGCAGGCTTAGGGATCGGTATCCCTAAACCTCTTTTGACTCCGTTCAGATGTTTCTTCGATATTTCCTCACAGGAGTTTTAATTTCGGAGACGGGAGCTACATCCCCATTCCTGGATACCCTCAAGCTGCATTTTGATAACGTAGTTAGAGTCATGGGAAAGAGCCAGGACAGGCTGCCTAAAATAGTCTTAAGCGAAGCTCTGCAAAGTGGAGGAAAATGCGTCCAAAGTTGGTAGAATTTAACAACAAAGTGCGAATGGGATCTCCCAGAGCATGCTTAAAGAATAACTGATTCACAGACTTCTGGAGAAAACAAGACACACAAGTCCCACAAGTCTCATCCATTTAGACTGGGAGAAAAAATGTTTAGATAAGTGAATTCAACTGAACTGTACTCAACACTTGATGCTGGCTGCATAGGACTTCGTTAGAAGCATTTGAAACATTCGGTTGGAGAAGGACCTGGAAACTTCTTGCGATTGTAGCCTGTAAACGTCAAACTTCTTCACAGCCTTTCCATTTTTTTGGTCGGGGGCTTTGGTCGGGTAATTAGCCAAGGTCGCCACTGTACCTTGGCTACAACGAGGAAGTGATCCAAGTCAAATGTTGGTTCCTCGAAAATTTCGAACATCCGTGATACTAGAAAAGTGCCTTGCGTCGATCGCAATGTGGTCAATCTGGTTGACGGTTGATTGGTCGGGCGATCTCTATGTCCCTTTGTGGATATTGAGAAGCGGGATCTGTGAGTTCATTATGGGAGGTCGTGTCGTTCAGGCTGTAATTTCCAGCCGTACAACCAAAGATGCCCTTCTTTCATTGCTTGGCATCAAAATCGCCCAGAAAAATTTGAATGTCGTAGCTAGGGCATTGCTCATGAGCAGGTTAAGCAGTTGTAATACACTGAAACTCTAGGTGTCATCCTTGATTGGGAAAATTCTTGCACTGTCGTCTTTCAGGTTTTGAAGCCTTAAAACTTGTAAAACCAAAAAGGTTGAAGGTGGTTGAGAGCAAACTGTACGAACTACATCACCGGGTGTTTCTACGACGATTGGGAGTGGGCGTGTGATGTTGATCACGGGGACCCCTGTACGCGAAAGTTTATAACTATCATCACGATTGAAGTTTTGGTGGCGTTTTATTTCAATCGCTTCGCGGACCAATCGAGGGATGCAATGATTTTCACGAGCTAAGATCTTGGCTTGATGAAAATGGATCCAGTGGTGTTCATCTGGATTGCAGCATATTGCAGATTTTTCCCGTTGTTTTTTAGTCACCGCACTGATGTATTTTTTCAAACGGGTTGCAATACTCCTTCTGGTTTGCGCTACATAAGACGACCCACAGCTACAGGGGCTGCATAAACGCCCGGCGTTTGAAGAGAAAAGTAATCTTTCGGTGACGTTAGGTTACTTCTCACCTTTTTTGAGAACTTGAGTACTTTTCCTACTCGGTCTGTAACACCTTTGACGTATGGTAAGAAAGCTTTCTTGTCTAAATTGCATTCGTCCCTTTCTCTTGGCAAATCTGGCTTCCATATTCTTTGCCTTTTCGTATAGCCGTTTGCTTTAAGTACGTCGTTGACCAGGACAAGTTCAACGGAAAGATGGTCGTTACCACAAAAATCAAAAAAATTATTGGTTTGACCTGGTATTGAGGCAAGGACTTTCTGACGGTCAGGAGCCAAGGTGCTACCATCTGCACTTAAGTTCCACTCTCATCTCGGTGGCCTCAAAAAGCATACTTCCTCTCTCTGCTTAATTAATGCACAAAAACCAACAACATGTAATAAACATAAAATATTAAGCCCCCATACACTAAATTGAAAGGAAGTCAGAAAGGAAGTCTTTTTGGATATATTTAGGCAAGAATCTGATAATATGCTTCCCTAGACGTCTAAAAAACCACCAATATCCGGTTAAAGAAGCCTCAACAGTAAAAGGGCAATTTATTGGTATAAAAACAGAGCTTTTTTAAAAGACTTAAGACACTTTTATAGTGCTACTTGACCGTTGAAGGAATCATTTTCCTTGGAGTGTTGTTTCGAAGAGTCTACACAGCCCGAAAAAAGCTTGAAACTTCCACCAATTGTACCGATAACATTTTGCCAAATGTTTTTTATTTATGACAACAAAACTAAAACTTACAGCTGCAGCTAGCGTCCCTTGACTTTGTCTCTGTAATGTCAATTTGCCTCGCACAATCCAACCGGATGACGGCGGTGCCGGATGTTCGTCGTCCTGTGGGGCTTTTGCTCCAACAGCTACACTGCCCTCATATTCATAGAGCATTTGTTTATTGATTCCAATAACAGTAAATGTGCTACCAGTATCGATTATTAATAATAAATCTGCCCCAAATGAACAAAAAACAAAAAAAAAAAACAATTGAGAGGAAAAATTAGCACAGCAAAACAAAAAAAAAATTTAAAGATTTAAAACGATTCGAGGAGCAATTTCGAATTTTTTTGTTTTAACAATTTCTTATACACACATCTCGCCATTCGGAGATTATATAGAAATAAAATGCTACTTTCTCTTTTTCTCACTATACACACTGATAAGCCAAAGAGCTGGCAAAAATAACACACATACAAGAGGATTTGAACACGTATTTTGAGAGACTGAAACAACTTTCCGGTGAGATTTCAAAATCAACAGAACCTTCGAATGGTTTAAATTTAGATCTGACGTCGCGTCGTCACGGTTTTCGGCGGAAGGGATAATATGCTCCTCGAATCTTGGACTAGATTTTTTTTCGAAAAAAACTACATCTTCGATAACACATACACACTAATACTGAACACTTAAGACGGCTCCTCATTTTGCCGGAAACACTTTTTCGGTCGGTGATCACTTTTCTTTTTGCAACCGATCTACAAATCGATCGATATTTTCTTTTGTTCGAAAATTTTATTTCGAAAATGGATTATGTAAAACCAATTGCACTGATAAGGATATAACACGCACACAAACACGCTCAGTGCGTCGAAATGAGATGGAGGACAAAACCAAACTCTTATGCGCGCCCCCGTTTGCAGAAAGAAACAAAAAAAAAAATTCACAACTTGTCCGCGGTCCTCGACGTACGCGATCAGAACTGAGACTGGCAATGTTAATTGGCCGTCAAGTTAAATTTGATTCCAAGATCAAGTGGTACCAATCGCCGGAGGCGATACTCTGTGTAGTGGTCAGTGCCGCTTGACGTCGCTATCCCCGCCTCGGTGTCCAGGCTTCAGCTACAGCTGATAAGCGGAAAGAAAATGTTGAAACGCTATCGAGGCGTTGAATTCACCATACCCATGTGGCACAGTGGGGTCGGCAAGAGGGTGTCTTGAAGCTGGGAAAACTGCCAGGTGATGAGCGCTCTGGTGACCTCTACCCCTCGGGTTAAATTTGCAAAACGACTGGTGGAAGGGTGCACCGACTTATGTAAGTAATTGAAACACTTATTGTTTTTGCGATGATGCTCGTCGCGCTGTTGGTGCGCTTTGGTGATGGTGAACACTTCAATTTAATTAAGAAGATCACTTTAAAAAGCGCTCCACAGCAAGATCGTTTATCTTCCGACTATACGAGACGGAGCAATAGGTGCGTTGCATTCGAGGAAAAGGGTTGTTGAGAGCGACTTTCATTGGATGTGTCAAGTTGTCTCCAGGTTCGAGTGGGGGGTGAAATAAAACTGTCGATCGGGTCATTAATATCCGATCTTGGGATTGCCACTAGGGATATGTAGGTACTCGGACGTTTCCATACAAAACATGGGAGATCGTGATGAATAAAGATAAAAATTTGGCAAAGGGTGGAATAAAACTGTCGATCGGGTCATTAATATGCGATCTTGGGATCGCTTCTAAGGATATGTAAGTATTCGGACGTTTCCATACAATATATGGAAAATCGTGATGAATAAAGATGAAAATTTGGCAAAGGGTGGAATAAAACTGTCGATCGGGTCATTAATATGCGATCTTGGGATCGCTATTAGGGATATGTAGGTACTCGGACGTTTTCATACAATATATGGGAGATCGTGATGAATAAAGATGAAAATTTGGCAAAGGGTGAAATAAAACTGTCGATCGGATCATTAATATGCGATCTTGGGATCGCCACTAGGGATATGTAAGTACTCGGACGTTTCCATACAATATATGGAAAATCGTGATGAATAAAGATGAAAATTTGGCAAAGGGTGGAATAAAACTGTCGATCGGGTCATTAATATGCGATCTTGGGATCGCTTCTAAGGATATGTTAGTATTCGGACGTTTCCATACAATATATGGAAAATCGGGATGAATAAAGATGAAAGTTTGGCAAAGGGTGGAATGAAACTGTCGATCGGGTCATTAATATGCGATCTTGGGATCGCTTCTAAGGATATGTTAGTATTCGGACGTTTCCATACAATATATGGAAAATCGTGATGAATAAAGATGAAAATTTGGCAAAGGGTGGAATAAAACTGTCGATCGGGTTATTAATATGCGATCTTGGGATCGCCACTAGGGATATGTAAGTACTCGGACGTTTTCATACAAAATATGGGAGATCGTGATGAATAAAGATGAAAATTTGGCAAAGGGTGAAATAAAACTGTCGATCGGGTCATTAATATGCGATCTTGGGATCGCCACTAGGGATATGTAAGTACTCGGACGTTTCCATACAAAATATGGGAGATCGTGATGAATAAAGATGAAAATTTGGCAAATGTCAACAAAAGTGATCGATTAGTGATCGCTTAGCCTTGACACGCATCAAGCATCTTCCTACCATTTACATGAACCTACCGACGGGGGTGACGATCTTGGCGGGGAGCACTCTCAGGAACTCTTAAATAAAGCCTACGGATTCTGTCCGTAATGCGATGTCGGAATTATGAGAAGGTGCCTACCTCTACTCGGCAAAATGAAAACAACCCCCATCTCGGTGCTCGTCGGTTACTCGCTCCCTGCGGACTGGCTTCGAAGATTTTCCGGGCCCAGTTGTTGGTGGACATCCGCTCTAGATGATCGAAACTACTGGTTCTAACTAATAAGCTGAAAGCAACTAGAGAGAAGGTTGCTTTTATGATTTTAAAAGGACTTTACGACTCCGAAGCCCGTTCAGTAGCTTTCGGATTTTTTTAGAGTCTAAAACTTATTCCTGGAGTTTAAAAAAAATATCGGGTTAAATTGCGTTTTAATGCTATTAATGCGCAGACAACTGAATCCTATTAATATCACCCCTCTTTTAATTATTCATTAAGACAAGAGTACAGGGCAATTTTTGTTCTATTCCAAAATGTCGGGATTTAATGTCATCGTAAAAGGCACTTTTATCGAAATCCTATTCTAAGGACTTCCAAGAAATCAATTTTCATACAATTGACCCCCATTCTACAGAATCCATTCCTTACTCAATCATCGCTCTAACTAGCCTTTGTCACCTGCCATTGCCATCATTCATCATCGTCAATTACGCCATCAAAACTTATTACCGTTAAATTAGTTTTTATTTTTCAATCCACAAAAAAAAAAAAAAAATACTTAATAAAAAATTACTGCGGATTGCTATGTTAATATTTGACTTCTCTTGGAAAGTTGAAATTTCATCTTTCCTGGAGAAGAAAACCCGATTTTTCTTTTTTTTTTTTTTTTTGCTTAAAGGACTCTTCGGTAAATACCCCTTGGGACCGGCCGACGATATGCGCTCGACACGCGGTATTTCTCCTTCAGACCCAAATGATATTCTATGGCTTTGGGATATCGGAATAATTGATTTCAATTAGCATTTTTGCGACTTCTAATTAACCATTGAAAGCTGATTTGAGTCTCCTTTTTTTTCTCTCTCATCTTCTCCCCCGTTGAGATGTCCCTTCACATTAAATATGCATGGTCAGAGTTATTTTTGGTCTTGGTCCTTCATCAATAGTCCATTAGGCTGGTGAAATATTCCAATGGAGCGAGTTGACCGAAGTGGATTTTAGCCCTTGGCTCGAAGGAATATTTAATAAAAAAAAAAAAATTTAACAAATTTTTCAGAAGTGGGGTTGTTTAATTACTATAAGGAATGGAGTCCTTGTTATTGGCTGATGGGTCTTTAGAAGTGAAAAATAAATTTATCGATTAAGGGTGACTGGATTTTCTTTTTCGTTTAGGTTATGTTATTTCATTTGTTTATAGCCACGAGCGGTAATAATTTATAGGAAGGTAATGAAGAATTTCGAAGGCTTTATCCGCCTTCAGTAAATTTGCTAATCTCTGTGGATACATGCCGGGCATTTTTGTGGATTCAATCCAATAAGACCGAGTTGAAGGTCAAGCCAATTTTTCTTTTGTCTGTGTTCTGTATCTTGACTTTTTTGAGGCAAAGTCCCTAAGCAAGGGCTACGTGACATTCTGCGGACATAAGAGGATCAGGGGACTCACATACTGAACCAGACTCACAAAGTGTCTGGTGAATGGATAGACCGCCCTGAACGAATAATCAGAGCGGGAGCGATTTAGAATGTGTCAACAATTTAGAATCCGTCGAGCTGCGTATTCACGGAAGAAGCTTACAGGAGCTGTTCTGACTCTCCTGAGACTAATCGCGCTAAGAACATGGGAATGGAAAGACTATCCCCACGGGAAAAAATTGTAATTACAAGTGGTCTGGTCTAACATATAAAGCGGTGTAAGAAACGATCCTCAATGAAGCCAGATTCAGCGAGATTCCCCATCCACAAAACGTCCCCGATCAAATACCGAATCACTTGTTAAATTGAACAAAAAAGCAGGACCCAACGCTTCTTTGTTGTCTGAAAATATAGGAATTAAAAAAATAGAAATCCTACTAGAAAACTTCCCAAATGGCCACCTTGAATCAGGAATCAGCTCAAGATGTCATCATTAAGGAGGTGAACAAGCTCCCTGAAGATGGCCCACAGATTAGATTTCAGGGCTGCTCATATACATCAGAGGGGCTAACTAATAATTGCGCTGACTTAGTCACCAAAGACTGGCTTGCAGCTATATCCTAGAAGCTATTTCGCCAAACTACGGATGGTCGAAGGAGAGGATCTGCCTTAGCCCTAAAAGGCTACGGCATACTTTCCTGGCACCGTTCGCTCTACGGACGGCATTTTGTGGTTCCTCGAACTACAAAACAGTGCTCTGCCTACCATGGACTAAAAAGATCTTCGTTAAGAAGAAAACGCACAGTGTACAGCACTCACCAGTTTAATGAACGAGTGTTCGGTGAAAGGTCGCGGGGACCTGATGTGTCCGCAGTTCAACAAGACCTCAGTCCAGGATCTGGAAGAATCCATATACCATCGCCCATCAAACAACACCAACGAGCCGGAAAGTAGTGTCTAAGTCAGAAAGCTGAACATTTCCTTTCTAGTGCCCCTTTCGCCCTCACCATATCAATGGACGAGTGTTCGGCGAAACTTCTCGAGGACCTGTGCTTTCAGCAGTTCTCGTATATGAACCGGACTCAGTTCAAGATCTGGAAGAATTCTTATACCATCGCCGATCAATCAAAATCAATGAGCCGGAAAGTAGTGCCCAAGTCCCAAGCTGAGTAAACGCTTCCTGTCGGCCCTTTCGCATCAAATTTCACTGTCTCAAATCTTCAGTCCTAATTCAGACACAACCTGGCTACCCCATCTGCTAAGGGAATGTATAAGCCTGTTTCTTAAGCAGTATTGTGACGCAAGCCTCAGAGACTGGCAGCACTTTTCCTACTAAAAACCAGGCTCGTAAATCTTTTCAACCAGAGCCCAGACAGACATTGCCTGGCGACTCTTTCGGATCGACCAGAGGCCATCTTAGCAGAAGGCTTCATCAGTGCAGAGTCGAAGTAAGAACTCACTACACAAGTCCTAAAGTGGAGACGGGAAACGGGCTTAGTATTCATGGAGTAACTACCCGAAACGGACTATTCAGTGCACTAATATTCTTGGCTAAAGCTTATCCATTTTTCAGGCGAAATTCATTGCCATCAACTACTGTGTTAGAATAAATCTAGCTTCTGACACAAGAGGAAGGCCAATATTCATCTTTTCGGACAGTCAGGCTCTCAAGATGCTTGACTCATTCGTCATAAAATCGAAGCTTGTTCTCGAAAGAGTCATCATTCCCAACTTTATCATTCTTCCAGCCCATAGTAACTTTGATGGCAAGAAATAAGCTGACTCCTTAATTAAACTCGGGCTAACTACACTACACTCCTTTCATATGGTCTAAGCCATCCAGTGGAGTCAGTAAAAGTTTCTTCAAAAGCCTTACTAAAAGCCTAGCTAGAATCTAATCCAACGAAGTCTGGCTTAACACACCTGGACAGCAGTGCTAAGCCCTGACCAACCAGGACCACTGGATCGTCACTGGAATTTTCAGCGGCCACTACAAAACGGAAAAAAAAATCTCCATCGCCAATGGCCTTTTACTGCCCTCCATATCAGACATTGTACAGAAAGCGATGAGTCCTCTCATCAAAATCAAGGATTGCTCGGCCGTCCTGCGTAAAATCTCCTTGGCGAAGAAATAATTCCTTCGGCAAACCCAGCCGATATATCTCCTATGGGAAGATCTCTGCCATCATATCTGTCAGGGTATTGGTACAGATATGCGGATGGCGGATGAGCCCCTGAGTGGGTCAAAGGCAGCTCTCACATCCCCGAAGTGGGTTACTGACTCTGGTCTACCAGGCCCGCTGTCCTAGGGTTGAAACATGGACCTGGCCGACCAAGTTTCGTGGGTTGTGCCGCAGGTAACTTCCCGGCCACGTAAAAAAAGTGTAGTTATAAGAGGGGAACAAGTAGCCTCGGATAACATAAATATTAATTATTTTCAATTAACAACAAGACCCGGAACGTAACAGCACCACGATTTGAGAGTTTGCACCTGGAACGTAAGAACACTCTACACACCAGGTGCAACTCATAAGCTTGAGTCTGTCCTCCTGCAGTATAAAGCGGATATTACTGCAATGCAGGAGATACGATGGATAGGATCAGGTATGATAAAACCAGAGACCTAGACATTTACTATAGCTGCCAAAAAAGACTGCACATGTTAGGATGCGGATTCGTCGTAGGGAAGCGGCTGAGGTTAAAAGTCATTGACTTCAAACCGGTAAGTGATCGATTTGCTGTAATCCGAATCAAAGGCAGTTTCCAAAACATCAGCCTAATATGTGCACACGCCCCTACCGAAGACGCTGACAAGGAGGAATTTTATGACCTCCTGGATAGGACCTACGGAGCCTGTCCGGAGTAGGATGTTAAAGTTGCACTCGGGGACTTTAATGCGAAGGTCGGAAAGGAGAACATCTTCGGCGGCGGATTAGTTGGTAAGCACAGCCTCCACGAAACAACATTAGATAACGGCTACCGACTAATCGATTTTGCAGCAGCTCGTAATACTGTTATAAGTTGCATTAGGTTTCCAAGGCCCAGGACACACAAGGCAACCTGGTGGTCTCCAGACTGTCGAACCGCCCACCAAATAGACCATGTGCTCATCGATGCAAAGCACACATCTAACATCTTAAATGTGAACTCTTTCCGAGGGGCAAACGTCGACTCTCGACCATTTTCTAGTCGTGGCTAGAGCTCGACAATCCAAGGAGAAGAAGCTACGAGCCGCCAAGAATAATAAAGAAATATTGTATAAAAGTAAAGAATAAAAATAATGAACAAAAGATGGCTGAAGGAGGAAAATTCAACATCGTGAAGCTAAACAACAAACTTCTCGATTTGGAAGTTCAAGACAGAGTTGCTGCTGATTAAGGATGGTTTGTATGATGTAATTACCAAAACCAGTCCAGACGAACCTGATGCAGTATGGGAAAATAAGGACGATCAAGCAAGAGCAGTTATTGGTCTTCTGGTTGAAGATGACCAGCTTCTGCATATAAGGCGCGCGACGTCAGCAAAAGAGGCATGGGAAGCATTGAAGAACTACCATGAAAAGAGCACAATGAGCAACAAGGTGCATCTGATGCGAAGGATTTGTAGCATGCGGCTAGAAGAAGGTGGCAATGTCAGAGCTCATATTAATCATATGACCGAGTTGTTTAAAAAGCTTAGAGACATCGGTGAAAGCGAACTTTCTCATAATTGGAGTGTAGCCATGTTATTAAGTAGTTTGCCAAGAAGCTTTGATACCATGATAACGGCGTTGGAAACCCGGCCAGAAAAGGACCACTAAAGCCGGCCACAAAGCCGGTCCTTACTTTTAGTTTAGTACAATCAAAATTATTGGGTGAGTTCCTTCGTAGAAAAGAAATTGATGTAGTTTATAAAGATACAGCGCTGAAAGTGACAACAAAAGGAGAGAAGTTGAAACAAAGTTGAAAACAAAGCAGAATTTTTATTTATGGTGGGAAATCAGCAAGACGGTTGGATTGTTGATTCTGGTGCCACATTGCCAGTAATAGAAATTTTTTTACGGAACTTGATACAAGTCATCACGAGAACATCAGTGTGGCAAACGGCAATCAAGTCACATCTCAAGGTCGTGGTATTTCTTAAATTACTGAGCCAAGAAAACGAAGAATTTTCGGTAACGCTAAAAGATGTCCTGTACGTTACAGTCATTGGTGGTAATCTTTTGTCAGGGCAAAAGCTTAACAAAAAAGGGTTTTCGGTAGATTTCAAGAAGTATTTGTGTGAAATCAAGCACAATCAAAGACAGATTGCGGTTGCTGATCTTACATCAAACCTATTCAAGTTGCGGCAGTCAAATAAGGCTTATTCGGCACTTGAACACAAGGGCGATTGCATTCACTACTGGCATAGAGTTTCTGGTCACCAAAATCCTAAAGTGATCGCTGATATGTGCTCAAAAGGGCTCGTTGAAGGTGTCAAGTTATCTGATTGTAATTTGAAGTCTTGTTGCGAAATCTGCTTGGCAGGTAAAACTACAAGACTACCATTTCCCTAAAAAAGTGTCAGTAAGTCAATGGCTCCCCTTGATCTAATTCATACGGATGTCTGTGGACCAATGCAGACGGTATCAGCAGGTGGCAAAAGGTATATAGTTACGTTTACTGATGACTTAACGAGGTATACTGTGATTTACCTGTTAAAACACAAGTCTGAAGTCCTTAATAAAATGAAGGAATAGGTACCAATGGTAAAAACTATTTTTCAAAGAAAGCCAAAAATGATAAGATCAGACCAAGGAGGAGAATATATTGGAAATGAAGTAGTGACATTCTTGAAGAACTAAGGGATCCAGATTCAATACACAGCAGCATATTCACCTGAACAAAACGGAGTTGCAGAACGAAAAAACTGCACTTTAATTGAAATGGCTAGGTGTATGTTACTAGATGCAGGTCTTCAGAAAAGTTTTTGGGCAGAAGCAGTGACAGCAGCTAACTACATGCAGAACAGGTTACCAACAAGAGCTACTTCGATGACTCCATACGAAGGATGGACTAGTTTTAAACCCAACATCAAGTACTTTCGAGTTTTTGGTTCAAAATGTTATGTCCATGTTCCAACTGAAAAGAGAAGAAAATTAGACCATACTGCGATGAAGATGATTTTTGTTGGGTATGATGAAAAATCCAAAGCTTACCGATGCTATAATCCATCTTCAAAGCGAGTCATAGTTAGCAGGGATGTTCATTTTACAAATCGTGTCGGTATGAAAACAGCTGAGACTCCTCTTATAGTAAAAAACATTGCAGATTCTAAAGAAGAAGAGGCATTCGTTCCAATTGAAGTTGAATTAAAATATTCCCGTCAAAAGCATATTCAGGCTTCAGAGCAAGAAAATAAGGACCATGGAAATGAGCATCGCCAAACTACGGACCAACAAACTGAAGAACAAGAAAATAATTCGGATCATCATGAAGAATCAAAAACTGCAATAAGGTGTTCAGAAATAAGAAAAAAAACAAGGTTCCAGTAAAATTGATTCAAATCATGAACTTAACACAAGAAGAAGAAGCTGAACCTAGGAATTTGAAGAATAAGATGTTGAGCAAGTATAGACGTGAATGGCTATCTGCTATAAAGGAAGAAATAGAATGCTTGAAACAAAATGGAACCTGGAAATTGTGTGAACTACCAAAAGATCGAAATTTAGTAGGCAGTAAATGGGTATTCAAATTGAAGAAAGGGTCCGAAAACCAGATAATGAGGCTTAAGGCTCGTTTGGTCGCCCAAGGATTCTCTCAAAAATATGGAACTGACTATGATCAGGTATTTGCTCCGGTTGTCAAACAAACAACATTGAGGATATAACTTTCAATTGCTGGGAAAAATAATTTGGCGGTGCAACATTTTGATGCTAAGACGGCGTTTCTTAATGGTGAGTTGAAAGAAACTATATATATATGAAACAGCCACCAGGTTTTGAGCAAGAAGGCAAAGAGCATTTAGTTTGTTTACTAAAAAAGAGCATTGACGGCCTTAAGCAGGCAGCAAGAGTCTGGAACACTTCATTCCGTATTAATCAATGCAAAATTCAATCAGAGTACAGTAGATCCTTGTTTATATGTTAAAAAAGAGAAAGAACAATGGTGCTATGTTTTGATATACGTAGATGATCTGATTGTAGCTGATCTGATGTAGATGATCTGATTGTAGCAAAAACTTAGAGTTGATTGAATTAGTGCAGAAAACATTGTCATCTAAATTCGAAATTAAAAATCTTGGTAACATTAAGAACTATTTAGGACTTGAAGTCGAAAAAGATAAGAAAGGAAATTACAATATATACCAGAAAAATTACATCGAGCAAATTGTCAATGATTTTGGTTTAGCAGATTCAAAAATATCAAACATTCCCATCGATCCAAATTACGGAAAGCAATTAGATAAATCAGAAATGTTGATTGATAATTCCAAATATCAAAAGCTTATAGGATCTTTATTATATATATCAGTAAATACCCGTCCTGATATATCAGCAAGTGTTTCAATCATGGCACAAAAGGTCAGTCAACCGACACAAATGGACTGGAACGAGTTGAAACGTTTAGTAAAATACCTGAAAGGAAGTTCAAAGTTAAAACTTGTATTAAGTACAGATGATGAAAATCAGGCTTTTTATGGATATGCTGATGCTAATTGGGCTGAAAACAGAACAAATCGAAAATCAAATAGCGGCTATGTATTCAAGTTAAACGGTGGAGTTGTTAGTTGGTCCTGTCGGAAGCAAACTTGTGTGGCACTTTCTTTAACAGAAGCGGAATTTATTGCTTTATTGGAAGCATGCAAGGAAGCCTCATGGATTCGTCGTTTGTTGATGGAAATGAAAGACATGAAAGAAGAACCAACAATAATATATAAAGACAATCAAAGCTGCTTGAAATTAATCGAAGATGAAAAATTTTCGAATAGAAGCAAGCACATTGATACCAAATATCGCTCTGTAAAGGATTATGTTAAAAAAGGTATGGTTGTTTACAAATACTGTCCCACTGAAATCATGTTGGCTGATATTCTAACAAAACCATTGATGGCAACACGATATACAATGTTAAGAGAACAATGTGGTATTTCTTTGTGTAAATGAGGAGGAGTGGTGAAATCGACATTTACACTTTGTTATAAAACACTTTAGTTTATATGATCAATTGCTTTGATTTCGATGTTTGTTATTTTATAATAAAAAATTAATATTTTTTCTCCACTACATAATAAGTTTTTCAAATAAGATAGTCGCTTTAAATAAATTTATTATTCTTTTGTAACATCGTGTTTCTTGAATTTATATTTCTTTTGGCAATACGTGGAACCACACTATTAGGAACATTTTCCAACACATTTTTATCGACTTTAAGGCCGCATATGACCTGGCGATGGCCGAATTCAAGATCCCGCCAAAACTGATCAAACTGTGTAACAAAGCCGTGTAACATTAGAAAACACATGGATCAACGTGCAGTTTGGAAACAGCTCCCCGGAACTGTTCCAAACAAGTACTGGGCTTCGGCAAGGAAATACATTGTCATGTGCATTCTTCAATCTTGTTCTCGAGATGATAGTGCGCAGGACAAAGATCAACACGGAAGGCACTATCTTCAACAGATCCTTGCAAATGCTGGGGTACGCGGACGTCATCGACATCATCGCCCGCTCCAGTCGTTGGCCTGGAAGTAAATAAAGAAAAGACCAAGATTATGTTTCCAACAAACAAGGAAACATTCGTCCGCCGCTTAGGACAAAACGTCACTGTTGGTAGCAGCAACTTCGAGGTAATTAAGGAGTTCATCTACCTTGGAGTTAACATCAACTCCACAAACGACACCCTAGTGGAGATTTGCCGAAGAATAACCCTAGCAAACCGCTGTTATTTCGTTGTTTGGCCAAACAAATGGGTTCAAAGATCCTCTCGCGAAAGACAAAGTGTAAGCTCTACAAAACCCTTATTCTGCCAGTTCTGCTTTATGGCGCCGAGTGCTGGACGATGAGCAGAGAAGGTGAAATTATACTTGGCTCTTTCGAGAGAAAAATTCTGCGGCGAATTTACGGTCCTGTGTGCGAGGAGGGCGAATGGAGAAGAAGATATAACCGCGAACCAAGAGGTGGATGTAGTTCAAAAAGCCAAAACACGAAGACTACATTGGCTCGGTCACATCGAGCGAATGGACAATAACAGCCAAGAGGGTCTTCGAATCCAAGCCCCCAGGCGCGATACGACCAGGAAGACCGAACCTCCGTTTTTAGGTCCAAGCCATCGCGGATGCCAGAGCACTTGGTCTGGACAATTGGAAGCAGCGTGCCCAGGAGCGCAGAGGATGGAAGGCTACTGTGAACCAGGTATAAGTAAGTAATTAGAATAATATAAAAAATTAGAATTTATAATAAATAAATTTTGTAAAGTCGAAAAATAAAAATGGACGGGGCTAAAAACTTAGGATGAACTAAAACTGAAAGCTGCTTTGCCTTGGCCATGTGCTAAATTTTATTTCTTATTCTTTTATTTCTTATTCTCTTTATTTCTTTTTCTCGAGTCGAAATCCACGCTTTTTTAGAAAATTATACGTTTTTCTTGAATTCGGGCTCCAAATGTGGGCGTGGCCTAAAACCTTACGTTAATCTAAGGTTTTAGGCCACGTAATCCTTACGTAATCTACATAGAATAATTTTTTTTGAAAAAAATGCAGTTGAAAAATTATATTTCATGTAGTTTCATTTTAAGACCAATTGTGGGTGTGTCTGTGGGCGGATCTGAGAAATTTTAACTTTCCGAAGCATTGCCTCGGATATCAAAGAGCTTACACGCCATATTTCAGCTTTGGTGACATACGTACGGACGCACATGGCTAATGGCTTAGTCGCGGGGATGAAAACCGAAAGTATACTTGCATTCTGACTATAAAGACTATAAACTAAATCCTTTTAAGGCCAAAAGGTCAAATATCAAATGGTCCATGCATTATTACATTTAGCGACGAAGCACACCACCCCATCCGCCCCACCTTGAAACACTCTTGATAAATTTCCGCACAAGCCTGCGGAGTTTATAAAGTGGAAAATCGACAGCCTGCTGATTTATTGTTTACCAATGAACACATCGCACCCCCGGGCAACTTCGACTTGTGCAAGGATGAATTAATGAATTATGTGTTCCCTAATCATAAATTCAAATTTCTTCCACATGGCACAGGGCAATAAAACTAATTGCTGGAAACCCACAATATATAAACCTCCTCGGCTAAACTCTGCTTGCAATTAAGATGTCAAAATCTGTTTTTACCTATCGAAGAGCCAAAGGAGGCCAAACAAAGGAGCAGCAGAGCAGAATCCTGCGAAATCTGGCCTCTTGTTATGTAGAGGAGGAAAGTGGATTTAGTCGTAATTTACGTATCCCTCTCCGCCATACTCTAGTGGAGCATTAAAATTATGCTTAATGAGTTGGAAATCAATTAGTACTAACACCTACTACCTTCTATATATAGAGCTAAAGCCAGCCGGATCTTTCAGAGGGGCATGTTGTCCTTGCCGGTCTAGGCTGGGTTGTCGTCGTCTTTTGCTTTCGGAGTGTAATAAAATTGTCTGGCGGACTAAGTTTGTTGACTGCGTATAGGTGTACGCCTATTGCCAAATTCTCTCGGCAGGGACAACGACCGACAACGAGGGACTGAGGTAGTAGGTGTCAGTAAGTCGGTTAGGGTGCCATTTTAAAGAGGCATATCGCAAAGGTGGCAGCCCAGTTTAGACGGGCGATTAAGGATTTCAATTAACGTAGGTATACGACAAATCTTATTTTTTATTGGGAGGTGGTCCAATTCCGAGTGGGAAAAGGGGGTCCTCCGACTCCTCTAGCTTGCAGTGTGGAAATTTCGATGAAGGTCTGACAGAAGGCATAAGGGGAGCTCCTAAAAATTGCGGTTTTAATTGGATTACGGCTGCAAAGCCCACTCGGTCGAGAGCCAAACTTTGGATAATATTCTGATCCCACTCACTATAGAAAAAAAATTTCTGACTCTTTTCAGACGTCGAGGTATGTCACTTAATCCGCATCAAATGAAGCCTCATAAGAGTCCTTCAACATACTCTCAGCAACCACTTCCAAAGAAGTGCATGTGCCACAATATCTGCACAGACATCCAGCATCGATTCTCCACTGCCTACATCGAACCAAATTAAATCGAGTGGAATTTTTATAAGATTCTTCATCGTCGAACGTTTTTGCATTTATTTCACTATCCTGCCCCAGGCAACAATTTAGATTTGCGGACGTTTATTGAAACCTATTGTCACCACAGTATTTCGAATATCCTTTCAATTGGTTTGGTCCGTTGTTTGTCGAGCATTCCTATGCCCAGACATGCATTTGAAATAAGGATTTCTCCTCAGGATCAGGGCAAAATAGATAGAAAAAAAAAATCCCCACACAGAGAGACAATTTGCAAATTGCCAAGAAACGATTCAGGCAGGCGAATTTGACATGTCCACCCATGCGGATATTCCAATGCCCTGCAATCTTCATTTCAAGAAAGTGAATTTCGAAACAAAAACACTGGCACAGGGCCTCTCTCTTGTTGTACTCTGTATCAACCATATTGTAAGATGCTGAGGGATAATTAGCTTTATGAAATCTAGACATCGGCTTGGTATAGTACACTGACATACACACTCTGTGGGATGTCGACGTCGTCGGCATCGTCAAGCAAGCGGAAAACCCACCAAACTTTTAGCCAAAATTGACATTAATACGGAACTCAAATAGGAAGACTTTTTCAATATTTGATGATGCGGTTGCTGTTTTAAGTAAAGTTTCCTGGGAGATGGTCTACCCCAGATACCCTCCTTGAAATGAGGTTATGCAAATATCGTTTCTTTGGAGTCGGAAAGGGCGACTCTAAAGGAGACGTTCAGAGTCATCCGCACTGATGGGGTTTTTGTAACTCTATTCCAATCAAAATGAAGAGATTTGCTGTCTTTATCAATGAGTGTGTCTGAGACTTTGTATATCATTGCCGGATGGGTGTAGCTTCAAGGATATATGAATATGTTAAGTCGTGAATTTGTGTGTATACACTTTAGTCCGCGCTTTTTTTACACACTTTTTTACTATGCCAAAAAAGCAAGGAGTCAGGATGAAAAACTAAAGGACATGAGCTGTGATTGATGATTACGACATAAGGATGGAAAAATGTACGTTAGTTAGTTAGTTATTTTAAGTTTATTATTTTCATTTAAAACTTAAGATTATTATAACGTTCAAGCTTTAGTTAAAATAAGGCGGAAAATAATAGTAATCAATCCGTAACTTACAGTTAGTGTGGAAAGAAACCAAATTAATTACAATATAAAGATACATGATGTGGGGGAGCATCGATTAATTGAAATTCAAAATTTAAGGAATTTATCTAACAATATAAACAAAATAAAATAAAAAATTCATTTAAAATAATTGCAAATATAAATTCATTGGTTTATAAATTTAATCATTAGAAGCTAACACCAAAAATACAGGAATGACTTGTGCTCTTGTTTAAGGTAGCAGATTATCCAAGTAATGATTCAAGGAAGTCATAGTTGAGTCTAAATAACCAGTCTTTTACGCGATTTAGGAATGAATTAAATCGTAAGGTTGACCTAACGGAAAAAGGTAAATTGTTAAACGTTGAAGGAGCTGTAACAGTGTAGAAGCGCGAAAAGTGGGTTGTGCAGGCAAATGGAACATTTACCAGGTGCATGTTATATACGTTTCTATGACTATGAAAGGAATGAAGATTGTGTCCTTAGAACAAGTGCAATGGGTCCTCCAAACATTGTTCCCCTCCTGAAGTTCTTTTAAAAAAAAAGTGACCAACAAATTAGCTGATGAATAAAATCTTTTCTTTGATGTCTCAGGTTCAATGACTGTTTAGGCGGGAGTTTGAGTACTATATGCCCTAATACCCCCGGTTCCCACCCAATATATTGAAGCTTATAAAATGAGGAAGAAGCTTCAAACTTAACGCAAACGCTCGGCTTTAATCACAAGATTTGCCATTTCCGGCTATTGCTTCATACAATTCGGTGAAGACTTTAAGACACCTCGAAAATCTGTCAGAAACCCTAAAAGAGTAGACTGAAGTTACATTCGGTGGCCCTTTAGCCCGTGGTGGAGCTGTGCTAACCAACAAGCTTCGCGAGGCGGCTCTGTAGTTCTGGGGCTCCTAAAACACTAGATTGAAAAGTCACATTCATCAATGTCAGTCAATCTTCCTCCGACACAGCCGCATTCACCGACGGGCTTAGGTCAGATATTGAGTAATCTCACGGAGGCAAGGAATCTAGTTCTTCCAGAACGGACACAGGAATGGAAATAAGCTGCCCTAATGGTAGGCTTAACGCTGATATAAGTACACTTCGATATGAGAGCTGAAACCTCTTCAATCAAGCAAAGCGATACAGGAATCTCGCTGATCGGGAAATTTATAAGAACAGTACCAGGAAGTTTCATACAAAAGTACCTAAGGATACCACAACGGGCCACATGAATCTCTTCTGTGAAAACATAGAAAAGATAAGCGATTCTTCTAGGACCAGGAAGATGCTATCACCTCCCTGGCAACATACTCTGAAGCAAAACCATAAAAGAGCCCAACTTACTGTGTCCGAGGATATTGTCACTCCCAAAAACTTACAGTGAGCAGTGCACAGCTTCCTCCTGATCAAATCACCTGACCCGTGACATTTTAGCGGTAAGATTTCACCAAGGTGTTGGCGTACTCAATCCTTGGCTCCGTAAAATCTTCTTTCGTTAAGATTTTTGTTGAATTTCAGCTACACTACTAAATCCTGAAGGAAGGCCAGAGTAGTCTGGCCAAATTAGACTGCAAAAAACGGCAAGCCCAAACATTAAACCATGCGACGATTATTTCTTTTACCATAGGAAGAGGTGTATAGTATGCAAGGATAACAAAAATCACAAAATCTAACAAAAAATGTTTGAGTGCCTTAAAATAGGCAGCAAAAATAAAGCTCTAGCAAATTATTAAGCTTAGTATGCGTATTCTTAATACCAACAACCTTTTTATTAAATCCAGCAAAAAAGTTGCAGGCATACTTTTTTGGCTATAATTTTTCCAGGAAAAAAACTCCGTTAAATTTTGCTATTACTGTGGAATAAGATATGCATAAGGACAACAAATGACACAAAATCTACCAAAAAATAGTTCTGCTTTTTGTGTTTTTGACTGCAAGGACTTTGAAGCAAGGACGAAAAATTGGTAATTGCTTTAAATTGCGCAGCAAAAATACACCTCCAGCAAAATTTTGAGCATATTTTAGGCTTGACTAGTACCAAAAACCTTTTTATTAAGAAGAAAGAAGGTCGAAAAATTGGTAACTGCTTTAAATTGCGCAGCAAAAATACGCTTCCAGCAAATTTTTGAGCTTTTTTTACGCTAAATTAGTACCAATCACCTTTTTCTTAAATCCTTTAAGGGAAAAGGCTACGGCTCGGTAAGGGTGTCCTCCTTACTTAAAGGGACTGATCGATGCTAATATCCTAACCAACATGGAGTAGTCTTTTCTGCGAGAGAAAATCGTAGAAAATTAGTACCGTAGAGACAGCTCTGAATCGAGCGTTGGTGAGTATCATGAAGAAATACTTTTGCATTGAGGAAAAGGTGGAAGAATATAATAATAGCTCCTATGAAGTCCTAGAATATGGGCTTTGCAAGCAACCCAAACGGTGTTTCTATGTCTAGTAATTCGAACTACGTTGTCCCTTACCTTGGCTTTAAAGTTAAACTCAAGACTTAGAAGTAAGTCGGGGAGTCGGGTAAGATTTGTGGAATGGTGGAAGAATATAATAATAACTCCTACTTTTCTGGATACGACGCTTCACCTCTTTATTAAGGTTTAGGAAATGCTTAAGTCAGAATATGGGCCTTGCAAGCAACACAAACGGTGTTTCTATCCCTAATAATTCGAACCACTTTGTCGCATATCTTGACTTTAGTGTCAAACTCAAGACTTAGAACCCAAGCCGAAATGCCTGGAAGTCGGGTAAGATCTTCCTTGAAGCTGGTAAAGGAAATTTACACGGGTCAAGAACAGCGTTCAGAACTGGGGCCGGCGTTATATGCACCTGTGCATTTTGACCTGTGCATACCCAAACGACTGACAAATCGATGCAGTGTACTGCAGGCAGAAGTCACATCAGTTCTAGAAGTCTAGGCATGGCTTTAAATTAACTTATTAGACTGCGGCTTTATTGTTTTCCATAAAGACAGTCAAGCTGCATTAAAAGTCTCGGAAGCACCAAGTTGGTAAAGCTGATGGGTTCCAGGCCACTAGGGATGTTTAAGGTAGCTGAAGAGCTGACGAGCTAGCTAGAGAAGGTGCCTAACGCCAATCCGACTAACAATGTACGAGAACCGGGAGCACCCATAAATTTGATAAATACCCGGACTGGATTTCTTCCAAATAAGCCTCACCATAGATCGATTGAAGGAAGAGATAAAGACTCATATCCTTTAGCAAAAGTTTAAACTAAGGAGGATTTTTGAGGCTTTCACGGTGTCTTGGTGTTCCCTTCAACGATTTCTGCAAAAGTTGCAGAGTTAAGAAGGAGGAGGACTGGTTCCTCTTCTGTGCAACTGCTCGCCCTGTAAACCTTCATCATCATCATTTTCGAATGCCGCTTATCCTTTAAAAGGATCGCGGAATGAGGGTGGCTAAATGGTCCTTCCATCTTTCTCGCCGCCACCAACTCAAGAGACTTCAGCGCAATCCCCAGGCGGGACTCAGAGAGGTTCTTTGCCTGATCCCACCACCTGTTTCTTGGCCTACCAGGGGGCGACGCGCTCGCATCTCGGCTAGCATGACCTGTCTTTGAAGTCTGTCAGAAGGCATGTGAACAACGTGTCCAAACCATCGAAGAAACGATCGCTCCACTCGGAGAAGTACCTGCTCAACATTAAGATTCTGACGTTTCTCACTCTGTCCCTTAGAGTAACACCAGCAACGCACCTCACGAATCTCATTTCGGCAACTTGTACCCGCGATCTAATTCTTTCGGTCATTACCCAAATTTCATGACCATAGATGAGGGTTGGAACAAACACTGAATTAAAAACCGAGATCTTTGCTTTCCTTCCAAGCTCAGCTTTCCTGACGACACAAACCGGCGCACTTCCTTTACTATTGCTTCATCTTGGCCAATTCTACAGGACAACTCAGTATCACTCCTCCTATCTTTCGTAGAAAAGACCCCGAGATACTTACCTAAACTTCTCCACCTGTTTCTATGGAACTCCATTTGTGTGCAGGGAAACAACCATCACTTCCGATCTGTTCACGTTTACCTTCGTCCCAGCATCACCACAAACGGCTGTAAACCTATCTGGTGCTCGCTGATACTTCCTCCTTGGATGCAAGGACGGCCAAATCATTTGCGAAAAGTAGATGGCTCATCCTGATGCCAGCCAATTCCGAACATTGCTCGCCAAGACTGCGCCTCACCACCCAGTCCATAATGCTATGGAGAGGCGACAGAATACAGCCCTGGCAATGTAAAACGCACACATCAAAAGGACGGGATTCGACGCCGTTTATCCGTACACGCCTTCTGCAGTTTCCATACAAAGACTGGATGGCTCTCAGAAGAGGTCAACTCAGCGCACAGTTCTGAAAAGCTCTCCCTAGTGTACCCCGAGGGACTCGGTCATAAGCCTTTTCCAGATCTACAAAACACGCATAGACCGGTTTGGCGAATTCCCAGGCCTTCTCAAGAATAACCTTAAGAGTAAAAAGCCTGTCGGTTGTGCCTCTGCCAGAGCGAAAGCCGCACTATTCTTCCCATAACAAAGGCTCGATTACAGCTCAGGAGCGCGTTTCCATCACTTTCGCGAGATATGCCCCTATAGTTGACGCAATCTTTCCTGTTCCCTTTCTTGAAAATGGGCACTATAACTCCTGTTTGCCAATCGCTTGATGCCTGCCCACTATCCCAGGACACCTTAATGACACGTGTTAGCAATTTAACACCTTCTTCACCCATTGCACCTACAACAAACTCCAAATCACCCATCACCTCCCCCTCCCACTTACAAGGTGTTCCAGGACTGGCCTGGTACGTACTCACAGAGAATAGGCCGTTACCCCAACCTCTTCACCCGTCACGCTAAAACTTTATTGCCCCTGCCTGTCCTATTCCCCAAGGCTAACTCTGACCTGAGTCGGCTTAGGTACGGGTTTATACCGAAAAGCTTCTCGCTTAAGAATGTTCGTTTCTTAAGCGAGAAGCTTTGGGGTTCGTAACGACAACGTTTGTGTCTACCCTCAAAATAACCCCTGCGGTACGAGTTCAAATCACAATCGGTTACCCCTGCATCTTCCATCCTTGAGGATACTTACTTCACTTCACTAGCAGTAGGTACTAGCTTACACTGAAACCGATTGTCCTTGCCCTGTGCTCTGATCTAAGAGTACTCCTCACAGGACCTTCATTATCTTGTTGACGTGGGCTTATACCAAAAACGGTTACCGCCGCCCTCAATTCATTCCCTTTGAACTCCACTCTCACATCGAGGCGAATTCTCATATGGGTTCCAGGAGTCACAGGCTAACACCGAAAGTCTCTTACTGGCCCACATTATTTGGCAGTGGCAGTGGTTCCTACCGACTTAGTTTTTCCGGGTAAGTGTCTTACTAATCCAGCATCAGAACAGAGGCTTATACCGAGCCTTGTTGCTTCGATCTTTTCGAACGAATAGGGAAGTCTCCGGTCTGGTATTCTGGTCTTACAAAAAAGTGACAGACCTCCTATGGCTTGTGTGCGTCCTTGCTGAGTAGGGACACCCACCTAACCTGATCTAATCCTCGGGACCAAGCAGGTTATTAACCGCGAATGAATAAAATATCGGATGGCTGCTGGAAGGAGCATTTTAAGTTTCAGTCTTGATATAGCTCGTAGAGGGGTACGATAAAAACTTTAAAGGTGCTTTCACAGTCAGCGAACTTGCGACCAGTGATCTGGCGAACAAATGACTTTACTCCAAAATGCTGTTTCGAAATGAAAATCGCAGCATGGAATTCTTTTAAAGATCAAATAATCGAGGACTTGGAATTACAACATAATCAATTGACACAAGTTCTGTCATGATATTCGCAGATGGCTGATTTTAAAACGAATTCGCTGCGGCTTGTGCGAGTTACTAAGCAAATTCGAAATACCTTCACAAAGCTTTTAAAAATGATGGATTTGAAGTTGTCAAATTATAGAATTGAGGATTCTTGTTAGTTTTCTATTTGACAAATTTCAGTTTTTAGCAATTCCTTAGAGCAATGTCGAATTAAGCGCCTTAATAGATTCAAGATTTCAAGGTTCAATATAAAATCAAGATTTTAATATGAAAGACTCAATTAAATGAAACTTCAATTTGGACTGTTACTCGTATTTTCCCTTATGGAGCTTCTTGACGGATGATGAATGCCGAGCAATCACGAACTCGCCCATGGGTGGTAAAAGAATGACGAGGGATGACAAAAGCTCTTCTAAACCCCCGCCTGAGAATCGCATCTAGACAGCGCGAGCATTTGGCCGAGGATCGAGTTCGTGATTGATCCTCGAATAACGAGGGTGAACAAAATCCATTAAATCTCCTAGACCCCCGCTTGAGGATCGCATCTTGATGGATGATGAGTGCCGAGCAATCACGAACTCGCCCATGGTTGGTAAAAGGATGATGAGGGGGGACAAAAGCCATTAACTCTTCTAGACCCCCCGATCCTCAAGATCGCATCTAGACAGCACGAGGATTTGGCCGAGGATCGAGTTGGTGATTGATCCTCAAATGAAGAGGGTGGACAAAAGCCATTAACTCTTCTAGACCCCCGCCTGAGAATTGCATCTAGACAGCGCGAGCATTTGGCCGAGGATCGAGTTCGTGATTGATCCTCGTATGACGAGGGTGGACAAAATCCATTAATTCTTCTAGACCCCCGCTTGAGGATCGCATCTTGATGGATGATGAATGCCGAGCAATCACGAACTCGCCCATGGATGGTAGATAATGAGGTCCCCCCCCCAAAAGCCATTAACTCTTCTAGACCTGCCTGAGGATTGCATCTAGACAGTGCGAGCATTTAGCCAAGGATCGAGTTCGTGATTGATCCTCGAATGACGACGGTGGACAAAATCTATTAATTCTTCTAGACCCCCGCTTGAGGATCGCATCTTGATGGATGATGAGCGCCGAGCAATCATGAACTCGCCCATGGCTGGTAAAAGGATAATGAGGGTCCCCCCCAAAAGCCATTAACTCTTCTAGACCTGCCTGAGGATTGCATCTAGACAGTGCGAGCATTTAACCGAGGATCGAGTTCGTGATTGATACTGGAATGACGAGCGTGCACAAAATCCATTAATTCTTCTAGACCCGCAGCCTGAAGATCGCATCTAAACAGCGCGAGCATTTGGCCGAGGATCGAGAAACGTGGAGCAACTACCAAGCCATTCTTCCACCGCGTCGATCTTAATAAACAAAAGGCATCGAGTATGACAATGATTTTGAGGAAGTATTTGAAATTGATCGTATGAATTGGAGCAAGATCGTTTGGGACATTCATGTCCGTGGTTGAGAGAACCGTGGTTTGAGAATAAAGAAAGAAAAAAAAAATAAAAACATTAGAAGCTAAGATGAAAAATAAGATTAAGTTCGCCATAACCTTCTTATTACACGGGAGGTTTGGGCTCGATTACCGACTTAAGTCATCTGAGAAAAAACATCGTAGGCCGCAGGTTATATTCCCAAGAAGCTGCTAGTGCCGCAAAAGTTGAAGGTTTCTGAAGTTAAAGGTCTTTACATGTGTGAAAGCTCTGTAGAGCTGGCCCTGGCTGAAGTCGAGGTTTCCATTTCGTTCCCTAAAAACACCCTTGATTCCATCAGAGGGAAGTTTTTTTTCTCCACAGATTCACCACCTCGCTGGTCAGAGCCTAAAACCTGTTCCGAGAAGCTGTCATTGCCGCAAAAGTTGGAGGTTTCTGAAGTTAAGGGTCATTAAAATTTCAGCTTCGCATCTGGATCCTGGAGAAGCATCAGCAAAGTGTTCGTACCTGACATCGGTAAGACCTCGTAAGCATAGTCCAAAAACCTGAGAATTTTTGGACATTACTGAAGATACAAATGGGAAGGAATTGATTGGAATCCGGAGCTTTGCTATGAAAGTTATGCTAACGAATTCAACGCAGAGGTGACCTCCATTTGTTTCCGCCTGAAACATCGGTTTTGCTGATTGATTGACGCAAAACACTATCATCACAACATCATCAAAGTCACGTCAACATAAAGGCAGCACCATTAAGAACTGTCCAATCAAACTCATCTCGAAACTGCATTAGAAAAACTGTTTGCCAAAATGTACAACAGTCACATATGTAGAGTACATGACTCATCCTCTCATAAGCCTGACAGCGCAGTATTCTTCTCACAAGGACTAAAACCTCCACCACTGCGGCGAAACGAAAACAACTAATTTCTATAGTGGGTGGTCATGGCCAGAAGCCACAGCTCGTTGTCAACCATCTGCTATCCTTGCCGATTGGGTTACCGGCTCGCGGCATGGGTAAACGGTCTGACTTGTGATGTGATGATCCCGCCATTATCCAAGGTGTACATCTAAAAGTATGTACGGGGGGGGAAATGCATACACCCCAAAACAGCAACATGAAAGTTTAAATTCGTTGCAAGCTCCGCTGTTGATGTTCGGTGGTGCAGCACGCCCCAAAGAAGATCCAAACTCCTACACGGCATACAAGGACTCCATTCCGACGTGCTGTACTATACACAACACCCCTAATGTTGAGCTCGCTGGCGCAGATGTCGGGCTTGTGGCTGCGAAATTTACATCAGACCTCTCACTACTACACAAGGTAAGATGTGTTCATTGACCCGTTGTCATTCCTGTTGGGGTCGCCTTCTCTCGTCTCTGGGCGCCGTATTTTTTCGCCCGTCCGACATTGAGCCGTATACTGATGTGATGGTCAGCAAATGCGAGTATGTGCTGTGCATATACACTCTGACACACAATTCCTAGGAGGACCCAGCAGTTTGTTGCCACCTAAAGTGGCAGTTTTGCACAAAAATCGTTATTGCGCTCGCAATATCCCCCCACAGTGAGGCTGATGCCAAGCGCGCGTCTCACCTGGATGGAGGAAGTTTTGCCACTTTTTTGCTTGCTCCGCATTTGTATGGTATAGCTACCTCTTCGTCCTGTGGATTGTGTCCCGGTTTTGCTTTGTTTCTGACTTGTGCGAAATTTTGTTTTACCTACTCTCGACGACGCTTTGTTGTCCGTCGACTTGTAACTTTGCTCGAGGATGTGCGGGCGCAAAAATAACTAACCCCATCGACCAACCCCCGGAAAATCCTTATGGCGGCACGGGCCGGGCCGGGCGGTGGAGGGAATTTTGGTTGAGTTCACCTTCGGGTTTTTGTGTGTGTACTATACGCGCCCAACTTTCGGGGATATTAAGTTGGTTTTGCCAAATCACAGAGGAAATTTAATTTAAATATTTCACATTTCTCCTGAGAAATGGCTGAAGGCTGAGGCAGCAGTCAAGTCGAGAGTGAATTTCGGTTTTGCTGGAGTTTGAGTCCGCAACTTAACTATACACAGGGCCGACTGCGATGGTGACGACGAAGTCCATGCTTCGGTGGCAACATGTTTAATAGTATTAGGTCCTTGCCGCTTGTTCCGTCGTCGTCCTTTGGGGGTGGCGGTTTGCATTTTCCCAGAGTATCGGGCGCGGTAGCTGCGGGAGTCCTTTTTTGCGGCACTCATTGCCTGCTCGCAACTGCTTCCAAAGCAACAATGTTAAATTTTTAATTAATTATTTTTTGGCAGAAATTTGCACGGCAACACGGCAAAAAATTAATAACTTCCCGCCCCCCCATACTAGATGTCGGTGTCTTTCTGTGTGGAATTGTACTCTATGCGGAGCCGAAGTATGAAAAACTTGACTTATGCTCCCCTTTCGACAGGGGGATGTATCGTAATGTGGCCTGGAGGTGTGTATAAGTGCCGTTACATTGGAAGATTGCTACGCAGAAGTTCGATTCGGTGCACCCCTACTTTTTTCGCTGCTTTTGTCGATTGTGAAACTTCGATGATTTCTTGCTGTGGGTAAGGAGGGGAATAATGGAATGGGGAGTGTTTCATTTGTTTTTTTTGTGAATTTTTGGGCGTAGATTAATTTATCGAGTGAATTTCGTATGTTTTCCTGGCGCAAAGTGCAAATTCATCGATGTGTAATTATAATCAGGGAACAGTGGTTACACAAAATGTAATTAAAAGTTTCCAGAACATTCAATTAAATGGATGAAAAGGTTTCCTGCTGCCAGATTCCTGCAGAGAGTTTGACTTCATCAGTAGATCATTAATCTTTTATAGTGAGCCGTGCATAGGGTGAGCCAGAATATTGATTGATATGTATAAGAAATCTGCTGTCAAGTAAGACTCATCATCTGTCTATGCGGGACGAATAGGAAGGGAAAAACACATTCAAATTTTTATGTTAATGACATGTATACGCTCGGGCTTATAGTAACGTCTTAATTATCAGGCTAAAAAAGTTTCTGTTTCTTATTAGGTCCATAGAAGATTAATTAAACTACAACGACTTGCAAATGACAAACTGTCTGTAGTCGTTCTGGTACAGGCGTTATGTTTTTACTAAAACTCATCGGGACGTAATTTGTTTTGATAAGTTTGTGAATACTTAATTCTCAAGGTAAAGACTTCTTAAAGCATCAGCAAATTACTTGCAAACTTAAATAGAGCGAAAACACAAGAAGTTTGTGAACCATTGTTAAGTTCGTAAAATCCGAGAGTGACTAAAAATAGTTTTGTGGCGACCTGAAAGTCATTATCCTACCTCGTGTCGTAATGGTAGTTGTTTGAACCCTTTTGGCAATAAAAAAGCAGATTTGTAGCCCATCAACCAAACTAAACTGCGAAGAGTCCATCGACAAGGAACGTGAAACAATTTTCTCGGGAATTCTCAATGCAATCAGCGACCAATCGGGAGCGGTATCCTCACCCGTTTTACGCTCCTATTGCTAAATAATTTTCCAAAAGGAACATCACGAATCTCTACAAGTCCGAAACGTGTTTCTGCTCCAGGCACTCATCCTCCTAGCCGCATGCTGTTAACGCGTCGCTCTCCACCACCTGAGCATAAAATATCTGCTGCTTCGTTTCGTCCATCTTCGAAAATTAACTCCATTCCACTGAAGAGTTCCACGCCGCCGATTTAAAATACACTGACCCGCCCGCACACACATGTATTCGCCCAAAACAAAACTGAACACCCCATCCGGGTATAGGTAACACCTGACGAGTGAAAATTCAAAAGGACCCGATAGGGAAAAGCATTCCCTAAAATTTAATTCTCCACGAAAATCGATAAGGGACCATGTTCAAGGGAGCATATACACAAGTCTGATCCTGGAGAAAAAAAAGGGTTATAACACTGGATGTGGTGGATAGCCTTAAGGGGTAGAGACCGTACGAGAAAGGATTTGTCATGTCTTGCCAGTAAGATAACGAGTTGCCTTCAGTGTAATCAAAAGTCACAAGGACACTGTGTTCGCAGAATTAAGCATGGGATTGGTGCACAGAAAAGAGGAAAAGGAAGTCTTCCAGCCCGGTTACTGCACCCCATATTATACTCGGGTCTTCGCCCGCACATACGATGGGAGCACTTTGCCAATCTGATCGATGTTCGGTCCGCTTCTATCCCGCGTACAACAGAAGAGATTCCTGGGGTTTCCCATAATTCTATCCTACGACAAGACGACAACGAAGACGGTGGTGTTGTCCGGTTTTGAAGCAGCCGAAAAAAGGTGATGTAACCAGTGAAGCATACAGTAATCGGGGGGAGGTTACAGACCAGCACAAAAAAAGGATTGAATCCTGTTCCGTTTTTTTTTTGCTGCTGTTCGTCGTCCTTTTGATTTTATTTTGGCTGGTTATTGTAAGAAATATAATTTAGGGTCATCTTTGCCATTTCACAAATTGATGTTATTTCTGGAGGAGTGAGCGGGGGTTCGAATATGATGATGGCTAAGCCAGAGCAAGGGACCCGCTTCAAAATGGGATAAAGGATAAAAAGGTTGACGCTGATGCCATTCGAAATTTGTATCGTAAAAGAAGAATATACCGAAAAAGGAAGGTGAATGGATTTGCTGAATGAATTTTTGTACATTTATACTCGTTCGTCGTGAACCTACTCCCTTAAGAGGCGAGAGGGTCTCTCGGATCTCGTTTATCTTTGGGATGGTTGGCTGCGAAGACCGCTAAATTCGAATTTTATCATGCAAATTTGGGGGTCCTTTCTTTGGGAATCAGAAATGCGCAATAACTTCAGGAGTCAGTGTGATGGGATTTTCATATTTTTAGTGACGGTTTTTGTACAATTTCTGTTTTTTTTTTTTATTGTAAATTGCTTATGCATTCGTCTGTGGCCGAGAGTGTGTGAGATTTATGGATCATTGCAAGGAATGATGGCTCGAATGAATATTTCAGAATGTAGCTATATGGATGGTGTCAATATTTGGATGAATTGACAATTTTATTTTCCAGAAATTTTACGACTTGGGCTGACGTGAGAGGATGGTGGAAGAAATAAGTGTGTAGGTGTACACCTTCCATCAGGAAGTACCCATACCTTAGGGTTGAAAAAAGATTAATTCAAGGTGTGGTCGAAACTTCATCTTGAAAGGACTTAACCCCGAATTCATTTAAAAGTTAAGATTATTTAATTTTTTTCTTGGAAATATATACAAATTTATAGTTTTTGTATTGTAAGGGTCATTCACATTGTGGTTTCAAGTTGGTTGCGCTGGCATTTGACTCCTCTCAAACTCAGCTGTCATTTGATGATGTCATAATACAAGTTGATTGCTGCCATTTACGATATTGGATCGCTTGCTTAGCAAAGAAACAACTTAAACATACTACAAAAGGGTTGATTCAAACGTACCCGTTTTTTTACGCACCACTCTATGATTATGGTCTTCAGAATCGAACGAATACGCGAGCAATCGGTGAAATTGTGACGAAATTCGAAGAGAGTGGAAGCGTTACTGATGTCGTAGGGCCTATAGGACTGTTTGATGTAGCTTTATGGCAAAAAGTTGTCATTTGGTCCGGAATCCTGATGCCATGGGCAGACTATTACAGCCAATTTGGAACGATATGCTCGAATGAAAACCGATTTTGCTTGGCTGGAGCGGCAGCTGAAGAATATATGACTTGGACGATATATGGCTCCAACAAAAAGGGACAACAAGCCATTGTTTGAGAAGTTTCCTGGTGGCGTAATATTACCTTTTGCAACGTTAATTGGCCATCAAGTTTGGTCTTTGGGTCTTCGCAAAAGACCCTGTTTATGCAAATAAACCCCCTCTAGACACATTTAGAACCAACATTACTCAAGTAATGTCCGAGATACAACGCGAAAATTACGAAAAAGTGGTTAAAAATTGCCTAAAAGTCCCAATTCAAAACTTCGTCCAAACGTTCGTCATCAAAATTCCGGATGGGTCGAAATTATTTTTACAACAAAATATTGTTTTCGAAACACCAAATGCTTTGTATTGTACAAGTCTGAAAATGTCTCCTCTATTCAGGGATACTGTAAGATGCGAACTTGACGGCTTCGACGTGAGAAGTTTGGCTAGAAGTTCCACCTGTGCGTTGAATAATCCGTGGGACCGATTCGCTTTCGTACTCTTAAATTTGCAGGAGATCTTAAAAATCGCAATTATATCCCCTGGTCCAGATGGAGTATGTCGCCTGATGTAGTTCTCAGGAGAAGTTCATGTTCAGCTTCGATTGAATAGCCACTACGAAAGCAATGCCCTAGAAGCATACGCTTAGCCCGTCCCCAAAATAGGTGATTCCTCTGCTCCAATTTTTTCCAAGATCGTGGACACGTTGAAAAACACTCTCTGATCTGGCTAAAATCTACAAAGCGTTTATGAGCTCCAAACTAGAGTAAAATTGTGTTGTCTGGGCAGGTGCACCAACTAAAAAAGAGCGTTAGGTTAGGTTAGGTAAGGTTAGGTAGGGTCGCTGGCAGAAAAAGCCATCAGCTCGAATAGGTCTACGAGGGCCCTTAGCGTCACCCGAGGGCCCTTAGCGTTAACTATGATACTTATTCAGTTGAAGTTTCCTGACCTTTGAAGAGAAACTTGTCCCAGCCGGACATTCTGCTGAAATTTACAATATTCGCCACGGCTGTACTTGCAAGCTCGTTCAGTTCCTCGAAGAAGTATTGGCCCAGAAGTCGAAAACGCTGTCTGCTGCCACTTGGACACTGGCAGAGGAGGTGCTTCACATCTTCTTCCGCTTCTAGATCATGACATCCCCTGCAAATGTAGTTGGTGTTGGTGATTCCCAGTTTTGCTGAGTGTTTTCCCAACAGGTTATGGCCGGTTATCACTCTTGTAGCTTTGGCCAGTGATGGCCTTTTTAGTGCTAAAGGCTTTTTCGATTTATAGATGGCCATAGCGCCTTTGTGTGGCCGCAGCTCTGCAAAATTTCCCATCTGTTTTGGGCTATATTGTGTATAGTCGCAGACATTTCGCCTGTTACAAGGGAGAGCGGATGATGGGTGCTTATGTCCGCCGTAGTAATACATAGATGTGAGCCACATTTCGCGAGCTCGTCAGCATTTTCATTCCAGATAAAGTCACTATGGCCTGGTACCCAAGCAATGCGGACATTATTCTGTCTGCTTAGAGCCCTAAGTTTTGAGCGACATAGTCCTACTATACGAGATTTTACTGCTGGTGTTACCAGGGCCTTAATGGCTGCTTGGCTTGACGTAAATGGAAACGTATCCTCCTGTGATTGTTCCAGTACTCTGGCTGCTATTTTCGGCTGTTATAAGTATTACTAGAATATCGGCTTGGAAGATACTGCATGAGTTCAGCAGTCTTCTGCTTGTTAGGATACCGAGTTTGTCAGAGCATGCACCTGCTCCAGTAGCCTCACTTGATTTAAAACCATCTGTGTAGATTCCTACCTCGGAGTTGGATATAACATTATTAAGCCTCCAGTCTTCTCTGCTGGGAATGTGAATGGAATAGTCCTGATTGAAGTCAAGACAAGGTGTTGTATGGTCCGTCATTCCTACACGGCATCCAATTACCTATGTCTTGAAGTCTTATAGCGCTTTTTGCGGCGCTTTCTTTTATGAAGATATCTATAGGCAAAATGTAAAGGATCGTCTCTAACCCCATGGTAGGTGTAGATCTCAGAGCACCTGTAGTGACGGGACAAGCCAATCTCTGTACCTTAGTTAAAGCTTTTACATTTTTCTGCTTGGTTGTAGCTCGCCACCAGACGTAGCTTCCATAGGTGAGTATAGTTCTTACCATAGTAAGAACTATACTCACTAATCTGGCTGTGTAAAGCCAGATTATTCGATTAAAGCCGCATATTCGATTACACGTATATAAGGCTATGTACGCTTTTTTAACTCTTTCTTCTATGTTTGGACTCTAGCTTACCTTACTGTCTAGGATGATACCCAGATATTTGGCACTTTAAGATAGCTGAAAAGCTGAGCTATCGAGTGTTGGCAGCTCTACAACCGGTATCGACCTCCTTTTTGTGGAGAGGACGAGCTTTTTTTTGACGAGTTGACGCTGAGACCACATGATCCGGTCTAGCGGCTTAGTTTATTCAGTGCTGTTGTGTTTTGTTGGCAGGATTTTTTCACGCACTATGGGCACAAGGTTTTATCGGTGAGTTGCTGAGCTTCATTAAATATGTACTCATTACTAAAAGCCATATGAGAGGTGATAGCACTCCACCTTGCGGGGTTCCTCTGGTGGTAGACATTCTTTTTATGCAGTCACCTTGTTTAGATGTTATTATTCGGTGCTTTAGCATTGCGACTATGAAGTCACATACCACTTTGAACTTTTATGTGACTTTAACATAACAAAGTCATTCGACTTAGAACATCTCTTTCGAACATCGACACAATGTCTCCTATCTTGCTTTTATCGATATTTATACCATCTTCCACATCAATAGACTTTATTGAGTTTGACACGGGGAAATGAAAGTCGAACATGATATAATCGAGACCGAATTCTGAGTACAATGAGCCATGTCCATCCGTCCGTCCGTTCGTATGTCACCGGTTTTCAGGCCTTAAATTTTGACCTTAATAATTTAACCCTCAACTAACTAACAAAAACTAAACTTTTTCTAAATAGCTCCCATCGAACCATACTCTAAGCCGTAACCTAACTTAAACTCTAGCCTCAACGAAGCTTAACAAAGGGCTGCCCTCGTTTTCATAGTTTTCATCGGATGGCCTCTAGGGTTGCGTGCAGTTATTGACAGAGCTGGTCCACACTTATTTTCTGCATTTTTTCCCTTCTTTCCCTTTTACTTCCAGCTCCTAGAATGAACCCTTAATTCTCCTTTTTTAGAAGGTTTGGATACGCACGATCTTTATGCTTGTCGAGTGGGTGGTGCAGCTTGAAGAGCAAAAATCAACTTTCCTGCTGAGGAACTTATTGGAACGTGCAGCCAAGAAGCTTAGCGTTTTCCGGCATCGTTACAGGGGGTACAGAGTTGCGCCCATTCTGGCCAAGCTGTGCAGCTGTAGCCTGAGCTACGGTCACATAACGGAAGCCTAGTGGAAAATAATAGTTAAAAAATTATCTCAAGGCAAGAAGGGTTTTGCATCAAAGTGCGAAATCCTTTCGCCCTATAAGCCTTATATCCTTCACCCCTTAAGGCATGGAAAAACTGATTGACAGACATTTGTCTCACTCAGCACAAAAGAGCTATTTCCATTAAGCAAGTCCCAACATGCTGAGTCAGCTCTAATTACTTAGTCACCAAAATTGAAGCCTCCATTGATCTGTCTTGTGGCTTTCCTGGGCATTGAAGGAGCCTTCAACAATAAATGCTTTTGCGTCAACCAATAGGGTTCAATAACATGAATTAATCCCCCCCCCCAATCATCGGAAAATGGACCATTTCAATGTCCAATGAAAGAACAATTGAACCCCACACCATAGATGTGGAACTCTCGGCGTCAGCGACATAGGGAAAACGGAACTCTCGGGACGGGTTAGTCGGGACTCTCTTATGGTCCTTGTTATTTTAGGATCTTTTTCAATCCTGGTTTAACCAAGGAATTTAAGCCCACCACTTCAAAAATAAAGCAATTCGCACTTTCTGTACTTCCAGAGATGTCTCTATTTTTCCCCTTAAACAAAACACAGGAAGGTTGATCTCCTCCGACGACTTAGACTGCATGGTGAAACCATTAAATTCTTAAGGAAAGCAAAGTACCTCGGGATAGTCCTCAATAGCAAACTGTCATGGAACTTTTAGGTAGAACGCACCGTAAACAGAGGCACTAAATCCTTATGGATTTGCCATCGAATCTGCGTTGAAATTTGGTTTCTAAGGCCACAGAGGTTATGCTGGCTATACAAGCTTGTTGTTACCAAAGATGTAACTATGGTTAAAAGCAGGAACGGATACAAGGCCTAGCTGCAATCTTTATGACGGGCTATCTTCGCTCCACTCCGACTATGACTGTCAGTGTAAACCTGGGTCCTACACATTTCGTAGGGCCAGTTTTTCAGTGCAAAATAATCCGAGATTCCGAGTCAAACTGAGATCAACCCCAGAAATGAGTTTTTCAGTCAATTTAGATTTGGGGCTAGTCTCGGCTTAACTGGAGTTAACCTCGGATCAACTCTGAAGAACAGTATGAACTTCTTTGAATGTTTTTTCTGTGTGGAATGGCAGTGGCTTTGCGTGTTCCTGTGAAGAATGACATGTGAAAATGACCCGAACTGCTTTTCCTGTGTTTATCTATGTGAAGTAAGAGCTGGAAGAGTCAATAATTTCAAGAGTCGAAGATTTTGACAGCTTTACTAACTCTGCACTGAAAAATTGCTACCTGGCTTAACTCCAGATTCGCCTTCTTGCGGGACTTGACAGATCTTGGTTTTAGCTGTGCTTAATCCAGCACTGAAAAACCCGTTCTTGATGGAGCAAGCCTGAGCATTGATTGTCTGTTCCATTCCTCAACAACTTAGACGTCCATTCCTCAACAAAGGCGATAATTTACCTTGCCCTAGGTTAGGTTAGGTGGCTGTCCCCCCTAGCCAGGGACACACTTAGATCAAGAAGGTCCATTGTGATACCGCTTTGTAGGACCGGAGTAACCAGCCCGAGGGTACCCGAGGTTACCCGAGGTTACCAACCTTACCCTAACGTCTAAGAATTTTAAAGACGATTTAGCAAGTCGACGATCGCTTCCAAAAAAAGGTTCTTCGCAATAAACCCTTCAAGGGATGGATGAGAACAATTAAGACTATGTCGGTTTTAGCTTGCCTGGTGGACAAACGGTTCAAAAATGGAAACAGGCACCGGATCAGGCTTTCATCGAGCACTGCCTCAACGGCTACAAAAGATAGTTAGGCTTGGAAAAATCTATCTATATTCCGGGCTAAAGTACTTGACGTCCACTATTGTGCTAGAATAAATTTAAGTTCTAACACACGAGAAAGAACAGTATTCAATTTCTCGGATAGCCAAATAGCTCTCATGGCACTTGAACCAGCTGTCATAAAATCGAAGCTTGTTCCGGAAACATTCATGTCCATCCAAGAGCCAGCAAAGAACAATCTAATCCTCGATCAATAAAGTAGCTTTCAACAGCAACGAATAAGCAGACTGTCAAGCTGAATCATAGGGGCAAATGCATTTTATGGAGTCAGTAAAAGACTCTTCATAAAATTTTTTATAACCCAGCTACAATCGAAGCCAACAAAGTCTGGTTTAAAACACCTGGACAGAGCACAGAGCTCCAAAAAATTCTTCCCCAGCTTCTTTCCTAGGAGATTTTATAAACTCTGACCAACCTGGACAAGGTTAAGTTATAAATCCTCACTGGAATTGCAGCGACCATTGCAAAGTGAAGATATATCTGATCGTATCGGCTTCTTATCAGACCCTAAGACTACTCAGTTTGAGTAGAGACTGTTTTTACGAAATCAGGGATTGCTCAGCTCTCCTAGAACTCATACTTGCAACTCATAGTTTTCCCTTGAAATAAAAATGACAGAAGGTTAGTTGGGCTAGACTCGGAACTCGCGCTAATTCTTTTGGTTCAACGATTTAAACGACGAAGGATTTAAGTACCTTGAAAATACTTGGCAATTTTTCCCTCACGACAGGAAAATAATTACCAACGCTTATTTTGTGAGACGTCTGTCCTGGCGTGCAACCGACACCAAAGCTCATCGATAATTTTTGTTTTTGTCAATGGTAAAAGACATGTGTCCCTGACTAGCGGGGACAGCCACCTAACCTAACCTAGGGCAAGGTAAATTATCGCCTTTGTTGAGGAATGGACGTCTAAGTTGTTGAGGAATGGAACAGACAATCAATGCTCAGGCTTGCTCCAGCAGCTACCAAAGTTTGTTAATAATTGCCTGAAAAAGACTGGAGAGTTTGACTATTACATTTTGTTACTTAGTCTGGATTGTCCTTAAAGGAAGCATTTAACCTCGCAATCGGGGTCCTCGAAACTAAGTTTACTGCTCTCGTGCCACTTATGGCGAAAGAGTACATAAATTAAATTGAAAAACCAACAGCTCCTTCAGTTAACTTAAAGTTGCGTCAACGCTTCTGTACCTTATCGCCCCGTTACTCAAGTTAAGGTCGTTTTCAAGAAAAGGATAAAAACGAAAAAAAAGTTACAAGTCTTAACCTCCTAGATCAATACGCTTTAATGATATGTCTAAGCTCTTTACGCGTCGTATTCTCCCCCTCATACGACGTGAAATATCTCCTCGAGGACTCTCGCAACGGTCGTAGGTGACGATGCGTAAATACGACTCATTTGGAAAGAATGTTTTTCACTTCCTTTCACACCCAGATGAGTAATTAAAAACACATATGCGCTTATGAATCACAATTTGTCAACGCAGCATTACGAAATTCCTTGAGAAAGTTTTTCGAAAACTTCAAGAAAAACTTTTCAACTGAAAAAAAAAACTGTATATTTTGCACCCACCCTCAAGTAATACCCTTGATAGCGCAGCCAACGACGACGACTCGTCTATACTAGATTTTTGAATGTAAAATGTGGTACCTCGTCTTAGTTGAATGCATGCAGACCACCCCCCAACACATAAACACAAACCCAAACGAATTTATTCGAGAAAAAAAAAAACATAGGAAAAAAAGTAACTCCTCGAAGGACGATCCTGGGTTTATGCATATGTTTTACCAAACGTAGCAACCATCATACAGAGTTTATGCTACAAGCAAGGCTTATATGGGGTTGCGGGGCTGTGATTGGGGCGAAAAAAAAGTCTATGAACTCACATCAAGTGGGAAACCCCTATGTCACCAGGATTGAGTGCAAATATCCTTTCTGCTGTCAGTTTTTGCTCGTAATGGGATATGGTAATGGGAAACCCAAACGGATATTATCATTTCCGTTACTTGAAATGCTTAATCCTCACTATTGACATAGGAGAAGTTAAAAACGTTCCAGCAATTTAGACAAAAACTATTACATCCGGAGTTTGAGGTTCCCTGTGTGTGTGTGTTGGCTTATGGTTTGGTTGGTTTTCTTTTCGATCCTTTTAACGGGGTGCTTGCGGCACATATAGCAGTAGCAGCCCCTCTCTGCCTTAATCAATTCAATCCAAATTGAGGGTGTGTGTATTTAGTGGAATATTATGCACGGCTTTTCCTTGGTGTTTTTTTTTCGGGGAAGAACAAGTGTATTCACTGTGCGGTTTATTCCTTGGGGGATGATTCATGGCAGTGGACGAGGAGAACGTGTTGAATTTAGCAGGCCATATAGGCTGGGTTCGGGAGAGTTGTAAGAAGCACGGGTATACCTACCACTTTGAAGAAGATGGAGTCTTCAAATATTAAATAATTGCTTTTACGAGTGCGGGCATAAGGATCTGGGTCAATTGCAGGATTTGGGTCTGCTAAAAGACTTTAATTTCTTCTTTAAAAAAAAGCTTTTTCTGTGTCGTTTGCAAAAATGTAGCTCTTATAACACAATCCATCTGGGAAGCAGGGCTTCTTTTGTTTCTAGTTTTCCTCGGGGTTAAAATCCATTTCGAGTCCCTTTTTCCTTGCTCATGGTCATCGCTGCACTTAAGGGATGACCGCACATGTTGCACTCAAAAAAAAAATATATATACAACTATGTACGTTTGCCAGCGCCAGGAAATTCACTTGCTTCGGTCAATGCACAGTTTCACTTTTTCAAGTTGCATCAGCAGATTTTTACACATACCCGAAGGTAGTCTTGCATGAAACCGAGAATGGAACTTTTTTCGGCCCTTTTAGTCTGTTTCGCGTGAAGAAGCTGTAAATAAAAAGAGTTTGCCTGCAGGCACTAGGAAAAAAGTGTTGCATTTTTCCCCTGTTCAATTTGCGGGAACCGAATACCATGTCTCCACCGGGCACTTATTAATATAAGTCCTGATTCAATCCCCAACAAATCACGCGACTTAACATAAAAATTAAAAATCCTCACAAACCTCTTTTCCTCACCTTTTTTAAAGTTTGAGAATCAAAATAAGCCAACTGAAACTGTCCCTGTACGACAGATCGGTCGTAAGAACGTTCTCCATTGTGATTTTTACAGCAAAAATTGTTTTTCATTCCTGGGAAATGACATCGCCACTCTCTTTTGAGAGCCAAAATGACAGAAACGGAAAGTTCGTGTCAAATTAATCCTATATTTGTCCTCCGGTGGAGACACTTTGGGTTTACTTTTAATCGTCTCCCGCTAATCCTTTTTTAATTGTCGGTGAAGACACAGTATGAAGAAACTTTCCCGAATGTAAAGAAGTTTTGCCGAAAGAAGTTAACGAATGTTCGAGTAGGAACGACACGAAAGCGCAAGGGCAGGATAGCATATTTTTGGCAACCTAAAGTTATAATTTAAAAAAAAAAACTAAGGTGCGAAGCTAAGGTCGACTCAGACCCGAAAAAAATTGTCATAGGGCTTTGTGAAGCAGTTTTTATGATGCACAGTATCCACGTCAAAATGCAACATTCTGTAACTGGGATCATTTTACCATACAATTCTACTAGGTAGGATATAAGAAGGTTTTGCGGCACAAACATTTAAACTTTCGGGTGTAAAAAAAAGGTTCATGTAAGGATCGCATAATATAGCGACATGGTTTCAAAGAATTTTCAGAAATGATGTCGAAGAAGACAAGTTGCGGGCATTTACCCCCGCAGACTAAACCATCCAAAGATTTTTAGACCGACACGTCCGAAAAGGACTTTAACAGAGAACTGGCAACAGCTTAGTGTAACTTTAGACTTTTCCTACTAAAACGCGTTTTATTGCCAGACCCTGATAATCCAATGGATCTGAGATAAGAAGGTGCTTCAGAAGGTGCCATAAATATGAGGAGGGTGACCTACATATATCAAACACCTGTCGTGATCTTGAGCAGCGAAGCCTAAGAGCAGCTTCAAGAAGCAACTTCAAAAAGTGTGATCTAAATTACTAGAGCCATTCTTTTGAGCCAAAATTTTTGATGTATATTGAAGATATCACCGATCACCTATCGATGATCGGTGATGGGTGAGTTCGAGGTGATCGCGGACCCAGAGCCAACCATAAGAAGAAGAACTCAAAGCGAGGAGATGCTTTAGCCTCCGATATTGGTTATGCAAGTAAGCTGCCTTGCTTATGAAGGAGAGATGTGGAGATTGACGGTTCTTAGAATCATATAAAAACTGTGAACTCGTGCCTAAATTCAAAAGTCGATCTACGAGCAACTCATGTTCATTGCATTTGGACTATGTAACGCTTTATTTGTAAAATGAGAATATTTGATGCTTTTGACTTAGAACGTTAAATCCCTAATGATCCCAGCCCAGCTTTAAGGTGCATGGATCCCGCCAAACGCAAAAGAAAACGCTTAAGGTTGCTCCGAGAAAAAAAAATTCATGGGTTATTTTTGGTCCTGTCTGCTTAGACGAAAACTGGAGGAGAAGATAAACACCGAACTTTACGGGCTGTACAGCAACGACTGCAATGGCTGAGTCACATAGAGCAGATGGACATCAACCCCAAAGCCCGGCAAATTTTTGAACCTTCATTGTAACCCAGCGGCGCAGTAGAGGATCACTGAGATTCAGTTGGCGCACGCCAGTGGAAGGGAACCTTAGCGACTTCGCGCGCAAAATGGGGACAGCGCCACCTAAAGTGAGTAAAGCCGTGTTGTCACAAGCAACGTAAAACAGAAACAGAATCTCATACATCAGCAACTGAAACCTAAATTCGCTGAATGCTTTTTATGTTGCTAATGTATGAGATCCTGTTTCTGTTCCTTGTGCCAACGCGGCTTAAGGAAGTGAGCCTCAAGAGGTTGTGGAAGGTCGAGAGTAATTTATGGAAGTGAAGGAAGATGTATAGCTGAGGGAAAGAAAGATGTCATCTAAAGGAATTGCGTTGCGAGACAGCAACGATGTCAGGTAGGGTAGAAGTGATTTCTCGCAGAATCGAAACGTCGCAATTCTAAAGACTGGTATGATTTTTCTATGGGACGATGAGGATCACCATTTAGAAAATTTGATTTTGTCGCTTGAGGCATCTTCAGCAGAGAGATGTAGAGCTTGTGCCCCTTGCAAATGAAAAAATCTTTGGTCAAGCTTGCTGCCATATCCCTTATGTGGACGCTCCGGTGACGGTGACCAACACGTTGCGAATTTCTTCCTCCTGTGATCATGCACAAATTGCCCGAATCGAATTTGATAAATCAGAGATATTTTTGGTAGTGATTTCGACGTTGTGGATGGCCAGGCCATTGATCAAAAGATCGGGAAAGCGAATGGTCTTACAGTCGTTTATAGCAAAGATTGTGACTCCGTTTAATCTCAGCTGGATCTTGGGCACCTAGCACAGCTTGTAGATAGTTTCTTCAGGAAAAATGTGGTGGATCTGGTGAAACATCGCTTGATCATTGAGTAATGCTAATCATGTCCGAGTTACGACAGTTCTTTGACAGTTTGTAAGTGCTCGCCTTACATAACCATCGCTCAGTTTTAATAAAGCGTTAGCCGCTGAGTAATGTCTTTTCTATGATCTTGGTTGGAAATACTATAGGTTCCTCATTACTTTTATATTTTTCGAGCGTACCGATGACATTTTACTATTTTTAATGAAAAAAAATGAAGTGTCATGCCATCACACAATGTAGCTTCGGCTTCAAAGATTCGTTTGGCAATGGTAACTTTAAATAATGTAATGTTCGTAATGTAAGTCCTAAGCGAAGCTTTAGTTTAAACGCACTAAACATTTGCTTCGTGTGACAGGTCAGTAGCTAAGTAAAAATAATCAATAACTGACTTTAATGTATGCGAGCTGAGGATTATTATTTTTAGTAGTGGTGCACTCAAAAAAAAAAATAAAAACAATTTTTACTGAAATTTCAAAACAGATTCAAAGCTGACGCGACGTAAGACAAAGACAAAGCCCATTTGTGAAGCTGCCTTAAGGTATACGTAATGTGCGACGAGTAAAGCGTCCGTCACGTTGAACTACACAACTGACGAGTTCAATATACACGTTTTTATGCGGCCCATAGAAGAACTTCGTGACATACGTTGGTTCCCATAAGAACGTGTGTATTTGACTGAGTTGTCAATTACGTACTTCGACGTAACGGACGCAACGGATTCATTGGGCTGAAGGCTAAGCATCCGAAGAAGCAATCTTTCGCTCAGTGGGGGAAGAGTGACAGAAAATTAGTGCTACCCGGTTTTCCGATTAGTAGAGCGGTTAAAAAACTTGATTTTCTTCAACTTTATTTTCTTATGTGAGTAAGCAAGAAAAAGAGGCATAATTAACCACTTTGCTCATATCATTCTTTCTTGAACAAAAAACAGGACTTTTCCATACAATACCCGCATGCCTTTACGTGTAATTTACTGAGATAAGGTTTGTCCATATTTATTGACGAACCAGTGAATATCAACAGGTAAACGTGTCTGTTATGTCATTCAGACAAGAGCAAAAAACGACAAAAAACGAAAAATGTTTGTCAATAGATCAGTCAGAGATCTCTGATGCTTTTTCCACAGTCTGCGTCAAACCAGAGCAGCAATGTCATTGGGAGACCATTGAAATTGTTTGATACTTCAAGACCTTTAAGTGACAGGCCATTTAAAGTGACATGACATAACCGAGTTACAAAATTGTTTGGCTTTGTTATTTTAGTATGAGTTATACTTCGTAGCAAGCTTAGCTTAAAAAACGTCTTTTCAACAGTGTTTCACAAGTTACAGCTGCAACAAATGTCAAAAAAATCGTCGACCTCGACGAGGGTTCATGAATTTTCCTAATTGGCCTGCACGCGCGTGCGAGATGGCGATAATGCTGGCATTGTGAATCACTCCGTTTATTGCCATTGATTGGAATTCATTTGACAACTTGCTCGAGACTGTTGCTTTCTCCCTCACGCTGATTGTGTTACATGCATGATGATCTTGGAAGCAAAAGGTTGAGCGAACTGTGTTCAGACTAGTATTAAACACTGCTTCCAAGATTTATGTATCCAGAAATAAAATGCATCTGAAATTAACAAAAAGCTAAGCCCCTACCCTGTTTTTTTTTTTCATGCAAGGTTAATTTTGTCAATAAAGTTATCGAATCTCCGACTCTCGAAAACAATAATTTTTTGAGATAACTCAAAATTATCTCAAAAATTTTGAGATAACCTTGCTTTATGGAAACGTGTCATTTCTTTTAGAAGGACAAAGAACTTCTATTTGTTTTCCAGTGTTTATTTCAGGATTAACACATGAAAATTGTCAAGTTAAAACGAGATTTATACTGTCTCCATCGGCAATAAAACAGGCATGAGCGGGTTATGATTAAAAATAAATCCCTTAGTAGCTTCACAGGACAAATATAAAATTAATTTAACGCGAGAACTCCTTTCTGTCAGTTTGTCTTCCGAAAGAGAGTGACGATATTTTATGCACGGAGAGTTTCCGTTTCCTTTCCGACATTTTACGCGGATTAGTGCCCAGTGGAAACATGGTATTATCCCGTAACAAAATCCCGCAAAATTTTCCGAGAGTTTGAGCTTCTCCCAACAAGGTTTGCAGGGTTTCTTGCCGTATTAAACTCAATTTCACTTTTACAATTGCACAACGAAGCACTGTGACTATCAAACAAAACTTAAGGCCTAACCACAATAGCCTTTTGGTCGGTTTCGTTAGGTCTTCGTTAACTTTTTTTCTCTGTTAAGTTAGTACCATTCAAGTGAGAGGTTCGGCGCGGAAATTCGACAGCTGGGTAGATACACACCAATTTCATACGATTTCCGAATCGTTTACTTAAGTCTATTATGGGCACCATAAGCGTTCGGCACAGTTGAGTGGGATTTTCGATGTATTTTGACATTAGGCGTTAATCCCACTGAAGTGTCTATTATGGGTGGGGCTTTAGGTATTTCAATTCAAATCAAATTTATGATTCAACTTCACTACTTATACTAAGTTAAGAGCTTATTTCAATTAAATTCAATGTTATTCGTGTATTTGTGCAAATTCAGAACTTTCTAGAACTTTATATATTTCCTCTTTGGTAATTTTGCATTGGTGATTTTCTGTTGGAGGGGAATTCGATATCGAATTTCGAGCTTTGAGGGTCAGTTTACTGTCAGTTGACTGGAATAAGAGTTGGGTGTGTTCGTTTAGTGAATCCAGCAGGTGCTTCATAAAGTGAATCGATAGGCATATTTCAGCCATTCCTGCATGTCTCTTTTACGTCTTGCCGCAACAATATGTTTGATTTAGGGTTTTTATGAATACGGGTTGGCAAAAAAGTTTTATCTTCGGTTCAACCGAAGCTCTTGATCTATAGTTTTTGGGATTTAATCTGGTTCAAAAGCCTTTTGGTTTCAAAACCTGTTGCAATCTATGAATTCCATCTCCTTCTCTAAGGGAAACCATTTTTCACATCACAGGTAACGTCGATAAGAGCCTGAACTCCAATTCCAATTCATGCGAAAAGATTTGTAATCCTTACTTACTTACTTAAGGCGGCGCTACAGTCTGGGGTGGACCTGGGCCTCAGCCAACAAGCTTCGCCAGCCAGCTCTGTCTCTAGCTAGCCGTCTCCAGTTTCGCACGCGAAGTTGGTTGAGTTCCCCTTCCACTTGCGTGCGCCACCTGAGTCTCGGTGCAAGATTTGTAATCCAAAGAATTAAAAACTCTCCAGCATTTCTTAAAGTCTTTGTTAGCCCTTTAAAGCACTTTTATGCGCAGGGGCTACGAACACCGAAATCTTAACCTTAGTAAAAAGCCCCGAAAAAGTATTACCAATATTCTTTTGTTTCCTTAACAATTCCTTAAAGAACCCTCAAATGAAATAAAATTAAATCCACTTTATCCTGTCAAAGTCCCTTATGGAAAATTCGAAACTCTTTTAAGGCACTTTGCCCCCCACCAGACCCAGACCCCCCTGATGTCGAAATAACCATCCTCCGCAAATAAATGCTTTATTGTACTTACCCCCAATTAATATCCGGTTGTCGGAATGGATAATTTTTTTTTTCGGCTGTGAAAAAAGGACTCACGCTTCACGCAGAAGCTGTGTATACGATTTTGGTTGGGGAAGAAAAATCCTTAGGCCGCTACCGCCACGTCGGTCGTCGTCGCGTCGTCGTCGCCCGGATGGGCAAAAGGAAAAACCCAAATTTTTCTTACACCCTATCCTATACTTTCGTGATTGCCAACATGAATTTGATTACAAATTTATTCATTCTCCTTACCCTTAGCATTTGCTTGCAAGGATGCGTCTCGATCCCAGGAGCAGACCATCATCGAGCAGTGAATGGGGTAAATGTAGATGTTAACAATAATCATAATATTTAAGTTAGTGTCGTGTCGTTCACAATTTTACATGATCTGAGGCTGGATGGGTGTTGTGTTGTTGGAGCAGTTTCAGCAACCCCAGACGTGTATCCTTTTACTTTTGTTGTCGTTCGTCTTTGTGTATTCATTCACCGGAAATGGAGTTATTAAGGATTTTTTTTATGCCTACTTAGTTATTTTTTTTTTTCATGTCCTTTGAATGACTGGCTTGGCTATGTAATCAAGGGGTTTGTGTCGTTTACTGCTATGAATCGATTGTTAAGGGTTATACAAGGGTTGAAGGTTGATGTACTTGTTTAAAGGGCATTAAATTGTAAGTGCGTGTCAGATGGTATACAGCAGGATAATTTCTGTTTTTTTGAATAGAGGCAGTTTTTTTAATAGAGGAAGGTTAGGCTTGGTTAAACTGGGGTGTGGTGAAAGAGGCCACGCCAACACTGGGCACCAAAACGGGCCCATCGCGATCCCTGGAAAACCAGCTGAACTTAAGATTCAAAAGGCAAAACAGTTTAAACATTCTCCCTGGTGAAGCAGCCAATTTCTCTGCAAAAGCCAGAAGGCCTTTAAAGTTTGTTCCGTCTACTTCCGCTAAACTTTGAAAGAAATAGTCGCGAGCTTGCCTCACATTCACACAGTGTGTGTGTAATATCCCCAAAAGCCTACAAATCATTGGAGAAGCGACAAATGTCCGTGTCAGAAAGCCTGAGCCTCTTTCCGTGCTTCCGGTGGAGACAGTGTCCTGTCAGAGTTCCCAATAAAGCCCCAAGCTTGTTCCTACTCATTTTTAATAGTCCCTTCGATCCTTTTCCGTAAAAACGTGGCCAGAGAGCCTTAGGTACCCTATGTCTAATCAGACTAGACTACCTTTGGTAGACCACGTCGGAGATCTGGGCTTGAATCTTACCGTCGTCACCTAAAACAAAAAAAAGACTCGTTCTTTTTCATCACGGTCCCCACCGCCGCGAGGGTCTGACAAGCCCTCCGAGAGTACCATTTGCCTTAAAAAACTTGTCAAAGTGCCTTTCTGTTTTAACTTCTTTTCTTTGTAGGTCCCCTTGTATGTGAAGAAACTAACAGACACAGCATACATTGCTGAGAAGTTGGCCCTGGTTCACCTTGAGCTGAAATGTGCTTGCTCTAAAGCCCTAAGAGACATGTGGTCTAGTAAGATAAATTAGAAAAAAATTTAGTGAGTTTTCGAATTTATGTTGGCAGGCTAATTAACTTTATACCTTTTCTTCGAAGGCGAAACAAATACATTCGACATCGACGGAAGTTAGCCACAGCCTGGAGAGTCTCGAGGTGCCAGTGGAGCATTCGGGTGTTCTGCTTATCGTTCTTCTGCAACAACTTCTGTTGAAAAATCAACACTTGTAGGAAGAAAGACTTGCAAGACAGACAACAAGGAGCTCCTAAGTTTGCTGAGTAAGCCTAGCATTTGGCGACGAGGTTCATTTCACTGAAAGCTGCTAGTCAACAGAAGCCACGACCACGAATCGGATAAGGACTGGGCCACAGCAGAATAGCTTCCATGCGACAGCAACCCACCGAGAAGTTTTCCTGCAAGGTCTGTAACAGAGGTCAAAGCTCCATTCGCCAATGCGGAGGTTTTATAAAATCTGTAGCTCTTAAAATGGGTGGACCAAATCGTGAATCAAAATCTGGAGAACAGTTCGAGTTTGTGGAACGCAATTTCAGTTGCTTTTCTAAAAAAAAGAGGCTTGGGAACAGCATGAACTACTTTCCCTATTTTTTTTTTTCTTTTTTGTGATGTGACAGTTGCACCCTGCAGGGACAATGCAGTTGTGGAGCACCGAAATTTAGGTGGCGCACGCAAGTGGAAGGAGACCTCAGCCAACTTCACATGCGAAACTGGAGACGGCTAGCTGGAGACAGAGCTGTCTGGCGAAGCTTGTTGGTTGAGTCCCAGCCCCAGGTTATCCCCGGACTGTAGCGCCACATTAAAAAAGTAAGTAAGATGTGACAGTTCGGAGAAAGTCAATAATTTCGAGAGTTGAAGATTTCAACAACTTTATCGTCCCCAAAAAACTGCTAGATGGGTTAACTTCACCTTGTTCCGGGACTAGCAGTTCTTGGTTTAACTTATGCTTAACCCTGCACTATAAAATCGGCCCTTAGAGCATTTACCATCAAGCTTTGGCAAAATTTGTTTCGTCGTCAATCCAATATTCCCACCTGTCCATCAAAGCCTTGTTTTGTCTGTTCCAATAGGCTTAAGCATGTGGGAGTTTGGTGGACCTAAGAAGCCTATTTAAGGCAAGAATATGAGAGTAGCTCGAAGTTAGGCAGATTCATCAGTCTGACTGTTTTCTGCAATGACGCTATGCCCAGAAACCCAACACAGGGGAACATTGAACACCTTTGAAATCTCCTTAGAGATAATTTGCGGTCTTGGGTCTTAGGCTCCTCTTTTCCGGTATCAAGTGGTGCCGTCAAGTGATACCTGTGAGAGTGATATGTCTTGGCTAGGGACCTGGCTCTACAGTCTCGTCTTCGCAAGCCTTCGAAGTGGAGACAAAACAAATTCGAATAATCGACTAAATCCAGGTTCTCACCCTTTAAAACATCAAAGGCTCGAGCTGCGTGAAGCAAATTACTCCGAGATATTGTCCAGAAATTCCTCATGGAATGCGAAACCGAGCACATAGGATGCATATTGGAAGTCTGTTGTTCAAGGTTGTTTCGTTTTGACTGAAGCTTAAAATAAGAGCCTGAACAAGCCAGCAGATCGTCATTAGCAAGGTACGTCATGGTCAAAACAGAACATCACCATGAGAATGGCGGCTTATGGTTCATAAACAATTTTATGGACGTTTTCTGTTAAAACTTATCCAGCGAATGTTAGGATAGGCTATGACCACGCAGTGTCAAATTTCAGTGCAATAGGTACCCGCTGCATTGAAAAATGTTGTCATAGCTGCTGGCGCACGTCCTTAAGGCGAGAATCATTTCGGGTACAAGTGGTTGCTAGTCCAAGTCGGATTCAAGTCACTGCTCCTTCGATTTTCTGCTGCAAATAACAAGTTTTGGTGGGATAACTTAGGTCTAATTTTCGCGACTCGGCCCTTAAAAACAGCCCTTAAGCTTCAAGCGAATCAATGACTCTTTCAATTGAACAGTAGCAACGCGATCATTCGAAGACGGATATTGCAAGATGGCCAAATGCAAAAGGATAATTTACTACCAGGGTCTGATTTGATTTGATTTGACTGATGAATGTAGCCCAATAGCCTTCCAGGCTAAGGGCGTTGGAAGGGCGTAGAAAGAGATAACTCCGCCTCTTTGTATCATACGCTTGTGGAATTAAGAACCGACCCAACCGACCTTAGCCGACTAGTCAAAGGGTGGTACAAAGATTCCGGAAGCTTTTGAGCCGGAGATATCTTCATGAACTTAAGCAGCGGTCGAAGTGGCTGGCCTCGCCAGAGCTGGCTGTACATCTAGAGCTTAACCAAAAACCTGCCTTGTAAAAATAGCTCGTGTGTTCACTTTTCACCATTTAACCACCACAATGGGTCAAGATCGGGACCAGTAGGATATCACGCCCAATAACTTTGCCGAACAACATCACGTCGAGTAACTTCGTGGTCTACTCCGATCTAAATCTGGTCTCAAGCCGTTACTCAATTTTTACGCTCCCTATCTCCATACGTTAACCCACACGTCGGTCTTGTGATGTACCACCTTTACCTCCTTTTGGTGGCTTTACAGTCCGGGGCGGACGTAGATCTCAACCAACAAGCTTCCCCAGCTAGTTCTTTTTCTTTCTAACCGTCTTTAGTCTTACGTGTTGGCTGACTGAGATCCGATTACACTTGCGTGAGTCACGTGAGCCTTGGTGCAGTACCACCACCCAACTGCAATACGGAGAGAAAGTGTGCCAGAAGAGGATTGCTCAACCCTCTTACTTCGTCCAAGATGGGCGAAGGCTAAATGCAGTGAATCTTGTTTGGGTTCCAGGTCACACTGGTATCCAGGGAAATGAGATCTCTGATGAGCTTGTCAGACTAGGCTAAGAAGATTTTTTCTCAGGACCCGAACCTGCCTTAGGTCTGCCTGTATCTGTTGTTACGTCTGTCATTGATACTTGGGTTTCTCGTGAGCACAGGGCACGTTGGCGTGACTGCGATGGGTGCAGACAGACTAAACGACTACGCCCGGGGATCTGCGAGGGGTTAGCGTCTTTTCTTCTATCTCTCAGGAAAATCGATTGCCGATTTCTTTTAGGCGTCCTTACGGGCCACCAAGCATTCGCCAAGTACTTGAATGTGCTAGACTTGAGCGAAACCACCACCTGACCTGCCTGTGGATAGGACGACGATGCAGCGGAACCTTTCTTATGTAGCTGTCCTGCCTTTGCTCGCATCAGGTGGCGGATCTTTGGGGCTGACGTGGTGAGTGCCGAACACCTGAACATCACTGAAGCTCCTTCTCGTTTTTCTTCGAAAGACAGATAAACTAAATACATTAAAGAAAGGTGTCCGCGTGCTAGTACAATGCACCAGTAGTTGTGTGTAAGTGCTCCATCGGACAGTAGCAACCTCCGACAAATGAATGAAAAGTGTAAAAGCCAGAAGAATAGTCTTCTTCGAGTGCTCATCAAGCTTGGCTGAGCTCCATTGTTGAATTGTGCGCTTTCTTCTACAAAGCAAGGATCGAAAGGTGAAACAATGAGCCAAATTCACGAGCCTACGTTAAGAGAGGAGTGGAGTTATACCTGCAAGTGGTTCCGCGCTTCTTTAGCAGCTTTCAATTAAGTGGCTTAAAGTTCCCCATCATCACTCCACCTGGCCAGTGCAAGTGGACAGCAAAAAAACAACCCACTTAAATGTATCCGTAAAGCAGTATAATATTCGAAATTTTTGAGTGACCCCTTTAAGCCCTCGAATCAGGGCGTATCGGCATCAAAATGTACCGATTCCCATTATAAGCCATTGACCTATTTTCGACTTCAAGGCTCTCATGTCTCATGCCCATCACAATTCGATATGAAACCAACTTTAAGTGCGCTGCTCCACTCGAATAGATCTCTGCCTCCACTCGAAAATAAAATCTGCAGCAAACGGTGGTGCCATGTATTGTATACGCTGCGGTACAAAGCCTGAAGAAGATACAATAAAAAAAATGATTTCCTTCCATCTAGGAAGCTGGAGCTAATGACAGTATGTACCATTTCATTGCAGCACCACTCCAGTAGCCAGAGCATGCCATTCACGCTTCGATAAAGACACCCCCCTCCAATCCGCCCCCACTGAAATTCAGCACAATGGCATCTCAAGAGTTATGAATGCTGACAACAACGACCGGAGATATTACACTCTCGTCCTCATTCATTTTAAGGATTCATCATTTCCGATATGATGGTATTTATTTGCAATAATAATTGATGATGCCAAACGATAACTCCAGCGCCGCGCCGTGCCGCGCCCGCTGCTCTCTGGCCGTGTCTTAGCCGGGGTGGGTGCTGGAAGAGATGACGTTTTTGTTTTAGGTGTTTCCTTCCTATCCTATCTGTCGTCTACGACGACGACGACATCGAGGAAGGCTCGAATGTTTGCCGTTAATGACGGCGGCGGTGGCGACGGGCGGCGCTTCAAGAAGGGTGACGACCACATCGCGCCGTTGACAGAGACACTGACTACGACTACCACTATGGAACGACACGAGCGCGCTATGGCGAAGATGATGACGATGACAGTAGTGGCTGGTTGGTGGGCGTTCTGTCAGGCTATATACACACAATGACGGGTAGTAATGAGAGTAATGGTTATTACGTCGTAAAAACCGCACAAGACAAATTCGACAGGGAATTCCAGGAGCTCCAGAAGCTTAGAGGGTGGGGAGAGAGGGAGGCATAGGACTATACGAGGTATGGGAACATCGCTGCGGTGCGGGCTATGGAGGTGTCATCAGTCTCCCCTGTTATGGATGTGTGCTATTTGGCAGATTCGTAAGCGGTGTCTTTGAAAAGATTGCGCCTGGCAGGAAGCTTACCATTTTCCATTATTATTTGGCGCATGCTGAAAGCCGAGAGGAAGGGAAGTGCTGATAGCTGATGGCTGATGAATCATCATCATCATCATCCTTATCGTGTCGTGGTGAGGAATTTAATTAATCATGGGAAAGCTGGCAGCTACTACAGCTATTGCTGTCACACGGTCTTGTATGATTGTTTATACGGAACGATGTGTGCTAAGTAGTTCGAGAAATAGAGGAGTTTTGCTTTTTAAACAAGCATGAAACAAGTTCAAGGAGACATGCGGAAGGCTGCTCTTGAGGAGTTGATTGTTGAGGCGGAGGCGTCTCGAATAGAGGACAATGGAAGAGTTGAGCTATTGTCGTCGTTCTTGAATTCGCAATTGGCAATGACGGTGCAAGCCTGTGTAGTGTGTGGGTACTTTGCCAGAGACGCTTTTAAGGGACTACAATTTTTTTACGGAGCTATTGTCTAATTACCCGAATGCAGTAAGCTGTATTCTGTAAACCCTTTACAGATATAAACAGTATTGACTGTGAAATAATTAAACTTTGAGCTATTGCCCAAGGAGAGCGGAGTTGGATCAAGATACTGCAAGGGAACAATTACGCGGCAGCGAGTGCCGGCTCAAAATTGAAGTCAAACGGTTACTAGTTCCCTCTACACCAACTAGACTAGTTTTTCTAGTTTTTTCAGGGCTGATTTTGAGCAGAGCTTGGTGTGGTAGGAAAGTACCCCGTAAGGCCAAGTCATTCTTTTCTTTTTATAATTACCTCGCGATCAAGAGGTTTATTACTACCCTTAAGATGCGTAGCATATCGCGAGCGGAAAGAGTTTGGGGATAGAAAAGATAGAAGAGAAAAGCAATTCTCCATCCACACGCAAATGCTGATGAGCCAATACGGAACATGAAAACTCTGCACAGAAACACCAAAGCTTACCCCCGCAAGTGTTATGCCCTTATGGAGAAAAACAGTAATTAAACTAGCAAAGTGTTTCTTAAGCCTTCAGTCCAATGAATCCGTTGTGTCCGTTACGTTGAAGTACACAACTGACAACTCAGCGAAATTCACACGTTCTTTTGGGTAGCGGCGTAGGTCACACACTTTTTCTATGGGCCGCTTCCCATAGGAACGTGTGTATTTAACTCAGTTCGCAGTTGTGTACTTCGACGTAACGGACACAACGGATTAATTGGGCTGAAGGCTTCAAATGCATCCGGAATGCATCTAATTGTTGCCCATTCCATTTGCATATTGGAAAAGAAAGAGGTTTTTAATATTCGGCCGACCCTAACCTGGATAACAGATGCCGACCAGGAAGCCGCTCATTTTGAGATTGACGGTCCTGGATTTTTCGATTGTTGCTGGTTTTGGTCCGCCCCGGATATTTTCCATGCCAGTATCCATCATATCTGGTGAGCATTCCACTATCCGCCACCTGGGGATGGGTCCAATTAGGGACCAGCAACCTTTTTAAGAGGGAGTGACACATTTCCGCGAAAGCTTGTGCCACCAAGCAACTGATGCCTATGAGAAGTGTGATCTTATAGATCCAGAGGGCTCTTTTCGGAGATAAGCCCCTTGTCTTGCCAAAAGCACTCCTATATACTGCCAGTAAATAGGCAAGGCTCTTTCGGTTTTAGATTCAAACAAACTTTATATACCCTGGGTTGGGTATCAATACTTGGACCAAAGAAGTTTCTGGTCGAGTATTGGGATAGTGACACCTTTAAGCATTAATTGAGCCCTACCTACCTTCTTTTTTTGCACGGAACAACCCTAGTTTTAAGAAGATTCTAGAACCTCGTTCCTATAGTTCACCAATCATCGATCAAGTTTCGGGACCTCTGCGCCTGAGGTCCCGGTCGCCTGCAGACGCTCCCTATGGTTTGAACCGATAAGAAGAATCGCGACATCTTATGCGTTGATTATGCTTAGGTTCCAGGAAGGTTGAGAGCCCATATAGCAGAAAGTCTACAACCATGCACAATAATTGGGTAGCCTCTATTTAACCAGTTATGAAGTAATTTTCAAAACATGTCCTGTGCAAAAGCTCCCTTAATATCAGCGATGACGACAGACATGTACTCCTTCCAGTCAAGAGCATATTCAGTCCTACCAACAAGGTTTTTTAAGGTGCAGTTTCGCAATATTTTCAGCGATATTTTCGGCGTGTTGCATCTCAGAAGGAGGACGCGATCGAAGAGCAACATTACTGCATGTTCGTGCTCAACCGCAATTACTAAACCAGGAAGGCAGACAGCCTTACTTTTAGGTAGAACTACAGTCCAGGGTGGACCTAGGCCCCCCAACCAATAAGTTTCGACAGCCCGCTCTATTTCTTAGCTAGTCTCCGGTTTTGCACTCGAACTCGAAGTTGCCTTCTATTTGCGTGCGCCACCTGAGTCTCGGGGCACCCTTACAACGTGGTCCCTGCGGTTTGATTCCTAGCCCGCTCTATTTGTTAGCTAGTCTCCTAGCTCCTCGGTGCACCCTTACAACGCGGTCCCTGCGGTTTGATTCCTGGCCTGGTCCTTTTCTTAGGTAGTCTCCATTGCACTCGAACTCGATGTTGCCTTCCATTTGCGTGCGCCACCTGAGTCTCGGTGCACTCCTACAACGCGTTCTTGCGGTTTGATGCCGCTTTATTTCTTAGCTAATCTCCAGTTTTGCACTCGAACTCGAGGTTGCTTTCCATTTGCGTGCGCCACCTGAGTCTCGGTGCACCCCTACAACGCGTTCTTGCGGTTTGATTCCTGGCCCGCTCTATTTCTTAGTTAGTCTCCAGTTTTGCACTCGGACTCGAGGTTGCCTTCCATTTGTGTGCGCCACCTGAGTCTCGGTGCACCCTTACAACGCGGTCCCTGCGGTTTAATTCCTGGTTTCCCTCCGCTCTAGACGACCCAGCCATCGCAGTCGTTGCATTTTGTCTTTTCTGGCCTGGTCAGTAACATAACGCCTCCTCCATTCTCCATTTTTGAAGGTTTGACTTAAAAGTCACCTGAAGGATTTTGCTCTCGAATTGACCTAAAGCGTTTTTCTTAGCCTAATGGATCTATATAGGCTTGTTGGTCAGAAAAAGACAGACTTACGGGTCTGAAACTTTTGGCTAAACTATAGACAGACTGACCAGGTTTTGGCATGAACACGACTTTAACAATGCGCCAAAGGTTGTGTAGGGTCTGTAAGAAAAGCCAGGCTTGCAGTGAATTTAGTTTTCAGCATGGCAACAGCTGACTTAAATATTGTTTCTGGTTTAAACCTTGTTTTTAACTGGGTGGATTTTATGGTAAAATGTATTAATAGGAACTCTTGGAAAATTATCTTAATAAATGACTCTTTCGGACAGGGGAATGAATGCTCGGCATTTAAAATGCTAAACGCCGGTGTTCCACAAGGAAGCATTCTCGGCCCAACACTGTTTTTGCTCTACGAGCCAAAGCCCAGAAGTTTGGGCCTAAGATGTATTATTGCTGTATTTCGAGAATAAGTAAATTTTTTTCACAACGACAATATTTTGCCCAACTTTTTTTATTTTTAACTAATGCTAAAAACACTTACTATTTCAAATATGTAAGATATATTTTAACAATTTATTTTAAATTAAGAAAAAAACATAAATTTTGTTGACTTCAAGTGTTCATATATTTGGGCCTAAAAAAGAAAATATGTTAAAGAAAAATTCAAAAAAAAAAACGTTGCTGCTTAGTATTTTGTGGCCTCTAATTTTACACGGATGACTTCAGCGATCCTTTTGGGCATTGATTGGACCAAGTTTTGGCAGAAGTTTGGTGTAAAAGAGTCCCAAATATCCTGGAACCTTGATTTAAGGTCCTGTTTGTTTCTGGCAGGGCATTTCCGCAATTCTTTCTTCTTTTTTCCCCAAAGAGTTTCTATTGGGGAAAGATCTGGACTGGAAGAAGTCCAGGGTAGAATTGGAACGTTATTTTCCACTAACCAAGCCATGCTTCTGTTCGAAGTATGACAGGAAGCGCCGTCTTGCTGAAAAATATATGCGCCATCATCTCGTTTAAGACGTGGAATGGATGGCATAAGGTGGTTTTCCATGATCTCTATGTACTTATTGGTGTTGACAATGCCGTTAGCAAAGTGCAGCCTTCCTGTTCCCCTTGCTGACATGCAACCCCACACCATAACGGATGCTGGAAACTTGACCTTTCGGACTAAACAATCTTTGTGGAAAGCTTCATCAGGTTTTCTTATTACGAGTCGTCGAGTGTCACCGACAGAAACTTCAAATCTCGATTCGTCGCTCCATATGACTTGAGACCACTCATCCAATGACCAATTTTTGTGTTCCTTAGCCCATCGCAGTCTATTTTTCTTTTGTATGGCAGTGAGCAAAGGTTTTGATTTTGCCTTAACAAATTTTGATTGAAATTGATTCAAAAAATTTTTTGTGTACCTACTTACTTTGTAAAAGCCGTAATCAGTTTTTTGCAGTTCCCGCAATGTCGTAGATCTAGAAGCTGGTTTTCCAATCTCTTTTGACCAAATATGCGACAATTCCTCGCATCCTGCGCGTCGCTTTTGTCTCACTATCTTCGAAAGAATTCGCTGATCCGCTTTTGTGTACCGCGATGGGCGACCATTTCTTTTATTGGACAAAATGGAATTGGTCTTTTTATAATGATCACATAAATGTCTAACTGTGGAACGTGAAATATTTAAATCTTTTCCAATTTTGTAAGTGGATTTTCCCGCAACGAACTGATTTATAATAACTTTACGGAGATCTGTCGAGACTTCCTTTCCGCGTGCCGTTTTTTGACAACTAAATGGAAATTTGAGAGGAAAGAGTTACACTGAAATCGCCTAACAATAAGGACTGTTAAGATAAAAGATGGAAACTAGAAATATTTGGCGGTAAATTCAAAATTCGGGTCGTGATTCTTCTATTATGCAATAGGCCTATACTTCTGAACAGTTAACAAATTAAAACTTTATTTTTAACTCAACAACAACAAACTGGTTCTGGCCCAGGATAGAGCTTTCTTTTCTGTATATAAAAAAAGAACTGACTTGAAATAAGTGGAAATAAAGAAAATACATAACATGAATCATCAGAATAAAGATGAAAAAATGTTAGGCCCAAATATATGGGTTTGGGTCGTATACTCTATACACTGTCTCATGTCTATTAAGAAGAGAGAGATGAGACAGTGAATGTATAGTCATATTTGTCGACAGCACAGCTATCGTCGCTACGAATGACTTATTTGAATTATCAACGTGGAAACTCCAACGCGCTTTAGATAAAAATGCAAATGGACAAAGAACTGGCTAATTTCCATGCACATAACTCAATACAAAACCCAAATAAAATTTTTTTTTAAATAAGTTCAAGACTTTATACCTTATTATCCTTTTAAAAATAGTAGAATAGATCACAACTTCAGGTTATATAAATCGAAACATATGAGACCTTTTGTAAAACTAATAATGACAAAAACTACTCGAGTCTTGCCTCAAGGGTCATACACAGAAATTCCTAAGCCATTCCAAACTCAAAGACCCTAAGTTGCACTTCCTCATTTCAATTGGTACCCTTCAAGATTGTGGAAAAAAAAATCAATACGTCTAATCAATGGCTCTGCCGTATAGGTACACAATATCCTGAACAAATATTCCTACGAGAAGATGTATTGCATGCTTACACCTTTAATCTTTTGCCGCAATTGTTGCGACATAATAAATTTTCGTCAAAAAAAAAAACAACCAACCAACATAACGACCTCAACTTTCATTACTCACTCGAAAATCAAGGTAATTTCTGAGAGCGAAAATGTAGCTCATTCGTGATGCTGATGAGCATGGGAGTATCCTTAATGTTTGGATAGTTTTTATCCTTGGTAGTATAAGAGAAACAAGCTCTCAAATAGTAGGGGTATAGAATAACACTCCTGTTACTAAAAGCTTTTCGTAACAGCACGAAATTCTTTGCTGAATTGTCTCTGAGAAAATTTCTACGGAGATTGACGCATGCGCTACTACTGAAAAGCTTCGTTAAGTTTTGTCGCACCCATATTCCTTCGAATGCCTTAGGTTAAGTGGGACATAGTAATTGACAGGGACGTTTGTTGGAAACGATATCAGAAGCAGAGATGTTGATGATTTTCGAATCGAGCTCATATTTGAGTGGCAGAGTAAAATACTGGCCAGTTCGGTTTTAAAATTAACGTAAGATCCACAAGGACCAATATGGTTTTATAGGAACATCTTCTTCGAGTTTGTACATTAAATCTTTGATTGTATCTTCGAAGTTATGTGATTATCATATTATAAACTGGACATTCTGCGCTTTCTGCATTTGTTTAGTGACTGATTTCATGTATGAGACTTGGAAAGTTTCCAAGTCTTTTATATGACAAACCAGAGACAGTCATTTATTTAAAGACAATTGACCGAATTTATTTAAAAAAAATATATAATCAGCCAGGTTGTCAATGATTTAAATTGAACCACAGTTGAAAAGTCAGTTTCTTTCCCTAAAAATTTAGAGAGTAATTAAGTTCTAAGGTAGTATGCACTCTCTTGTTGGAGAACGCAAGAACTTGTGTGTAAGTACGATGTTCATACACCAACCACTGAGTTTGTTTTTTAAATTTGATAAAAAAATTGATCAACCAACACCAGAGGTGCAAGTTTTCAGATGGTTTTACCTGCAATATATGACTTGCAATTTGAACTTAGCTGTGCCATTTCAATAAAATACGAAGAAGATTAGAACTATTTGCGAAAAGCAAAACATTTCAACAATTTCTTGGTCAAAAGACCACACGTATTCGTTAACTTCGTCTCACTTGACACTGCTATCTGTCGCTTTCGATCAGACTAGAAGATCATCTCTCACTTCTCTCAAAGCAAAACCCAAAGTGGCTAGGTCATGGCGATTATCTTATATCGACCTCCATAGCACAGAAAGCATCCCTCTGCCTTTCGACACCATTCATGTGGATCACTTTGGGCTTTTTACAAAGAAAATTGGTGGAACCAGATATACGACTAAGCCTTGGTCGACAATTTCAAGAAGTGTACCACACTGTGAGCAGTAAAACCATCAGTAACAGCAGAGGAGTTCTCAGAAGGCTTAACAAAGTAGCCGGCCACTTTGGATTGCCAAGAAAGATCGCCGCATTGACCGAAGAACCATATTCACGACTGGAATATTTAAGCATTACTGGGAGAAGAATAGTCCAAACCCAAGCGTTAGCAAACATTGAACGGGTCCAAGTCGATCAGAAGGCATGATTTGACGAAAAGCATAGGTAGCCAACAAATTGACAGTCTGGTGATCTCGTGTTGAATGAGAACTAGCCTGCTGCAACGGGTGACTCACGGAAGCTGGAACCGGTGTATCGTGGATCCCGTATCCATCTTTGAGAAGGTGATGCCAAACGACCGTTACGCGGTGGAATATATCGCTAACAGGCAGCGTCCTAGCCGTCCTAGCGTGTGAACTTCCAAAAGAGGGTCTTTTAACTGATGGCATCGACTCTGACAGCGCAGACAGTTCGGATCGTGAGGAAAAAAGATCAAGGAGGGCCGAATTTTTATATCACCCGCGAGCATAAGCTAGGCAAGTGGACATCCAACGTCAAGTCGCGACAAAGGCAATAATAAACTGTCACAGGCTGTTTCCACCGGACACTAATCTGCGATTAAGACGAATCTTCCCTAAATCCCCTCTAAATCACAAGATTTACTATATGCACGAATAATTTTAATCTCATCTCATGAATTGTCGATTCAAAAAAATCGCGTAGATCGTTGATGTTGCAGTTGATGGTTGGTTGGGGACCTGTCAAAACGGAATGCACTGAGGAGTACCCACTGAAAGCGTTCGTACTGTGGGTCTCCTATCGAATTTGTGAACCAAAATCACATCAACATATTTGACGTTTGGTTTTTCGTTTTTTTTTGGGGTGTTTTCGTTTTGTAGATTGAACAAATGAGTTAGTGTAAGAGATCGCCTGTAGCAAACTTTTATATACTCGACCCTGTACCGTGTTACACGAAATCTAAAAGCCTTACGGCCCGAATTCATATATTTTTTGTATTGGCCACGCCCCCAATTATGGGCGTGGGCTAAAATCAATTAATCATCAAGAAAATCAATAAATAATCAATTATTTGGAGTGATTTGGAGTGAACTTTCCGAGAAAGAAGTCGGGTTTTTAAAGATCTAACATGTTAAAAATTTAAAGGTTTTGGGCCAATATTGCTCAGTACCAAAATTTGAGTTCCTACGCCTTGTCTAACTTGACCAAACGGCACTTTGAAAGAAAATGAGAAATAGTGGTTGTCCCATATTCAAGCCAATTGTGGGCGTGGTCTGCCCTCCAAGCCATGTGCTAAGTTTCGCTCTCTAGCTTGATTTGAAAGACCTGAAACCTTCACACATACAGACGGACGGACATGGCTATATGGATTCACCTGTCGGTCTCGATCGTACCTCTACAAGGTCTTAGGGGTCTTCGATTATTATTTCTTCGTAGATTTCCTTAAATTAAATACCTTCGGTAGGGTATAAAAAATTGAAGCTGCCCGGGAACCAGAAAAAAACACGTTTCTAAGGAGATGCGCAGAGGACGTGACGACCAGACATTGTCACATCACACAACAGGGCGTCATTGAGAATTGTCAAAAATTTAAGCAAACGTCAAGTCAATCTCCTCGTTTTTGGTGGAAGCACTTTGGGATTAACTTTTAATCTTCCTACGTTAAACTCTGTCATATGTGCGATAGCGACACCCTATTAAAGTACATTCAATAATGTTACTGCATATTTCGCTTTTTTGCTTCTCTTCTAACAACTGTTAATATCTGACAATAGCCACGCCTACAAATCACATGAACTTCAAAAGGCCTTGTCGGGTTCGAAGAACAATACTCACTTAGACCTATTGCCGTCTATTGTGATACCACGTTGATCTGGAAAAATTCCAAATTCCAGTCCAGTTCGTCCAAATTCGTTCCAGTTAATCTTCCATGATTTTTTTTTTACAATTTTCGATAGCTATCTCAGCAATAACTTTGTTTTTTAAAGGCACTGAAGCTTCATGGCCGTTTCACATTCAGCGCGAGAGCGTCAAACCAGACCGGCAGCGACAACACGAGACGGAAGAAATTGTTTGTTACTACACAATGAAAGCGAGAAATCGCGACGACTTTTTTGACTGCTGTGACAGAACATACCTATCATATTTCTAAAAATTGACGATTATTGTACATGAATAGTTTATATTTTACAACAAGTATTAGAGCTTCGAGAAAAAAAGCATCTATTCAACAGAGTGTCACAAGAGCGATTGACAGAATAATCGTCGATATCGGCGAGGGTTTTTTAATTTTTCGAAAAGGTCAGCATAAGACACAGCGACAACGCCGGTATTGTGTACCACCCCATACATTGACATTGATTGAAATTCATTTGACAGCTCACCCGAGACTCTCGCTCTTGTTGTGAAACAGCCATCAAATATGTTTCCGTAGACGAGGGTGCGGACTCGCGTGTTGGCGATCGCGGGTGCAATTTCCAACTTGGAATCTTCTTCTTCCTTTACTTGAACAGAACCCATTATAAAGGCATCAACGAAGGATGATAGTCATAAAAGACGAGGGTTTTCGACTATAAAAACGAGGGGCATTAATCTGGCTCGGTAATAGTTTCAATTCACACGCACTACGACTTTCGACGTTACGATAGCGGGGCAATCTCGTTGTGCACATATTCTGTTGACAGAGTACTGTGTGGCACGGTGTCACGGGCCCGAGAATCTCGCTCGCTCTCTCGCTCTTGTTGTGAAACAGCCATCAGGTGTGTATCCGTAGACGAGGGTGCGGACTCGTGTGTTGGCGATCGCGGGTTCAGTTTCCAACTTGGAGTCTTCCTCTTCTTTTGCTTGAATAGAAACAATCAAAAAGGCTTCAACGAAGGATGATAGTCACAAAAGACGAGGGTTTTCGACTATAAAAACGAGGGGCATTAATCTGGCTCGGTAATAGTTTCAATTCACACGCACTACGACTTTCGACGACTTTCGAATGTACAGTGTGGCATGGTGTCACGGGTCCAAAATTGGGTACTGATGGGACAAAATTTTGGTTACAGAGAACTGCTGTGTATTCACCAGTCATCCAGTGCTTGATTGTGTTGCATTTTCGGGAGTCGGCTAGAGTCAGAGTCCCTTATAGAGACAGTGAGTTAATGACAGGAGAATTATAATTTTTGTGTAAAGAGGGTTGTTTCTTGGTAGCAGAGTACTTTTAAGTGGCTACGGAGTGATGAGTTTTTAAAGCTGAGTGTTGACTGAATGGTTGACAAAAACGAAAAGTAGCATCTACATATATGACGTAGTGAAAATGGAACTTCGAATTTATGAGCGTGATGTTCTACGAGCACCTGCCCAGCCACCCAAACGGAGTTTCAGTAAGCTCCATGTTCAAACTTTCCAAATCGGACGGTATTCAATTAAGTAATTAAGAAAATTCATGTAGTCCCGCGTTCTTCAACATCTCTTGGCGAATCTTTCCATTAAGGACATCGAAATCCTTACTTTAACATGAAAACCCTGTGTTTTCTTTACCAACAGTAAAAATTATTACTCCAAAATTCAGTTTGGTATAAGATCAAATCCTGATTTAAGCACGCAACAGTAGACACATAACATTTGAATGACGTTCCTGCCACATTGAGTGCTATTTTGCCACGGGACCTTCTTCATAACACACTTACACTTCACTTAAAGTCGACACACTGATTGATTTCGACCTTGATAAGGGCAACATTTCCCTGGAAAGTGTGTATAAATTCCCTGGAAAATTCTTATACACCAAAGGTGTATTGCTTATTTATGGTGCAAAGCAAAGGAAAAGTGCTCACATTCGGGGAGTGTATGAGCACTTTCCAGGAATTCCTGCAAACAAATGAATCCGCAATGTAAACACTCTTGCTAAGACTGAATAGGTGAAAGTATAGGACACCCCTGTCCTTCTTTAAATCCTTCAATTTGGATCCGGTGATATGGCATGATTACTCAGTTATTTCGCAGCAACAAAAGAGGTAAAGTGGTATCAGACCTCGAATAAAGAGGCCTTTCAGTTGGATTATCAAAATGCTCATCGGATATGGGCATGCAGGAAATCCTTTTGGTCTGTTAGCCACCGAGCGCGTAATGAAACCTCAACTTGAATCGAACAGTATAGGTACAAAACAGTATACAAAACCATCACTTTGAAGGGTGCGGCTGGGCCGCGAATATTTCACAATGTTCGAAATGCCACCAAGGACGAGCGCGTGTATCCGCGCTGCTGGCTGTTGTAACGTTTGTTGTTCAGGGCCGCAAGGCAAAGAATTTCGTGAATTACAGTTGACCTAGCCTATAGGCGCAAGGATTCAGAGTCAGAAGGTATAGGTATACACTTACCTATACACCAACTACTGTAAAACAGGAAAATATTTGCTATAATTAAATTACAGAGCTGCAAATCGTACAATCCTTTGCTTATATGTGTGCATCGACACGTAAACGCAATACACAATAAGCCAGCCGTTTTTGAGTGCCTATACTGCCTATACTTCCATGCCTTGCGCTTAAAGTTTGCTCTGTGCGGCGGTAATTAATTGTGCATGAAGATTCCATACACACACACACACGTTCTAGGAATTGCATTGAGAGGTGTTGGCAAATATATATTCTTCTCATTTAACTTGTATCAAGGATCAAGCAAAGCCGGCTTTGTTCATAAATTAATTTTTAAAAAATCTGAGATTTTTCGGAAAAACCGCGACAGAGCACGAGACATTATAAAAATGAGATTGTGCGAATTTGTGAAATATTTTTTAAAGCCTGGTGAGCCCAGCTACCTCTCTCTGCAGCCTTATTTTCGTCATTTAATAGTTATTAAATTACTTTTCATTAAATTACTTAAAAGTTACAATTTGACTGGCGAGTGCGGTAGGCATCCTTCAATTGATGACTTTAAAAGAAATTAAAAAACACATACACGAATCCCTGATCCACAACGGCGTTAATTTAGCTTCAATTAAAGTCGAGTAGGACAAGTTTCGTTCCTCCACTCTACTCTTAATCTAAATCCAAAAACGTAAAGAGATGCAAAGCTCTACAGACCAATACTGGTACGATTCCTTTAACTCCTTAGGGCCGGTTTTTCATTGTAAGTTAAGCCGAGCTTAAAGCAAGATCTGTTAATCCCGTAACAAAACGAATCTGGAGTTAACTCAGCGAGCAGTTTTTCAGTACAGAGTTAACTCCGTCAACAAAGTCGTCAAAATCTTCGACTCTCGAAGTTATTGACTCTCCCAGCTCTCATATCACATAGAAAAACACAGAAAAAGAAGTTCGAGTTATTCTCAAATGTCATTTTTCACAGCAAAGAAGTTCATAGTGTTCTCCAGAGATGATCCGAGATTAATTCACCAAAAATTTGGTGAGTTTAGCCGAGATTAACCCCAGATATTAGTTCACTGAAAAACTCATTCCTGGGGTTAATCTCAGTTTAACTCGGAAAGTCGGAAGATCCAGCACTGAAAAACCGGCCCTTAGTGGCTTCCCTTAGATTTTCGACACCTGAATAACTTTTATTTTAGCTCTTCTGCATTGTGCTAAAAAGTTCTTTTTCTGCTCTTTAGGTCTGACCCATGAGTTTATTGACTGGTTCCTCTGATCTGATGAGGGCTTATCCGACTGATGCTTCTTTCGTCCTTCCTTGATGATGGGTATTTCTTATACCTGCCTCGAGAATAAAAGTCCATGTATGAGACATACCCGGAAAATAATTTTCAGCCTTTGGCAAAGAGCATAAGTCAAATTTTGGACCCTTAAGCGATGAAATTACTGTCAAATCGGGGTGTAATGATAGTTCGCCTACACGTTCGGTGCACCCTGGGTAGTGGGTAACGCTAAATGATCTATCACAACCAGGCTGCCAGACAATCAAACTACATCTACCGATCTCCTGGCCAATGAGACATAAGAGAAACACGAAATAAATGCAGTCGTCAAATTCCAACTCAAAAATAAGCACTTCCAAGAGCTTCTTGACAAAGAGAATCGGACCTTCAGTTCGAATTCTCCAACTCAACATTGAAGGTATAAGCAAATCCAAATGCGAATGTCTTGCAAGGATTCTTAAGGACAATGCAATTGACGTTGCGGTTATTCAAGAAACTAACGCAGCTTCTGAAGCTGAGTTTCAAAAAAGAGGAAAAATACAAGGGTGCACCGAAATTTAAGTGCTTTACCACCACGTATACGAAAGTGCAACCAAACAGACTTCAACAGCCATCATATTTCATGGAGATACTTACGTAGCGACTCAAACGGTCTCAAGCTATTAGAGTGGTCCGAAATCAAACACCTTCACCCTTCACGTTGTTTTCGACGCTAAGGGCTCTGGTTTTTTCCATTCTAGACGGTGGCGAAAGGGCTACAACCCCGACCTTACATTCGTGAGCTGCAATTCAGATCAGAGACCTCTCCAATCAATTCGCAAACTTGAGTTGCTCTTGCGAACTTCCCGCATAGCCAGCATAGGCCTATAGTTACTGAAATCGACATCCAAATTCCTGTCATCGAATCTGTGGCCACAACAAGATGGAATTTCAACAAAGCCTGCTGGGGCAAGTTCTCGAAAGACCCGGACGCCAATATAAGATGGATCCCCCCTAAAGCTCACAACTACAAACGACTTGTTGGCACCATTCTTTCCACCGCTAAAAAACATGTACCGAGAGGCTATCGGAAAGAATACATTCCTGGATGGTCCGTGGAAAGCGAGCGTCTATACAAAGAATTCATGGCACACGGGGAATACACTACTGCGGACGCGTTACTCCATTCCCTAGACATAGCTCTCAGCAAGAAATGGAAACAAACAGTTGAAAACAGTTGGGGTGCCGTGGCGTAGTGGTCAGTGTGTGTGCTTACTACGCCAGAGGTCTGGGTTCGAATCCTGCCATCGTCACCTAAAAAAAAAGACTTGTTCTTTTTCACGGTCCCCAACTCCGCGAGGGTTTGACAAGCCCTCCGAGAGTATTAATTGTCTTGAAAAACTTGTCAAAGTGCCGTTCGGTTTTGGCAAAAAATTGTAGGTCCCCTTGTATGTAAAGAAATTAACACACCAGCATACATTGTTGAGAAGTTGGCCCTGGTTCACCTCGAGCTGTTGCGCCACTCTATTTAGTTTATTTTTATTGTTGAAAACACCAGCTTCGTCCACTCCAGTCGTAAGGCCTGGAGTCTTTTCCGGAAACTTGGGAACAGCGCGCCAGTTACCGCTCCAAAACCGTCAATTAGTCCCAACGCGATAGCTGCTAGAATAGTTCAACTTTCAAAGGCCCCTCCGAAACCAAACTTATCATTTCTTTCTTATAAAAACGAAACCCACTTTATCAAGAAAAGTCTTAAGCTGCTAAAACGAAAATCACATGCGCTGTCGAAATTCTCACGTCCACTCAGCCTTGAGGAACTCGAAGCCGCGCTTGGCAAGCTTAAGGGGGGCAAGGCCGCCGGATTAAATGGTATTTTTCCTGAATTTATACTACACAGTGGGGTTCACTTCAGGAAATGGCTAGTGCTCTTTTTCTCGGACATATTAAACTCCGGACAATTTCCGTCCCAGCTTAAAGTGTCAAAAATAATCGCCTTATTAAAACCTGGCAAGCCCAACGACCAACCTGAAAGCTATCGACCGATTGCTTTACTTAGCATCGTGTACAGAATTTTCGAACGGTTGATATACAACAGAATTGTACCTCCAGGCTGGGTTCAGACCTGGACGTAGTTGGTTGGACCAAGTACTGGCGCTAACGACACATATCGAATCTGATTATCAGGCTAACCTTTAAACATCGGTGGCATTTATCGACCTTACTGCAGCGTACGACACAGTTTGGAGTGATGGGCTTGTTCTGAAGCTCCTACAAGTAGTACCCTGCATAAAGACAGCTTCGATCCTTAACAACATGCTCTGTGACAGGTTATTTAAGGTCTTCCTTAACGAAGCACAAAGCTTACGTATGAAGCTTAACAACGGACTCCCTCAAGGCTCAGTGTTGGCTCCGCTGCTTTTTAAGCTGTACACTCATGACCTACGAACTCTTTCACGAAAGTTTACATACGCGGATGATTTTGCAATAGCCACACAACACCGGAGCCAGGGTTGGACGGAGGCTATCCTCAACAACGACCTGTAGAGAAAAGCGGAGACGAAAAAGTGGAGACTTTGTCCAAGCAAAACGGAAGTAACTTATTTTCACCTGAACAACAAACTTGCTCATGTAAAACTTTCGGTGTTTTTCAACAATGTCCAGTTGAACCACAACCCTTACCCAAAATACCTGGGAGTTACTCTGGGACGTATACTTTCATTCAAGGCACACCGTTCTAGCACAGCAGCAAGGCTGAAAACCCGCAACAACATCGTCCAAAAGCTAGCCTCAACAACATGGGGAGCTCCCGCAAAAACACTACGCTCCGCGAGTCTGGGAAATGTTTTCTCCACTGCCGAATATTGCGCACCCGTCTGGCTTAATAGTGCCCACACACACAAAGTGAATCTTTGGCGCAATAAGTTCTACCCCGACGAGATTCCTCCCAGTGCTAAGCAATACACTCCCAGCAGGACTTCGGCGACAAAATGCCCTTCATCGCGAATATAGAAAAATTAAATCAAATCGCCTCCTGCCGATACACGACGATATCGAGAGCAGTGAAAGAACTCGGCTTAAATCCCGGCACCCACCCTTAGCACTGGCACAAAAACTAGACTCCAATAACTTCAACGCAACCGAGTCATGGAGAAGCGAGTGGATTTCTTCCTCTGGAAACGACCTTTTTCGTATAAGAGACCCTTCATATATGCCAGCTGGCCACGACCTTCAAAGGAAAACTTGGGTGAGCTTGAATCGCTTGCGATCGAACCATGGCAGATGTGCCGCAACACTGTATAAATGGGGAGCAGTCGAGTCAACTTATTGCGACTGCGGAGCTGTCCAGATCATCAAGCACGTGACCACCGAATGCGTCCTTCGAAGGTATGATGGTGACCCAGCCGATTTTATCACTATCTCCCCCGCCGATTTTATCAAACCTCGACATTCAATTTTGATGAATTGTGCGATGTTTTTCTTATTTTTTTGTTTTGTTATGCACTTTCATAATAGTCTGTATCTGGTATCTGTTCAGTCAATTTGCCATACGCTAAATAAATAAAAACTGTCAAATCTCTTTTCTCAGAATCTTCGTTTTTGCCATCTGTCAAAGTAGCTGTTGACGTTGCTGTGCAAATCTGTGTTATCCTTTACTTTTCATGCACTTTAAGAACTTTTCAGATTCTGTCCAAAAGACCTGCAAAATTTAATTGCCCCTGGCCAATTTATGTCTCCGGAATTGGGTCAAGACGAAAACCTTGGCCCCAATGGACGCGGACACACTAGCCAAAGGCAATCTTCAAAGCAATCCATCCAGTGCACGGTCACCCTGCAAGCAAAGACCTTCCAACAGCTCGTGAAACCTATTACAAATCGGGTAATGGGGACAAATCTTCCTAATTAAGATCACAATCCTGTGCGCTGTAATAAACCTTGGAAATTGGCACCGGAACCCTGGGCGCGTCGAGTGAGTGCGTTCCATACCCACTCTCGACTCTTCGGCATCGGCAGTGCTGCCTGACAACACGCAAGGAGAAAAATAAATTTCCCGGCTGTCACACATTAACAAAGTCGTAAATTGGAAAAAATTGTCGACATAAAATCTTATGGGAGATGTTCCAGATCCAGAATCATTGGCAAGCGACGACGACGACGACGGGTTGGATATCTGTGTACCGAGTGTACCTATACTACTCACATCCGCTTAGAGGCGAGCTACAGTTTTGTGGGAGAACAATGCAGCCAGCCCTGTATAATATGTGTGCCGTATATGTAACGGTATGAGGATATTTATTTCATTTTCCCCACGGGCGGCTTCCTGATATTGCTGCCTACTGGTAAGGGGTTATGACTACTGCCACCATACCCCATGCGTAGGTGTGTAAACGCGTTGCTTAAAATTAATTAGGCATCTCTTAAGCATGTTATGTCCTCGGGAAATCACGATTTCCCATTAAAAGTTATATGACAAGCCCTAAAGTGTGATATCTTCTTATCAGCGATAATACTAAGAAAGATTGATGACTTGACTTTATGAAGATTCGCTTTGGTTTTTTTTTTTGTTTGTACATTGTATCCTTTTTTTTCGTATCCTTCCTATGGTGGCAATAAAAAAAGGGATATTGGAAGCAATGTTTGTTTAATTTGTGTCGGAAAGGTGCGGTACGCAAGGGAAGTGTATAACAAAATGTTGAGGATGAAAGGCTTCGGGTTACAACGATAGAGAAAAAACCCCGAAAGAGAAACAACGGACGGAAGTAAGGAAGATCCTGATGGCGCGATGATAAATGATGAAAAAAGGGTGTTCACTTAATTATGCTGGCATAAAATGATTTTTAAAGTTTTAATTCGTCAGTAGACCGTAAACAGGGCGGCTGGCTGTCTTATGTGTGCGGATTTGCGTCATTGGGAAAAGTCATTTCAGTATGATGTGTACGAACGACGGCGATGATTTTATCTCATATTTCCGACGCGTTAAATGCGTGTCTCATCAATTACGGGAGATTTGAGTTAATAAACTTGAGATTGTAAATTCCATATCTGATCTAAGGATTGTGTTACACTGTACGGGAAGCAGGAACACTCGGTGTTTATTATACGTTTCATTAATCTGCTGATCTGTATTGCAAGTATTAAATAAAATCAAGTAGGATTATTTATGTCACTTTCTTAAAAGACTTTATTGCAGCCTTAAGCCAACTAAACTAAGGCAGTTACATATCCTTACATCCAGATGGCAGCGGAGCTTTGCACGGGCTGCTTCGGAAAGGTTTGAACAAATTCCAGCTGATCTTTTGAATGCAGAGGAGGAATGGCAGCAGTCATTGCCTCTGCAGAAAATGTTTGTGGAGTGAAGCGGATTGGGGTTGCGGCTTGGTGGTGAGATATGAACTGCGTGGTTTAAAACGCCTCGAGTTTATTGCAGCCTTAAAACACTCCACTAAGGCACTGACATATCCTTACATCCAAAGGGCAGCGGAGGAATTCCTATCATTGAATCAGTGTTGGTCTTTAACACCAAGCTTGAAAGGGGGGCATCTCTGGTTGACCGATCAGAACACGCAGCTTGCACGACACGTCCTCCGATACCCGATTCAGGCTGATCGGCTGCGAAACGTTGTGGTAGCTAGAACACACTTCAGAGACGATCAATCAACCGTCAACCAGATCATGTGAACGCCCGAACTTTCCCAGGAGCCTCCACATTGACCTCCACCGACCACTACCTCGTTCAATAGCTAAGGTACACCCGTGGATATCCTCTGACCAACGTCAAGAAATGAACATGCTGCAAAGAAGTTTGACGCCGGCAAGGTACGATCGCAAGAAGTTGCATGGTTCTTCTCCAACCGAGTCTCTCAAAACCTCCTTCGTCCTATTTAGCCGGCTTTAAGTGTTGATAGTTAGTGGTTAACTTGATAGTTTGCTTACTACGCCGGAGGTCTGGGTTCGAATCCTGCCATCGTCACCTGAAAAAAAGACTTGTTCTTTTTCACGGTCCCCACCTCCGCGAGGGTTTGACAAGCCCTTCGGATTCGGCAAAAAATTGTAGGTCCCCTTGTATGTGAAGAAATCAACACACACAGCATACATTGTTGAGAGGTTGGCCCTGGTTCACCTCGAGCTGTTGCGCCACTCTATTTATTTATTTAGTTAGTGGTTAACCGTGCAAGGTCGAGCTTTAAAAAGTCATGAGGTATGCCTCTCGTAACAGCCGAAAAAAATCGACTGGACATGTTATAAGTGATGCTGTCAGGAGTATAAACTCAGGATGGGGTAACCCTTGGCAGTAAGGTTATTACTGAAAGATGAACCCGAAGGTCTAAAGAAAATCCACCAGCGTCTGATACATACTGCGCGGCTCGTTGGTCAGCGTTTGATTCCGGAGAAGAGGCTGAACTTCAAATAACAATAATCCAGGAGCGGGATGAGCGGCTACACGGTCGGCGTCTGTTGTTCGGGTTAAGATCGGCCAAATTTTAGCCTGACAGCTGGGAATAAAATGCACCCTGAGGGCGCTAGGAGCTAGGCCTGAGGGGAGTAAGGCCTGGTGGTCGGAAGGTCCAGCTCGGCATCCGACCAGGCTTAGCCCGAAGAAGTTACGAGCAGCCCGTCAATGGTGTCACTATCCATTACGGGGGCGGAGGAGGACAGCACCAAGTCAAAATGAGGGCTAAGGTGGGAACTCTACAAATCGATAACGGCATCAACTCAAAATTGTCACATATGGAATGTCTCGAAGGAGCTTGAACTGGTTGAAGAGGTCAAAAAGTATCAGATCGATGCAACTGCGGCATGTCCTCAACTAAGTGAAAAGGTTCTGGAATCAAAGACTTCGATGGTGGGTGGAAGCTCTTCTGGTCTGGCATCCCAGATCATATGACAGCACAAGCGGATCTGGGGATTCTCAAAAGCCCTCGGTTGTCAGAAAATGTATTTGGTATCTTTCCTAGGGGGAAGGGTTCTGATCTTAAAGGTTAAGCTTGAACGATCGACTCTGGCTCTAGTTCAGGTGTATACATCAAATCTAGAGTCAGAGAATGAGTCCTTCTTCAACGAAATTGATGCTGCCCTGGATAGAGTGGCAGAATTGAACTTCTTTCTCTTGATAGGTGACTTCAATGCACATGTGGGAACGGACAACAGTACTTGGATTAGTGTGATCACGGAGGCACGGTGATCCGGATCAAAACAGGAACGTAGGGAAGTTGTTGGACTTTTGCTGTAAGTATGGTTTGTCCATCATGAAGATCTTTTTCCCACACAAGGACGTTCACATATACACATGGTACAGGCACAGTTTAAATCAGAGGTCACTGATTGATTTCTTTGTTGTATCATCGTGTCCTTAAAGAATGATTTGTGATGTTCTAGTTTTCAGGAGAGATGAGCTGTTAACACTGATCACCAATTATTGTGTACAAATTGTTTTCCAGCTACAGCAGTCCTTTGCCACCGAAGTGAAAACCAAAATTGGTGACCCATATACGGTGGGAAAGGTTGTAGGATGCTGACTCTGACTTTAGAGAGAGCTTTGCACAGGCTCCTTCGGAGAAGTTTGAACAAATTCCAACTGATATTTAGAATGTAGAGGAGGAATGGCAGCTGTTTCGATCGGCAGTCATTGCCTCTGCAGGAAATGTTTGTGGAGTGAAGCGGCTTGGGGCTGTGGCTGGTAGTGAGAAAAGATATGCGTGGCTTAAAACACCTGGAGCTCAAGAAACCATCAGGGAGGAAAATAGAGCCTACATTATGTGGATCCAATGAAGAAACTCAACTTCTCGAGCCCGGTGCAGTGAGGCGCGAAGAACTTCCAAACTGGCAGTCAAAACAGCCGAGGAACAGGCATGGAAAAAGTTCGCCGAGAGATTGGAACACGATTACAGATATGCAAAGAAGACATTTTGGCAGGCTATTCGCCGGCGCAGAGGAAGGAAGTTCAATATCGTTCAAGGGGTTGAATCCAAGGAAAAAATTGCCAGGTTCTGCTTCAACCGAGTCTCTCAAAACCTTCTACGAAGTCCTATGCAGCCTGCATCAAGTTTTGGAAGTAAGTGGCAACATTGCCCGAATTCCAACAGGAATGCCGCCTCTGATGTACTGGATTTCACCCGGCCACCACGATATAACCCCCGGTTTTACGGTGAATGCGAGTAAACACATGCAGCTTAACAGGAAGCATAAAAATCGGCTCTACTAGCGAGCAGAGGGCTAGAGAGCTAGCGAGCAGAGGAGGAGATATGAACACTGGCTTATTCGTAGGAAAAAGAGATGCCAAACTTTTCAAATCCTCTGGCGATGATCTTGTTAGGAGCATTAACCAGCTCATCTGCAAGATATTGTCAGAGGAAAGCATGTTCGACGAATGGAAGCATCCTCAAGAAAGGAGACCCTATGAACTGTGCCATCAGTCTCCTTAAGTTCTCGCATACAAGAAGTATGCGAGAAGTCCATTTCAAAGTGCCTTTAGGCCAGGATGGACCCATCCATCGATCGAATGTTCACACTGTGGCAGATCTCTGGGAAAACCCAGCGATTTCAAATCGATGTTCACCACCTTTTTATCGATTCTAGTTTCGACAACCCCGCCAAGCTCGTCAGTTTGTGCAGGATGATGATGTGGAAAGCTCACGCTGCTCCGTCAAGGTTTCTCACCACCTCCTTTGATGTCTGTTAAAAGGTATTAGACAAGGTGACGCGCTATCATGTGACTTCTTTAACAATATACTAGACAGAATTGTGCGAAACTACTCCGCCAACACTATAGAACCACTTAGTGCCTTGATAAATTATCAAGAGGTACAAATCCTCGCCAATCTCTGTTTCTATGGGCACAAAAAAGCAATTGAGTAGCGTAGCCCTCTCTGGAGTAACTAAAATGTCTCTTTGCAGGACCATCTTCATCCCAGCCTTGCTTTACGGTGCAAAAGCATGGACCCTTGTCGACGTCGGAGAAAACACTTTAGGGTGTTTTGTGAGAAAAATCCTTCGGATGATTTTTGCTTCCGTCTGCATTGAAGGAGATTGGAGGCGGAGATAATCGAAATGGACAGCGACACCGGTCTGGCCAGAAGAGTAAGAATACAACGACTTCTATGGCTCGGTCATATAGACCGGTTGGACACTAACGTCAGGGGCCGTAAAACCTTCGAATTCATAGCGCAGGGGCAGCACAATAGAGGAGCACTGAGACTCAGATGGCGCACGCAAGTGGAAGACCAACTTCGCGTACTAAACAGAGCAGGCCAGTGAAGCTTGTTGGTTGCGGCCCATGTCCACCCCGGACTGTAGCGCCATCAAAAGAATGTAAAGAGTTTTTCATTAATTTAATACTGACAGCTGGGAAACAGAGGTGCCACCCAACCTCAAATTTAGTGCTTTTTAGCACTTTTTTTAGACATTCAGTTCTAGGATAATTAAAGTAGAATCAAATTACAAATAAAGTTTGTAATGCGTAATAACCTACGACAATATAAAAAAATATTTAATCCCTGCCAGTTAGTTTTTTCCGAGGTCCTTTTCCCTAAGCTCGTGTGTAATTTTACTCTCGTTGCTCCTTTTATAAATGTATACTTTACGTGCATACATTAATCGTGCAAAACAAAAAAAAATTTCTTTGGCATTCCACGTGCACACAGATGTACACCGTTCCGATGAAGGAATTTTAATGGAATTTCCATGTTTATAAAATTTCCTCACTCAAAACCAGATACTCGAGCGCCGAGTACTGTAGACGATTCTTCTTCTTCTACTTATTTTTTTCGTCTTGCTTCGTGTAGAAAGGCGCGCACTTTTATCACTCGGGGTTCTTCTTTATTCGGGCTCGTTTTTTTTTTTGTACAACAGAGAATTTATGTCCCAGTGATGAAATGAAATTATCGTCCTTCATAATCCTTATTACCCCCATACATCGGTTGATGGTGGCGCGAGCATCCTCGAAAAAAGCTTCTTTGGGCAATTTAATGTGTTCCATATGATTAATCACATCTGTGGGGCGGTTTTTGGGGGTGGATATAGCTTTTTAAAAGAGAAACGAAACCTCCGCCCAAGACCTTAGCGAGCTGTTGTGTTTCTACACACAGTGCGCAGGGGGCAGGACGACGACACAGGACGACGAACACCAAACACAAATGCTTTTGCTTTTAAGGATGTTCCTCTTAATTATTATCGAATTATTATTTTTTTTTTGCCTGTCTGCCCCCAATCTCCTCGTTGTGGGTATTTTTAGTGCGGGGCGGCTTAATGTGTGTAATAAATGGCCTCTGATTAGATATTAACTTAAATTTCGAAATGAATAAGTATGTATGCTGCTAATGGGAAGATGAGGTATATGAAGCCATTAATAAAGTCGAGTCGGGGGCTTTATAAGGACAAATTACCGGCGGGACGGTCGGGAAAAAGTGGATAGAATAATAAATCTAGGAAACAGAGTGGTCAAATAAGAGGTGGGAGGATTAACAAGGACCATGTACCTTTCACATAATCTGAAAATCTACCAGAGAAAAAACCAAGGCGATTTTTCAGAGACTTTTCGCATGCAGACTCATATTAAATTTTAATTTATTTCATTATCTTGTATACTAGGCCTTGTTGTAGATACCCTTGGGAAGTATAGGGATATGAATAGGCTATGGTATAAATTTTTTTCAAATAAGGCAAGCGGCTTAAACAGTCTTTAAATTGTAATTTGCAATTGATCCTCTAGCTAGGCAATGACGCGAGTAATTGCGGCCTTAGAAAACCCACGGGAAACTATATGTCCTTCATGCGGACGCATAACAGGTCATGAGGCCTTAAATTGCGTGATAAGGAAGAAGCATTATAGAGCATGCAGACTTCTGCAGTCAATTTGTATAGTCCAGATTCATAATGCCGGTTGTTCAGATTCGCCGAGTTTCATTCGCTCCAAATAACCACCCAAATCCGTAATTAGAACATTTGGAAACTTGAACGATGTGAATGGCTGAAAGAGTTTGTCCAAACCTTTTGGCCCAAAACTCAGTTTTCGATTCAGTATGAAGAGTGTATAAAAATCGATATAGCTGTCCTTAAAGTCTTAGAAAATTTCTGATACGTTTGATTTTTTTCATATGATTTCTTTTAAGAACACCGGTGATTAGGGGAGGGCACACGTTCATGAATTTTTATGAATTGCTTTCGAAAATACGTCAAAACGGCGGTATTACAAACTTTTTCAGAAAAATATGGCCCAAAAACTGGGTTTACTTTGAGTTACTTTTAAGGTTTGTCCTAGATCGGCTTCGTACACTGAGCGGTTCATAAGTTATGGCCTCAAACACTTTGAAAAACGTCATCAATTTTAGATTTCATTTCTCAAGAACTTCTCAACTTTTTCAAAAACTAAAATTTTTCCGTTGAAGCTCAATGTTTGGTAGACTTAACTTTCGTGCAACTATCTAACCGTTGTTTTTGCGTAAAAAAAAAATTGCCCTCGCTGTGTTTTCTGACTATATCCGCAGTTTTAAGGCACACCAAATTTTGTCTTTCCACGACTTACTGTTTTCAAGTTACAACGCGATTGGATGGACGGATATGGACAACGTAGTGATACCATAAAAGGTCCTTTTTGCATTTTGGAAGGACCGCTAAAAACCTGCAGATAGATAGTGTAACATTCAGGTACGTACACCACTCTTTTCCTCAGAAAGGGCTTGACCACACTTTCCTCATCCTCATTACATCGCGTTATCCTTGAAAAAAAAAAAAATTATGACATTTTCTGTTCGCATAATAATGGTGGAAACATTTTAATGGATTTCGTTTAATTTAATCCCACAACCACTCTTGAAGAGCTTAATTAAAAGCTATTACCGATCCTCAATTGTTTAACCACACTCCAACACATTATTAAGTGCAACTGGAATATGCCCACTCCGGAATGTTACGACCAATGATTACATCCCGACGAATTGTTATGGCAGTCAATAAAACACTGCAATTAAAATGGCCATAAAGAAATATGCATAAAAAGCTTCATTGCCCCCGGGCCAAATGATGTCTTAATAATGCCCTCAGCAGAGTATGCCTCCGACTCTCGGTCCGAGAACAAGAAAAGCGATTAACCCTAATGACACCGTCGACACCGAAAAAAGTGTGAATTTATTGTGTTGTTCGACACACAACAAGGGAGGGGGTGGTGGGGGGTTGGTGTGTTCGTCCGCAACAGTAGAAGTATATGGACTACCGGTTTTTTTTTTTTGGCTTTTTGGCAACCGGAAGCGGACATCTGTTTGCGACATAAAGAAACATTATATTGCTTAATATTGCTTCTGGAAGTTTCTGCTTCTGATGACCTGCTTGCACACGCCCAAAGGGGGGCTGGAAGGCAATTTAATGCAAGACAGCGTGCGGTTCCGGTGTTTGATAAGTTTTTATGTAGCCATGGACACTACATTTCGAATGCAACCGGAGGAGTTTCTTGCAGTGTTCGGTTTTAATGACTTGACCGTTTCCCATTGGGATAGGGGTTATCCTGGATGGTGATTTTGATTATGCAGTGGTTTTTATTGAGGATATTTGTATCGTTTTGGGACAGTGAGCTGCTGAAACAAGAAATTTAGTTCGTGTTAATGAACATGGAGACCCTAGGCGGATGATAGATAAACTTATGGTGGGAGGGCTTGGAAATAGTTTAGGGACAACTTAAAAATTGACAGGGTTCGGTGGCGTATACGTAACATTTTGTTTGAATTTATTTCGATTTTTTTTTTTTGAAAAACCATCGCGTGCTCATAGTAAAGTGAGATTCTTACTCACTAAGAAATCTCCCATTTTCCGTCAGACTACGACTAAGTTTCCTTAACAAATAGTTCAACCCTCTGTAGTAATCGCGTGTGGCAGGCTGCCTTCCAACGAAGGCACCTTATGCTGCTAGATCCAACGGTCTCGTTCGTTGTAGTCGGCTCGTAAGATTTGTCTGATCCAAAGTTCGGATAATTTCATTGTTGGAGTGTCCGCGAAGTCGAGTACTAAGTTTGTTACCTCGTCAGTCACGGTTGCGATTAGTTTCGAAGATCTTCCGACAAGCCAATGATCTGATTTCTAGCTCGTCGCGTTTCTTTTTATCGTGCGGCTTCCACTTAAGTTTTGCGTCTAGAGTCATTCCTAGATACTTCGCTTCATTTGAGTATGGGATTTGTACCGAGTTTATGAATTAAGGTTTGTTGTTTATCTTTTTGTAAGTAAAGCTAAGATGCGTTGACTTAGTCTCGTTAAGGGCGACTCGCCAGCTCTTCGTCCAGTCGCATATTTTGTTTATAGCGCGCTGAAGTTTTCCTGTTGATAATTCAACTGTAGCATCAATAGCGAGAATAGCAGTGTCGTCAGCGAACGTAGCTTAAATTGTTCCGTCATCATGTGGTATGTCTCTAGTATAAGACAAAAATAATATTGGGCCAAGAATGCTTCCTTGCGGTACACCGGCATTTATCTCTTCGAATTCCGAGTACTCGTTTTCGTACCTTACGCGAAAGATTCTGTCTTCAAGGTAAGACTCTAAGATTCTAAAGAGTTTTTCTGGTAAGCTTAGCCTTAACTTGTACTTCAGGCCTTCGTGCCAGAACTTGTCGAAGGCTTGCGATACGTCGAGAAAGCGCTAGTCTGTACTATGTACTTTTTCGCATTCAGGGCTTTTTCGACTTCGCTTGTTATTCGATAGACCTGGTCGATTGTTCAATGCTTTTTCCTAAATCCGAATTAATGATCCGGAGTCATTCGTCTTTCTTCAATGATTGGTTGCAAGCTTTTAAGCAAGAGCTTCTCGAATACCTTAGATATTATCGGCAGTAGCGAAATTGGTCTGTATGAATTTTTGTCGTTTGGACATTTTCCTGGTTTCGGAACCATTATGACCTCGGCCACTTTCCATTGCCTTGAAACGTATAAAATTCTCATGGAAGCGTTAATGATATAGAGTAGCTTGACCAAAGCTTTTTTCGGTAGCTCCCTTAGAATTTCGCTAGTAATTAAGTCGTAGCCTGGGGCTTTGTTGTACTTCAGATTATTTATTGTTTGACGAAGTTCAGCCAATGACACGGTTTTTATTCTATAATTATCTTGTACCGCATAAGGATTGAGCTCCTCGACCAACGGTTCCCCGTCAAACGGTTTGAATGTTTCTTCTCATCATCATCATCATCTTTTTTGGATGCCGCTTATCCTTTAAAAGGGTGGCTAAATGGTCCTTCCATCTTTCTCGATCCTCCGCCACCAACTCAAGAGACTCCGGCGCAATCCCCAGGCGGGACTCAGAGAGGTTCTTTACCTGATCCCACCACCTGTTTCTTGGCCTACCAGGGGGGCGACGCGCTCGCATCTCGGCTAGCATGGCCTTCCTAGGAAGTCTGTCAGGGGCATCTTCTAGGTAATCTGCAAATAAATCCGCTTTTTCTTTGTCTTCTCTTGCCCATTCGCCGTTTGCTTTTCTTAATGGCGCAGAATGTGCTATAGGCTTCTTAACGGACTTGCCGGCTTTCCAAAGAGAGTAGTTCGAGCCTTTATCGGCAGCCAAGCTTTCGAGGTAAGCAGTTGTCTCGCGACTTTTAAAATCTTGAAGTTCGTGCTTCAGTTTGGGTGGTTCAAGGTGGTTCAAGATGGTCTTGTCCGGGGGTGCTCGCGAACGTTGCCATCTCTTGCGCTCTCTCCTATTTTCGCATATTAGCTCTTCTATTTATCGCGGATATATTGTTCCGCTGTTCGCTAATTCGGACCTCCAAAAAGAAGTGTTATTCCACGCAGCGCTCTGAAGAACTCACACGAGTTTATCTAGTTCGTCTTCTATTTCAAGTGGCGTTTTGAGTGGTACATTTAAGGCTATGTTGTCCTTGCAGTATTTTCTAAAGCCGTCCCAGTCGGTGTTGTTGTTAGTTAATCAAAGCGCTCTTTACTTTTTCGCTAGGCTTCCGCCGATTTTCAAAAGAACTGCCGAGTGATCTGAATCAAAGCGTTCTTCTACATTCGTAAGGTAACGAGGTACCCCCTTGGCGATAAAGAAGTCGAGGAGGTCAGGTATTTCATTTCTGTCGGTTGGCCAATATGTTGGCTTCCCCGTCGATAAGAAGACCATGCCGCGTTTCCTACTTGCTTTGAAGAGGCCTCTGCCTCTTGTTGAATTACATCGTGAGCCCAAAAAAGTACTTTTTGCGTTTAAGTCCCCGCCGTTGACAAAGTTTGACCCAAATGAATCAAAGAGCCGAGCAAGATCTTCATCTGCCAGGCGATACTGGCAGATGAAGAGGAAAATAGCTCGTCGAGACTGAGGTTATTTGCACAGAGCCAAGTTCTATTTCTACACTTCTTTCAAATGAGAGCGATGTCTTGCGCAGATGGAGAGAGCACTTTTCGGAGTTGCTCAACCCCCAACAGGGCACTGAAGATGGCATTCCCACTGCTGACGAGATAAGGGCGGAGAATAGTCCTACAGTAGACGAAGTCACTGAAAGCGATTAAATCGCTAAAAGTTGGCAAGTCAGTCTGCTGGAGTTGATGAAATCCGGCCAGAAATGCTCAAGGCAATGGGTGTAGAGGGTGTTAAATGGCTAACACGTGTCATTTAGTTGGCCTGGGATAGCGGGAGGGCACCTAGCGATTGGCAAACAAGAGTTATAGTGCCCATTTTCAAAAAAGGGAACAGGAGAGATTGCGCCAGTGTATTCGCGAAGGTGTTGGAAACGCTGTGCAGTGTACCCTGCACATAAATGGAGTTCCATTAAAACAGGTGGAGAAGTTTAAGTATCTCGGGGTCTTTTTCACGAAAGATGGGAGGAGTGATACTGAGTTGTCCTGTGGCATTGGCCAAGCTGGAGCATTGGTAAAGGAACTGCGCCGGCCGGTCATCAGGAAAGCTGAGCTTGGAGTGAAAGCAAAGATCTCAGTTTTTAATTCAGTGTTCGTTCCGACCCTCATCTATGGTCATGAAATTTGGGTAATGACCGAAAGAATTAGATCGCGGGTACAAGATGCCGAAACGAGATTCCTGAGGAGCATTGCTGGTGTTACTCTAAGGGACAGAGTGAGAAACGTCAGTATTCGTAGGAATCTTAATGTTGTGCAGCTAATTCTCCGAGTGGAGCGATCGATTCTTCGATGGTTTGGACACGTTGTTGGCAAGCCCCATGACAGGCTTCCTAGACAGGTCATGCTAGCCGAGATGCGAGCGCGTCGCCCCCCTGGTAGGCCAAGAAACAGGTGGTGGGATCAGGTAAAGAACCTCTCTGAGTCCCGCTTGGGGATTGCGCCGGAGTCTCTTGAGTTGGTGGCAGAGGATCGAGAAAGATGGAAGGACCATTTAGCCACCCTCGCTCCGCGACCCTTTTAAAGGATAAGCGGCATTTCGAAAATGATGATGATGATGAAGTTTCGCCTGTTGCTCAAGCTTTTCTAGAATCATGCCTAGAATTTGAGAGACCACATCTGATGCGGCCAATCTTGGTTAACCTCACGTGACGCGACTTGAGCGTACGATCTTGGACCAACAAGTGTGGATTGTCCTTTTGGACTCCGGTGGGAACTTGGACCAGCGACGTTTTCTTGTTCCGTACCCCTTGTCGACTAAAGGGTTTTTGGCTTATCTACTTTAGAAGGTTTTAGGCTTGGGCCATTATTTTCAATATTTTTCTTCGGAGCTTCATGCTGTTTTTGCAACTCAATGGCAATTTCGCAACCTCGGTAGCTCGCTGGTTGACTTCCCCTGTAATTGGCGCAAACCTCGGGCACCTGACTGCTGACATTGCAATCCGTCGAGAGATGTTCGCCGGCACATTTTACGCATCGCGGCTTTTTCTGGCAGTACGCTTACGTTTGTCGGAAGCCTTGGTATCGCTTACATTGGGGTACTAGTCTGTTGCCCTTCCGCTTGGGCTCAATTTTTACCTTAATGCCAAGGATTGCTTTTATTTTGAAGATTTCGTTAATATTTTCAGTTCAATCAAAAGAAAGCATAAAAATTTGCAGGCCGCGTCGGATAACAGCGGAATCTTTGCCTTCGTCCGTACGTTGCTTCTCTTTCTTTATTATGTTCACGGCGTCAAGAATTTTAAAGCCTTGAGCTTGAACATCTTGCATTATTTCGTCCTTGGTACAGGATGGGTGCAGTCCCCTCGCGATAACCCGCAGCGGCTTTTCGAGGTGGATTTCATAAGTAAACCATAGGATTTTCTCTAAAATCAACCTTTGTGACAACCGATAGGCATCAGAGTCATCGACGCACGTTGTTCCGAAGTGATGTTAAGTTATATTTCGTCCCAAGAGTATTTTTAAGGATGTTTCGCAACTTTCCGAAGTCCGTGATCCTAACGACATTTATTGCAGGTGGTCGGCGGTATCTCTCTTGGGGTATTCCTGTCGCTTTTTTTTTATACGACTGGTGTTTCTTCTTTTTGCTGCACGATTTCTACTTCGGGTGAAGAACCCGCCTTTCGTTTCTTGGTAAGCCTTTCCTTAAAGCGCGGATTTGTTTCGCAAGCTCTTTCTCGTCCGTCTGGTATTCATATTGACGTTTCGGTGTTTCCTCGCATTCTATATGGTACCACGGGGATCCTTAAGGCTTCGTTTTCTTTACGTAACGAATCTACTTCGCTTTTAAGCTCGTGATAGAAACGTTCCATTTCATTAAGCTTAGCACGGAGTTCGTTGTTTTCCGCCTCAAAGCATTTAATTTTCGCTAAGTCCTGATTAAGCGGCGGACTTCCTTTCCCGGACACGTTCGATCCGGGAAAGGAAGTCCGCCGTTTGTTGTTTCCCGCCTCAAAGCATTTATTTTTCTCTAAGTTCTGATTAACAGGCGGACTTCCTTTCCCGGAGACGTTCGATCCAGCTGGTGGAGATCGACGTCCCCTTGATCTTCTCAAAAAGGGATTTATAAGCAATAAATGGCTCCCCCAGAATCCGTGGAGCCTACCTCCGAAGAGGGTGGATTTGCCAATGAAACTGGATTGCCACCTGGGGTTATATTATCATTCGTTTTGTCCATCGCAAAGTTTGTAAGCGCTTCGCGCTCAGCATACGGAGGGTGGATTTTAGTCGCCTGGTACTACAGGCATACCTTACCTCGGGTATATTTTAACCCCTACCCGAAGGGAGTTTCGATTTATGTAGCACCAAAAACTGAGTTTAGTATGTTCCGATGTGGAATTTCTGAGGATCTTTTGAGAAGCTTGAGGATCTATACAAACCTGGTGGCCCTATCTAGGCCCTTTCTAACTTCTTCTATAGCTTCTTCCTAATCTAAACGAACAATTTTTAAGCGCACCTCTTCCTAACTCCCTTCCTTCGGGTCATATTGCAGTGCTGATTTTTAATCTCCCACTCACTCCCAGCGCAATGAGAAATGTACTCCAATCCTTTTTCGGGGATGGAAAAAAATGCCAACAATTACTCACGATGCCGCTGCTATCCTTATCCCATCCATCGCATCGTCAAGAGTTTCAAATGACCAATTATACATTAAAACTAAAGAAATTCCCTCTAAAACGAAATTTAAACCCCCGAAGCCAGTAAGCGAAAGGCGCCCCCACAGAGCAGAGAATTAAAAGAAAAATTTAAATTAATTATGGCATTCGTTTATATATATTTTTTTTTTTGCTGGCGCTCTGGCACGGATCTCTCAATTATCCTTATTCCTTAATCTTATACAAAGTGACATTTGTATCCTGATCCACTTCTTGCTCTTGTCGCCGCCCAACGATGCCCCACCCCATTCAGTGTCCGCTGGCTGTCTCTTCGGTTGCGAAGGAGTATTCTATTTTCAGATGAAATCCTTTTTTTTTGTCGTTGGTGTCTTTGTTCGCGCGAACCGTGATATCCTGCTTTCCTCGCCGCCTTGGGCTGTGGAAGGCACAGGATGGAGAAAAAATTTTTAAATGCAACAATTTTTCATTTTGTACCCGCGTATATATACAGGCGTGACGTTGAATCATCATCCTCATCATCATCAGTCGTCCGCGTTAACTACCCAATCCCGTGTCAACACCAGGACTACTGCATACTTAGTTATTACTTCCGTCGACGACGACGACGACGACGACGACGACGCCGGTGATTCTCACAAGCCAGAGAGACGATGCTGTCAAGACGATTCGCGTTACAGTTTGCGAGTTACGTTCGCAGGAAACGTAATGAAATCATTTGACACGTGAATCCTGGTGCAATGCTCCGCCCGCAGGCAGTGTCTCCTTTTCCTGTTTTTCCGCCTTTTGTCTCGATTCAATAGGCCTTTGAGCAGAAGCCAAAAAGAAACGTACTCTTCCTCGACTACAAAGACATTTTCATCCTTGACAGAACCTTGCCTCCTGTCCGTTTAGACTGTAAGATGCCTGCATTAGTCAAAATCTAAGTGGACACTGGGGAAATAATTAATAGCACACACTTCCTTTATCCTTCGTCTGACCGTCCGGCCGGCGCGTTCGAAATAGAATCCTTTTAGCACAATGCTCAACGAAGGAAACTCGACCAAGGCTTGTGCTCATTTCCTTAAAGCCTTAGTTGTGTTGTGTCTATGCTGGGCACACGATGCGAAAACGAGGAAGAACGAGAAAAAACAGGACATTTTCGGTGTATCCTGTTTTAATTAAATAATTAAATTCTTAATTTCAGTTTCGCAACCTCAATGGTGTACTAGATTGCTTATAACATCGCTGTTATAGCACACACATACCCGCCTGGCAGCTGTCCGTGCTGATATCCTTTCTTGGCTGGTATAGTTAGTTGGCAGTTTTGCTCGCAGGCACATATACCTACCTACCTACCTGCCGTGCGTTTAGTTCTTGGAAAACACTTTGGGTTTCTTTTGCCATTTCAGAATGTGTGTTGCCTCGTCATACATTATCCTTGCTCGGACGGGAGACGATGGCGAAGGTGTTTATTATACCGCACGGAGTATTATGATGACAGATGGTGCACACCTCATGTTATTAGTCGAGTTGGAGTTAATAAGTTTCAACATTATGTGGCTCGGTACTGCCTGCGTGTGGCTGTCTGTGTATCCTCTTCGCGCACACCCAAGGTCTGGACGAAAGGATGCTGTAGCTTAACCTCATTTTGTGTTTCTTAGTATGTATTGGATTAAGAACTATCGCCTTTACGCTGGGGAAACATTTGGAGAGATACTTTGGTAGAAGTTAGCCCAACATTGAGTGACGTCCTGGGTTGCAATTAAAAATTGTGTGTGGATAACTACAATGTGGCAGCGTGTTTTAATAATTCAGCAGGTAGGGATCGAGTTCTTGTTTTATTAAAGAAAACGATAGATTAAAAGTGATTCACAGAAATCTTGTTGGATCTCCCATTCGTTATCCCTTAACCATCCTTATTTTTATACCATTTATTCCTATTAGGTAAAATTAAACGCTTGAACAGGGTTCCTTTCTTAAAGGTGGATCACATGGAACCGATTGTCCAGTCTATAATGATGCTTTAAGTTATTTAGTGCAAGCACCCAAGCGGGAGATCACCAAGAGATCCTCAGGTAAGACCTGTGGTTCCTTTTGAAATTTTTTAAAATTTCAGAGTAAAATCTCTGTTAAATCTCTGACAATCCAAAACAAGGATATTAAAGTTCCCACGCAAATACTCACACGACTTCCAACGAAATCCTTTTTCAATCGATTCTTCCCCTCAACAACAACATTGTTCGTGCTTAACTGCTCCATTGACCCCCTTTAAGACGTCAAACAAAAGTTCCTTTCATTTCCAAACAACTGTCATAGTAACAGACTAAAATTCCCATATCCACCCACATCACATCTGCTAATGAGATATCGATAATTTAAGGGCAGGAGAAATCCTTTCACAAAGACACTCCTGGAAAGCTGCTGTTTTCAATTTATTTGTCATCCAAACGTGTTTCATTGGCATCAGGACTCGCATACGCCTCCGCACATTCGATTTGTGCAAATCAATGGGAAAATGCAAGAGAAAACGGGACTTCAAATAAGATTTTCAAAAGCAAAATTCAAGCAGAAACACCCGCCATTCATCGAGCTGCCAGAATATTTGTTGCTGCAATTCTTTCTTCTATTCCTCGGTAAATGGTTTCCCTGCCTTGAGCTCCGGTGTGTCTTCATAATACACGGGAAAAGGACTTGAACCCCGTACCTGTACGAGCTTGTATTTATATGTTTTATTGCTCCGACATCCGCATACAAATTTGGGGTCGTCTATATGTGCTCTGCAGCGTCCTGAGCCATTGCTGGTGCAACATGGGCAACACCTATAAGCACACCTGAAGATGATGAAATTTTTCATTCCATACATTTGTGAGCGAGCGCACTCGGGCGCGAAATGTAAGCAAACGGAGGCGGCAGCAAACGGATGTGTTTTATTCAAATACAACCCCGGTGGCTGCCGGTTTGATTCATTGTTATTTTCTAGTTTTCTCCGACAGGACGACGATGCCCCCGCTCCTCCCAACACTTGACAGAGGAAAATTTTCAACGACGACAACGATGGGAATGTGCCGCCTGGTGGCACTCATATATACGTTTGAAAGGATAACAAACAGAGACTTTCTTTTTGGGGGACACACACATACACATGGATGCAATGAGAAAACTCAATGCAATTGCAGGTCGCAGGACATCCAGCCATCGTACACAGGGATTCAACTTGAACCAAAGCGCGTTGAACAACAAAATGTTGAATGCGATCTGTGTCAGCATATCGTAAGAGGTCATATACACAATACGAGGCTTGTGTCCTTACCATGTGCCACAACGACGCGTGGCAAGGTGAATCGAACGGATGTGAGCGTTCTTTTCCTCCTCCAATTTGCACTTCTAAGTTTCCAAATGGATTTGTAAATATTGTTATCGACAAGGACGCACACATGCGGCGAATGGAAATTGTGTGTGTTTTTAACCCATTATCGATTGGTTATTGGATTGTCGGTATATAACTTATGGTGTGAATGGACCACTATACTGCCTTTCAGGACTGCTGGGGAAGAAGGTACACAAAGTATGGCTTTAGCCATCAAGGCCGGGCCTATTACTTAAAAGCGATAAACTTGGTCTTTAGCATTCTCCATTTTCGAAGGCGTTTCAGGTTGTAAGAGCAGCAGTTGAAATTCGCCTTTGAACAAAGTCAAAGTCAAAGTTCTGCCCTTAGGAATAAAGGCAAGTTTCAAGTAAACTGTGAAACTGCCCTTTATTCCTAAGGGCAGTTTCACAGTTTAACTCAACACATAAAAAAAACTATCGGTTACAGCTCGAGGCATTGGCTTGACGTCTTACAATAATGTATTCTGCGAGATGATCCTAGACATATGAAGGAAACCTACAAAAATATGGTACCCTCGAAGGGTTTGTCAGATCCTCGTGAAGCAGGTTGGCAACAACCTGGAAACTCTCGGTCCTTCTCACTTCAATTCGCGTCTCCCTTTTCCAGGTGATGCTTCAAAGTATGTGGTCCATGGATCAGGTTTTTTTTTATAAAACTGAGAGCTCTGGTTAAGTTTTTTTCAGGATTTTGTTTCCAGCCACAGGACTTCCCGTGATTGGATTACGGCAGCTTCCGAAGCAGATGACACCCTCGAGTTCAAACTCGTTTTCGACAGGGAGATGGAAATAACGCCATCACTGTAAGGCCTGATTTCACGTCCTGTCCTCCTGTCGTATAGCTATTGCCGTCGGTCGTCGTTATTGCCGTCAAAGCTGTCGAGTTGATCGTCGTTATGCCCGTTTGAGCTGGGTGAGGGCCAGCGGCTATAGTTTTTCCGTCTTAAATGTTATTTTGGGTGTTCATATTTGGCGCCACTAGTAAGCCAGATTTGCTAGGATAAGGCACTAATACCACAAGCCTTGCCAAGTAGCTGCTTATTGGCTGATTTAAACCTCAGCTTTGCTTTAGCTTTTGGCACGCTGGCTGCCCACATCACCATTGAATTTAAGCTCAGCAGAGCTGAGTTTGTCGTACTCCTCAGCCGGCCATGGTTGAGTCATTAGAACTTAAACCTCCGCAACGGCGGGAGTCATTGAGAAAGACGTTCACGACAAGTCGTGACACAAAACGGAGGAGAAGTCATATTACCACGACGACTATGACAAGAATATATCTTTTTACTACAACAAAGGTACCTCAACAAATATTTTCCGCTTCTGTCTGTCTATCGCGCTGGGATTGCTATTAAATAACTGCGATAAGACTAGAAAAGCCACTGCAAGGTAGGTTCGCCCATATTAAGGATATCGTTTTTTAAATTAAGCCAGGTCCAAAAACTAAAATGAAAGTCGTAGATGTCGTTTGTCTGCTTCGTCACCACGTACGGACGGGTGAAATTATTATTCTGTTTTGCACCACTTTTGTTTAAAAAAAAAAATTAATTCAACGGAACAACCCCTAAACCTGGGTGGGGTAAACCCTAGAAGCCAGGTCCATGTTTAGACTCCAGGGTATCAGATTGGGTGCACCAGAGCCGTCGTCGACTTCTTACTGGCCTATCCCCCACCACCTCTTTTCCGGAACCCTAACTAGCACTAGAAATTCTTAGGCACCTAAGTACAAAAAAGAGGGGGTAGTTTATAAAGATAGTTTTCGTCCTGAATGTTGACAGCACTGTGATCCTTATTTGAGGATTTATCCGTTGCATGATCTCCTTCTAAGGCCTTCAAAAATTGACTTCTGAGACTCGAGTAGCCAGCCATTTTGGGAAATTATAGAGTGGCTATTCTCTTTTTGCTCAGTATAGTCACGCTTATGTTCAGCAAGGTAAGACAGAGCAAGTTCTCGGCCTTAACCACGCGGAGGTAATATAAACACTTGACGTGTAGTAACAGTAAGAGGTCAGAGCGTCACCAGGATGAGGCGATCAGTGCCCATCGTGTTTCTACAGCAACCAACAACCTTGAAATGCATATTCTTGTTAAATAAAACGAGGAGGGGGACAATGTGTTGTGACAATGAGTGTTGGGACATTGCGTCCGAAACTATCGACGAGGAAACAACATCCAAGAGGCGCTTAAGACAGTTTCCACAGCATCCAACCACCTTGGAATGCATATTCTTGTTAAATAAAACTAGGAGGGCGCCAATGTGTTGTGAGAATGAGTGTTGGGACATTGCGTTCAAATTTATCGATGGAGATACAACATCCAAGAGGCGCTAAAGATAGTTTCTACAGCATCCAGCCACCTTGAAATGCATTTTCTGATTAAGTAAAACTAGGAGGGGGACAATTTGCTGCCACAATGAGTGTTGGGAAATTGCGTTCGAAACTATTGATGAGAAAAAAACATTCAAGAGGCGCTTAAGATAGTTTATACAGCATCCAACCACTTTTATGTGCATGCTCTGATTAAGTAAAACTAGGAGGGAACAATGTGTTGTGACAATGAGAGTTGGGACATTGCGTTCGAAACTGTCGATAAGAAAACAACACCCCAGAGACAGATGTTGATTAAGATGAGAAGATCATGTTTAAGACAGTTTATTTATGCCCCCGAAAATTAGGAGGGAAACAATATCTGGTGAAACAGAGCCTGTAATCGGCCTTAACAACGCAGAGATAATATAAGCACTTGACGTATAGTAACAATAAGAACTCAGAGTCTCAACAGGATGAGGATTTCAGTGTCCATCGTGTTTTGACAGCAACCGACCACCTTGAAATGCATGCATTGGCTAAATAAAACGAGGTAGGGGACAATGTGTTGTGACAATGAGTGCTGGGACATTGCGTTCAAAACTATCGATGAATAAATAACATCCAAGAAGCGCTAAAGATAGTTTCTACCACCTTGAAATGAATGTTCTGATTAAGTTAAACTAGGAGAGGGGCAATGTGTTGTGACAATGAGTGTTGAGACATTGCGTTTGAAACTTTCGACGAGAAAACAACATCCAAGAGGCGCTTAAGACAAGTTCTACAGTATTCTATTACCTTGAAATGCATGCTCTGGTTGAATAAAACTAGGAGGGGGACAATGTGTTGTGACAATGAGAGTTGGGACATTGGGTTCGAAACTATCGATATGAAAAAAAATCCAAGACGCCCTTAAGACAATTAACTTATCTCCCCCAACAAAATTAGGAGGGGAAAAATACGATTACTAATTGGATAAGTGATTGCCATTACCATTGCTGGGCTGCGGAACTTTTTGGTGACACACTTCAGGTTTAACTTCAAAGGGTAGAGCATCCAGAATAATCGGGATACGACGCTAGTTATGCTTTCTTTTCGCGATGGTTGCGGGAACAGCCAGGTTTATATTCGCCTGATCTGAACCAGGACCTGAATCCAACCTGCTGATCTTGAGACAGACAACCCTTGATTTCTATAAAATGCAGTTCAACGATTAGACGCTGACGAGTGAGCCGAACAATATGAAACACGAGCTGCTGGGTTTTATTTGAACTTCAGGTTAATCTTTCAGTTATGTCCTCAGTCCAAGGGCGGCTCTACAAGGAGTTTTTGCTCCTTAAATATTGCTTACAACACGATGAATACTAGTTCGTCGGGTTGATTTTGGTCAGGTCTTACCTAAAGGCTATTCTTACCCCGACTTTATGCAGTGGGAAGAGATTGCTCTAACTTGGAGGGGCTTGAGTTAAGCAGAAAAAGTCTTGGCAAAGGGGTTTGCAAATGCGCCCTATAGCTGCGATCAAGCCATAGGTACGGGAAGAGCAGTACGGCTCTCGTTCTGGCAGAGGCTCAACTGACCAGCTTTTGAAAAAAAACCAAACCAGTCAACACGTATTTGTTAGTGTGGAAAGGTTTTCCAAAATTTGTTAGTTGGAAAAGGGTTTAAAACGCCGTCCCTCGGCACAAACTCTGCAAAGTTTTGAGGGCCCCTGTAAGGGCCATTCATTGTTTTTGCAGAAGCTGTGTTCTGATAAATGGCATCAAATCTCGGTCTTTTCTTGGGTAAGCCATTTGAGTGGTAGGCCATTTACTTTCACCTTTCTTTTTCTCTTTATAGTCCCAAGGCGAAGTCCAGTGAGCGCAGGATGGATTTATTCCAGACCGTCTGTAGTATTGGCCAAGCTGCTACGCCATAGTTAAGGGACTGTAAATTCATATACAAGCTTCGTGCACTCATAATATCTTTCACTTCAACAAATTTACCTTAACGACTAGTTAGCTCTTCCTCTCGTTATGTAGGTTGCTTTTTAGTGAATAAACTGGGCAATTGTAAGACTTAAAAGGTTCCGCCATGCCTTACGCGCATAAACAATGACGTTTTTCGAATTACACGAGGAAAAAGACGAAAAATTAGATTCAAAAACGGAAGCCTGCCAACATAGCAATGATAATGTGCCTGCTCCAGGTAAACAAAGCTAGGAGGGGGTCAATGTGAAAAGAAAACATATTATCCAGAAAAAATATTGCATTGAAAACTTTAGTCTAAAAAACAGCATCCCTAAAACAAAAGCAATGGTGATGTGGTTGATCCGGGCAAATAAACCTAAGAGGGGGACAATGTAACATGAAAATATATTTTTCAGAGAAAATATTGCGTTCAAAACATTAAACTGAAAAACTGCATCCCTGCCACGGAAGCAATTGTGGTGTGCTTGGTCTTTTGGAAAAAGCTAAGAGGGGGGCAATGTGACATAAAAATATATGTCTCAGAGAAAGTATTGCGTTCGAAACTTAAGACTTAAAAATGGCATGACTGTCTTTCGGGATTAGTTTATCCAACTAATTTCCATTTGACTGTTTCTAAAAACTTCACAACTGAAAAATAGCTGAAGTGATGGGCTAACTCTGGACGAACAAATGAGACATGCAAATAAACCTCCCTCCAGGCTTTAGCTTTTCAAACAGTTTCCTCCGAAAAACTTTGAAAATCGCCCAACAACTCAATGTCACAGACCAACAGACACATGTTCATTTTAACCCTTGCCCTGAAATGTAGCTTTTCGGGAAAATATGGCCTTCTAGCATATTGTTCCCTTTCATATGTTAACCACAAATATCCCAACTCGAAAAGCCCAACTAAACCTATCTACGGCCGATTTGTTCAATATTTCCATAATCGTCCCCAAGCACAGATCTCATCTACAGAGGCCTTCAAGCGTACCATGCCATTGGGACACATATCTAACAGCCTCCTTAACTGCCCATGACATTTTCTTATATTCCTCATTAGAGCATTTCTGAGTACAATTCCGACCATATACAGCTGTACAGAGAGGACACAATATTTATTGGACCTTGAACTGGGCATTTGGGTCCCGCACACTCACTGCAAATGGCCGCTTCAACATAATCACTATAAATTTTATCCCAAGATTACATCGAAAACAAAAATATCTCCATTCAATCGGCCGCTGCGGATCTGGCCAACAGATGCTTGAATATCTATGGCGTGTGTGCACCATACATCCGAGAGTGATCGAATATATATAAAATACAGAGGCCAACTCATATGGCAATAGCGAACAAGCTCAACTCCAGGGAATGGGCGATAACTGGTATTTGGCTTTAGCTAGGTCACAACTCGTCGTTTATCCATTGCCTCTCGAAAATCCAATTTATCGCCGTCTGAGGACACACAGGGAGACCATCCGACAGACCAAGAGTCATATGGTTCCCCAAAAACTAGGACAAAACTACTCTTCCCACACACACACACACACATACCCTAGTGTTTGACGCAAAAAAAAAGCCAAAGTCCTCCTATCGACATTACCCCCCTCCCTATCCTATACGAAATATAGCAAGGACCCTCCGATAGTTGTGCTGCTCGGCTCCTCACAAAAGGCGGCAAAACGAATAAAAGGAAGCTGAAACAACAGCGACTAAGGGCTCTATTTCTATATGAAGTGTTTGTGTAGATTGTATATCGTCAACATAGCCAGGGCTGGGGGAATCATAAAAAAAGTACGACACACGCCTTAACCCGGGTGTTAAAGTTTGTCTTTTCATGCACACCGAGAGCTGAGGGATTTTATCTTTTCCTTCCCTCATTTTGCAGTATGTGTCTTCTGGGTTGCGGGTGGACGGGCTCTTCTCCGTTTTGTCCAAGCTTGCTATCGCATTCATCGCTGTACGTCACGATTGATTTGACACTGGCTAAGGCCTGTTTGTATAGTTCTGTTATTAAAATTCCAACAGCATATTGTATATTATTCTGGCAAAAAACTATGCCAAAAAATCGAAAAATCCTTGACAGGGTGGGACGGAATAAAATTCCATTTGCTCACCCTTTACCCATATAGGCGGGCGACATCATGCACATTTGAAAGTCTCTTTTGTTTTAGGAAAAGGCAAAAATATTACAGGGCCAGGGACCCAAGCAGGAGCTTAGAGGACTACCAGATTTTTTCTGCCGATTGCTGTTGTGTTCGCTGTGCGGAACGAATCTCAATTGTATGTGGAATTTATTTGCGACCATGACTGTGTGTTACACACATCGATAGTTTGGCGCGGGATTTTGTGAACAGTAATTAAAAATAAGTCGTTAAGGGGGATGTAGCTGTGTAAGCCCGGCTTATATGGATAAGGATATGACCCGGAATCAAAACAATTATGTGGAGCTCTTTATTTTTGCTGTGGCAACCAGGACAACTGATTTTGGAATGAGCTTATGAAGTTGCGTACTTAAAAGGCTTTGTTGATTTCGACCAACGATTCCGTTCTTTGATAATCTTCAGGGGTTCCTTGCATGAATGAAACGTGAATGCTTATAACCTCAAGCAGCTAAACAGGAAGCATATAGAGCGCCTACGCATAGAATGACTAGAACTGCACGCGAGCTCTGCGAGCAAAAGAGGTGAGAGAAACAGCTGCTTCTCAGAAGCACAAAGAGCGGTGTCCAAGCCGAACAAAGCAGAGCTGACTGATTATAACTGCACAGCTTTTCAAATCCATGGGCAAGATATGGTCGGAGCAAAGCATACCCCCAGCATCGGAATGGAATGGAACCCCAGCATCGTTTGCCCAATCTTAAAAAAAGAGATCGTAGATCGGCCATCGATCTCCTTAGCATCGCATACAAGATCTTTTCTGGCTGTATTGAAAACATAGGCTAAGTGTAAAAGGTCCACATCACTGTGGCCTTAGGCAAGTGAACTATATTGATCAAATATGCCTAATGTAGAAGATCTGAAAAAAAAAAAAACCATTTCAAGGCCGCGTATGACAGATCTTTAGATTCAACTCAAGATCGTTACCGATCAACCTTTCTCACTGATGTCAAAAAAGGATTAAGACCAGGCGATGTGGTTTCACGTGACTTCTTTAACATCATACTTGGGAGAATTTCGCAGAGCTCCCGAGCCAACACCAGAGGAACAAAAACTTACAATTACTCGTACAATTACTCGCATATACAGATGACATTGCATTGGCATAATCGGTTGAACATAGCGTAATGTCAGTAAAACCTTGGTGAGTAATGGAACGGAAGCGGTGAGTATGGGCTAAGTTGTTAGCGAGACCAAAACTGAGTTTATGCTTTCATCAAGAAAAGAAACCCAACCCAGCGTCTTGTACAAAACAAGGCCATAGCTTCAGATGCTTTGTTTACCAGGGTTCCGCTGTATATTCAGTCAATGACCCAAGCACTGAGATCAAACTCTTGCCAAACCCTCCTTCCTTAGTCAGGGAGGCAATTGAAATAGCAAAGAACTCTCTCGAGAACAAATTAAGTGTCCATTTATAAGATCTTCATCTCAATCAGTCCTGGCCAGTCCAAAACGCTTTTAGGCTGCTTTGAGAGAAAGATGTTTCGAAAGAAAGATCCTTCGGCTTATTTTTGGGCGCGTTTTCATAGACGAAGAATGGAAGAGAAGGTAAAAACGTGGAACTAAAAGAGTCAGTGTACAACGGCTGTGTCATCTAGAGCGGAACGCTACCAACGACCGGTCACGAAAAATCTTCGAAACCACCCCGCAGAGACGCACAGTAAAGGATCAGCGAGATTCAGTTGAAAGCGAGTCTCAGTCAATTTCGCGTACAAAACTGGAGATGTCTAGCTTGAAACAGAGCCAACTGGTGAAGCTTGTTGGTTGAGGCCCAGGTCTCGGGCTGTAGCAAAGAAAAGAGGAAGAGGTTCCCCCCAAAACCCCCCTGCGTTCGCACCGGCTATGTGAGGTTATCTGCAAGTTTGGCTCGTCAAGAAGGATCATCACTGGCCGAGGGACTGCAATCACGATGGAGTTTCGTGGGATTAGCAGGATCCTCAACTTATCAATATATACCCGGCAGGGCCGCCTTACTTAGAGTTGAGACGACGGGCTTAACGAACCCGCGGTACCTTAGTGAATCCGGCAAGCGTCTGTCCATACTGGGCGACTTGTCAGTCGGCGTGCTAATAGAAATGAAGTTCCGCTTTTTTAATGCAAATCTAGAGAGGACGTTGAGTGGCGGCCAGGTCACGAAAATGGTCCATCTGGTAGTGGCCTTTGGGTTGCGAAGCTCGACCGGAGGCTATATTCTGGTACCATGGGAGGCAGAGCGCCCATGAGCCAAGTCGGTTCTGCAGCCTTGTTCATTTCTGCCTAAAAAAGGTTGGCCCCCTTGTCGGAGCTTCATGGTGGCTGTGGTTACCCAAAGCCGTAGGAACATTTGCGGGCCTAGTAGTCCTGCCTTCGGGCTCCTGGGCTACTAGACCGGAAGGTGTTCACGCCTTAACCTGACTTCATATTGCGCTGGGTGATTTCTTGTGCTGGATAGCACATAGATTGATCCTGGGCCGGTAAAAGCTTGTCTTTACCATTGATGTGGAATTGGCCACCGTGAGATTAAGCCTACGAGGCAGGTGCTCTCGTTAAGCCTTTTTATTTCTTCTTACCAAAGTACAGTTCTCACGCTGCCACAACCAATGTTAATAAATGCGGTGGCGTAACAGCTAGAGGTGAGCCAGGACCAACTTCTCAACGATGTATATGCTGTGGGTGTTAATTTTTTCACATACAAGGACCTTAAATTTTTTGCCAGATCCGAACAGCACTTTGATAAGTTTTTCAAGACAAATGGTACTCTCTGAGGGCTTGTTAGACCCTCGCGGAGGGGTGGACCATTCAAAAAAAAGAGTCTTTTTCAGGTGACGGTGGCAGGATTCGATCCCAGACCTCCGGTTTAGTGAGAGCCACGGTACCCCACGCCAGAGCCATTAGTGTTAGTGATATAAGCGTCGGAGCTGGGCAAGCCTGTTGCGAGCATTTCAGCAGGAACTGAGGAGTGCAGACCAGGCAAAACGGCTTCACAAAAACAGTTCCTCATAATATCCTGTTCGCCTACAATCCGAAAAGCATTTAGTGAACAAATTGTTGCTGGAACTAGAAGAAAGGACACGGATGAAATCAGATGAGACGACACATCACAGAAACGAGACATCAACAAGCACTAAGCAGAGCTTACATCATCAAAAGACGAGATTTTATGCGAAGCCTAGGCTACGAACTCCAAAAATTTCAATGGACCTGGCAACCGTATCGCGAACGCTTTATTATTATCAGGCAGGGGTGCTACGAATGCGGTTTTGTGGTTGGTGTGTGGGACTAATGTACACGAAGCCACGGGCTCAAATCCCGTCCGAAGTAGTAAACGTTTTTTCACGGCCCCAGCTTCACGAGGGTCTGATAAACCAACCCTCCGAGAGTATCATTTGTCATGATGAGTGACTTTGGTTGTAACGAGAGGTGTCATGCAATGACTTTTCTTAGCTGGAAGAGCCAGTTTGTATAGTAGAGCATCTCAGTAGTCTTGCAGGCTATACTTTAGGGCAGAGCGACATGGAAGTCAAGGAAACAGGTTGTATTTGAAAACAAGAAGATCGGTGATCTTCCTAGTTTTGATCTTTCCTTACACTTAGTTCTTAGTGCCACAAGAGTAACTTAAAATTAACTAAAGTAATTAATGCCACTCTACGCACGCCTCCTTGAAAACCTCGACCAAAGGAGGTGCCCCTCAGGGAGGTGAACTATCCCCTATTCTCTGGAACGTAGTAAACAAACTGTTACTAATACTAGAAGAGTCGGGCTGCAAAACGTTTGCTTATGAGGATGATGTCGCCATTCATTGCCTTCTCGAGGAAGTATCTCCAAGTACTGAGAGACTTAATGCAACATACTCTCACTTTTCTCTCCAGCCGATTGAAAATGATTTGAGTGTTAATGCACAAAAGACTGAAATCGTCCTCTTCACTAAAAAATACAAAATCCCCCACATTGTCGCTCCCACCATAAATGGCACCAGCCTACCGTCCTCCAATAAGGTGACGTACCTTGGCCTTGTTTTGGACAGAAGATTAAGCTGGAAGCTCAATACAGCTGAACGAGCAAGGAAAGGCCCTTTATGAGTAAAAAAGCCATTGGGTGTTAATGGGGTCTGCAGCCTTTTATGAAACATTAGCACAGTTGTGATTAGACCAATCCGGCTCATAGTCAACGTTGTAAGGAAGTTACAAAGGCAAGCATGCATCTGCATCAGTGGTGCCCTGAGATTCACTCCTACTGATGCGCTCGAAATCCTATTGAACCTTACCCCCTTGAATATCTTTGGTAAGCAAATAGCTACCAACTGCGCAATTCGACTTGAGGCATGTGCGGAATGGTGTGATAACACCTATGGACATGCCAATATTCTAAACGAGCAGCATCTCACCTCCACGAACCTGGATTATACTTCACCTTCATACTTTCCGGAGAAAAACTTCGAAGCCTTGATTCCGAAAAGGGACCTGTGGTACGGTGGTAATATACCCATTGGTAGCGTCATACATTATTACACAGACGGATCCAAGACGAAAGATGGTGTTGGAAGTAGTGTATTCTCTAAGTGTCTTAATTCAAATAAGTCTCTTCGACTACCTAATCAATGCAGTGTCTTCCAAGCAAAAATAATGGCGATTAGCGAAGCCCAGTCCTGGTTAAAGTGGAATTGCGGCCTCAATATCTGCACCTTCACCAGGTGGTAGCCAGGTCGCAATTTAATCCCTTATATTGTTCTCTGTGTGAATTAGTTATCAACTGTCGCATATCTCTTGAGCAGTTTCATCTCTTGAGCCTGGCAACCGCTTGTGCTGGGTGCCAGGCCTTAGAGAAATTATGGCCAACTGTGAGGCTGACAAACTCGCTAAAAACGCCAAACGATGAAGTCTACTGTAATATAGGTAGGTACTCCCCTAGCTACCTTAAAACTGCAGCTCAACGATCAAAGTAAACCAAAAAAACTGACACCAGATGGAGGACAGGCACCACATGTTACACCTCCAAACGAATTCGGCCCCGTCTCGATCAAAAACGATCAACTAGCCTGATCTCCTTAAAGCGATCCGAAATTTGCACAACAGTGGGAACTATTGTGGAATTACATTGGTCTTCACGCAAACAGACTAGGTTTTTTCTCAAGCGACTTCTGTAGAAGCTGCCTAGATGAGAAAGAAGACGAAAGTATACAGCACCTTCCCTGTAGCTGCCCGGCACTCGCATCCTACAGAAAATCCATATGAGGCTCCAAAATCTCCATGAAACTCCTTCTACAACTATCCAAGTTACCTCAGTGAGACACCGGTCAAAAAGATCACTAGAATTCACTGACAAGACTGGCTGGCTGCCATAAAATTCACGCCAACCCCCTTGGCTACATTACTTTGGCCTCAGTGCACCAAAAAGCCACTTACCTTCCTACCTACCTGCCTGCATAGAATTCTTTATCAGGTGCTAAGCAAAAAAGAGTCCTCATCATCTACGGGAGACATCATTCTTTTTGCGAGGAAAATTATAGTCCTTGCATTCGGTCCCTTTAGATGCTATTGAACTCCTTTCTTCTATGATTGTGAATGATATTCAATTTTGCCAATCTTTTTCCATGGTCCTCATTTTGAGTTGATTATCCTGTGTCTAGAATGATCAACTAACAGTTTGCAAGTTTTTCTAATTTTAGTGTATCGGATGCAGTGAGATTGGGGATTAAACCGTGGGACCTCCATCCACGTTTTAATCTTAAATCATGCATTTGTTTTCTTACCTCCAGATGTTTCACCACGCCGCTTCACTGCACAAACATCTTCTTCGATAGCACTGATTGCTTGACAAAAGCCGAAGCCGCCACCGTCCCTTGAGAAGAGAGTTGTACTTTGTTGCCCGTCTCTGAAGCTTGCTGGGCAAACTTTTGTTTGAACCAGCCAAAGCATCCTGCTCTAAGATCTCTCTTCGTTTCAGAGTCACCAGTCTTGGTTTGCGAGTCGAAATCGTAGTTTTCAATAATTAGAATCAGATGCTGTTTATACATTTTACCATATGCGTTACTTGTAGAGAAAACAAGCCATTTGTGATTCACCGGCAGGGTATGATACTAAAACCTTTACCCATCTCGTGTAATGGTCTTACAATTAAGCTATTTTCCCCCGAATACATCTATGTCCAAATTCTACTACCTCACTATATTTTTTGCCTTACGAACACTGAATATTCATTGCATAATGTTATCGATATTTCTCAGGAAACTTCTCTTCCATTGAATTGACAATCAACTAAGCAATCAAGGACTAAAACGAATCCTTTTGGTGTTTTCATTTCAAAGTCGAATGGTAGGAAAATTTAATTGATTTAACCTGGATGATAAATGTTTATCCTTGGCATTCTTCAATGCTACATATCGCCCTTCCCAACTCCCTGAAACATCAAAGATAAATACCGATTCGAAATCACAGAGCAGCAATTTGTCACATCAGAAGTCTTACACGTAATACCACCGGATAACTGGCACATTCCGTTGAATTTGTTACATTCCTAATGCACCGTGATGCATTCAGCCAGTCCAGCGATTGCACCACATAGCAGCGCGCCAGTACATCAAACATTGACGCTGATTGTAGCATTCTTCATGAATCATAGCGATGCGGTATTTACCTTCCTTAATCCCAAAGTGCAACCAGCAAAACAGCCATCCATCATTATGGCACAGTGTGCGCGCCTTGTGGGTGATGCAACTCTGCGTCGAAATGGAACGAAATATGAGCAAAGTGATGGTCTGCTCGTTCAAGGGGGTGCTGCCCTCCCCATCAGAACATAACATCCTGGCCGAATGGCATGCGGGTGGGTTGTGGAAATTTATTTATATCCTCCTCCCGGGATATAGCCTGATGGCTCCGTCTAGGTTCGCTCAATTTTTCTATCTTGCAGGAGGTTTAGTCCTGTTGTTTTTTCTTTACTCGTCCTCCACTACTGGTACACGACATGTTCATGTTTATTTATCAGTAATGACTTTATTTCGCAATGACAAAGTGGTCTCCCAGGAATGGTGGACACGATATGTACCGACAGACAGTTGTATTGTGCAATGAAAATAGAAAAACACAAAATGGAAACTGTTCAAAGGATTAAATAAAGGTTTACTTGGGGTATGTATTGCGATAAAATGATGATAAACACGAATAAACTGTGAAGATGTATAAAATACGAATCGAGCTCTTAAGCTTCAAAAGGTAATTCATCATCATCATCATTTTCGAATGCCGCTTATCCTTTAAAAGGGTCGCGGAGCGAGGGTGGCTAAATGGCCTTTCCATCGTTCTTCATGCTCCGACACCAACTCAAGAGACCCCGGGCGCAGTCCCCAGGCGGGACTCAGAGAGGTTCTTTACCTGATCCCACCACCCGTTTCTTGGCCTACGGCTAGCATAACCTGTCTAGGAAGTCTGTCATGTGTCATGCGAACAACGTGTCCAAACTATCGAATAATCCATCGCTCCACTCGGAGAATTAGCTGCTCAACATTAAGATTCTCGCAAATACTGACGTTTCTCACTATATCCCTTAGAGTAACACCAGCAATACACCTCAGGAATCTCATTTCGGCAGCTTCTAGTTCTTTCGGTCATTACCCAAACTTCGTGACCATAGATGCGGGTCGGAACGAACACTGAATTAAAAACTGAGATCTTTGCTTTCAATCCAAGCTCAGCTTTCCCGATGACCGGCCGGCGCAGTTCCTTTACTATTGCTCCAGCTTGGCCAATTCTACAGGACAACTCAGTATCACTCCTGCCATCCTTCGTGAAAAAGACCCCGAGATACTTAAACTTCTCCACCTGTTTTGATGGAACTCCAATTATGTGCAGGGTACACTGCACAGGAGTGCAGTGTTTACTTTCATCCCAGCATCACCACAAACGGCTGTAAATCTATCCAGTGCTCGCTGAAGTTCCTCCTTGGATGATGCAAGGATGGCCAAATTATTTGCGAAAAGCAGATGGCTCATCCTGATGCCAGCCAATTCGAAACATTGCTCGCCAAGACTGCGCTTCACCATCCAGTCCATATATGCTATGAAAAGGAGCGGCGACAGAACACAGCCCTGGCGAAGTCCAACGCGCACATCAAAAGGACGGGATTTGACGCCGTTTATCCGCACACAGCTTCTGCAGTTTCCATACAAAGACTGGGTGGCTGTCAGAAGAGGCCCACTTAGCGCATAGTCCTGCAAAGCTCTCCACAGTGTATCCCGAGGGACTTGGTCATACGCCTTTTCCCTATCTACAAAACACGCATAGACCGGTTTGGCATATTCCCGGGCCTTCTCAAGAATAACCTTCAGAGTAAAAAGCTTATCGGTTGTGCCTCTATGCCAGGCCGAAAGCCGCACTGTTCTTCCCGTAGCAAAGGCTCGATTACAGCCCTGGAACGCGTTTCCAACACCTTCGCGAATACTTTTCGCGGAAGACTCAAGAGAGATATGCCTTTATAGTTGGCGCAATCTCTCCTGTTCCCTTTTTTGAAAATGGGCACTATAACTCCCGTTTGCCAATCGCTAGGTGCTTTCCCGCTGTCCCAGGCCACCTCAATGACACGTGTTAGCCATTTAACACCCTCTTCACCCATTGCCTTGAGCATTTCTGGACGGATTCCATCAACTCCAGCAGACTTGCCAACTTTTAGCGATTTAATCGCTTTAGTGACTTCGTCTACTGTGGGACTATTCTCCGCCCTTATCTCGTCAGCAGTGGGAGAATGCCATCTTTAGTGCCCTGTTGGAGGTTGAGCAACTCCGAAAAGTGCTCCCTCCATCTGCGCAAGACATCGTTCTCATTTGAAATAAGTCTACCGTCCTTGGATTTAACCCCTTGAATGATAACCAACTTCCTTCCTCTGAGCCGGCGAATGGTCTGTCAAAATATCTTATTTGCAGGTCTGTAATCGTGCTCCAACTTCTCGCCGAACTTTTTCGATGACTGTTCCTTGGCTGTTCTGACTGCCAGATTGGAAGTCCTTCGCGCCTCTTTGTACCAGGCTCGAGAAGTTGAGTTTCTACATTGGATCCACGCAATGTAGGCTCTCTTCTTCTCTCTGATGGCTTCTTGAACTCCAGGCGTTTTAAACCAATCAGTTCCTTTCTCACCACCAGCCGCTACCCCAAGCCGCTTCACTCCACAAACATTTCCTGCAGAGGCAATGACTGCCGATGGAAACAGCTGCCATTCCTCCTCTACATTCAAAAGGTCAGTTGGAATTTGCTCAAACTTCTCCGAAACATGCTGTGCAAAGCGCTCTCTGAAATCAGAGCCAGCATTCTGCTACCTTTCATACCGTATGCGGGTCACCAGTCTTGGTTTTCGCCTGGGTGGCAAAGGAATACTGTCACTGAAAAACAATTTACACGGCACTAAGTGGTGATCAGTTGACAACTCAGCTCCCCTGAAAACTCGAACATCACAAATCATTCTTTGAACACACGATGGTACAACAAAAAAATCAATCAGTGACTTCTGATTTAAACTGTGCTTGTATTTGTGAATGTCTTTGTGTGGGAAAAAGGTGCTCATGATGGACAAGCCATATGCACAGCAAAAGTCCAACAACTTCCCTCCGTTCCTGTTTTGATCCGGATCACCGTGCCTCCCGATTACACTCCTCCAAGTACTGTCGTCCGTACCTACATGTGCATTGAAGTCACCCATCAGGATAAAGAAATCCATTTCTGCCACACTGTCCAGGGCAGCATCAACTTCGATCAAAAAGGACTCATACTCTGACTCTCGATTTGGTGCATAAACCTGAACCAGAGCTCCTTCCCCCTAACGGAATGACATCGAATACATTTTCTAACAACCGGGGGCTTGTGAGTATCCCCACACCCGCCTGTGCAGTCATGTGATTTGGGACGCCAGACCAGAAGAGCTTCCACCCATCATCGAAGTCTTTGGTTCCAGAACCCTTCCACTTAGTGAGGAGATGCCAGTTGCATCGAGCTGATACTTTTTGGCCTCCTCAACCAGTTCGAGTTCCTTCCTCGTTAGTGACGAGACATTCCACGTGGCAATTTTGAGTTGGTGCCGTTGTCGATTTATAGAATTTCCACCTAAGCCCTCATTTTGACTTGGTGCTGTCCCCCTCCGCCCCCGTAATGGATAGCGGCACCGTTGACGGGCTACTCGTAACTTCTTCGGGTTAAACCCGGTCGGATGCCGAGCGGGACCTTCCGACCACCAAGCGCTCGCATGCTGACACCCCTCAGGCCCAGCTCCAAAGGGTGCCCTGGATTACCAGGATCAGCGAGACAGACGCTCCTGGATTTCTGTTATTTGAAGTTCAGCCGTCCCTCTGGGATCGGACGCTGACCAACGAGCCGCACAATGTGTATCAGGAGCGCTGCTGGATTTTATTTAAACCTTCGAGTTCATCTTTTTCAGTTATAACTTTACTGCCAAGGGTGACCCCACAAGGAGTTTATTCTCCTCGACAGCATCACTTCTGCCTGAAAATTACTTCCTCCTGTGGATTTTAGTCGGCTTTTACGACAGGCATACCTTACCTCAAGGCTATTCTTAAACCCGACCTTGCATGGAATCAAAAGGTAATTTCCATCTAAATTGATTGTCACACAAAAAATGTCAGTATAGGAAAAAACGATAGTTTTCCAGTCCTTTCTAAACGATCCAGGCCTAACAGCTGAAGAGTCTTTGGTAGATTTTATAGACATGACAGGAGCATTTTACGACATCACTCGGTAGGCGACCGTCTTAATGTGAAACGTCACTGCAAACGAGAATGCATCGATGCCTTAAAATAATTGAATTAAACCTACGCATCCGACAAATCGGTCAACTGTACCCCACGACTTAGGAAATTTTATCCTTGTGGTTATGCAAAGCCCAAGTAATCAGTGCCATTGAAGGGATCTCAACTGGAACAGCATGAAGCGAGCCAACAAAACTATTTTCCCACGCATTGGTGGCTCCGAAGGGCCAATTCCACGGTCATTTCTCCCACCGACTCCTCGCTTGCCCATTCGGCATTCAGCTCTACAACGCTCGCTCGGAATCCAGGGATTTCGCAACAATAGTTTTCACGTCTGTTTAAGTATTCCATTCGAGTATCCCTCCAGTCATTTTAAGGAAACAACAATACGTCTCCAGGAGCACCGGATACAAATGGAACCCTAGAACGAAGACACACACAAGGGTTAGCAAAACATTACACAGGCATTGTTGCACGTCACCGAACACCGTATACCATCTATCTGAAAGGACGTGAATCGCAGGTTTGTGTATCCTTTCGGAGCCCGAAAAAAAACATACAAAGCCAACGAAATTCATTATTTAACTTTAATTCGCGTAATTAAAGTAAAGCGTTGCGTAAATTCTCGTTCGAGTGGCGGCGACGATTTTAATGAAAATTACTTGCGCACTTCCACCCAAAGCGAATCCTTCTTCTCGTCCTGCCGCACGCTGCTGGTCCCAATGCAATGGCCAAACGGCACGCGAGCGTTGCTGGGTTATCGAAATAATTGATTTAGTTAAATTGCGGCTTTTCGAGGCTCAACACAAAATTTGCATAATGTGAATTTACTGCAACGAATTTGGCCAAAAAAAACCGGAGCTACATTCCACTTCAAATCGAAACGCTCGCCGATAAATGGGTTTTTTTGTTTTTATGCTCGGCAAACCTCCTAAGTGAATTTAGGTTGGGTTTCGCAGTAATTGATTCCAAATCCAATGCAGATATAGGTCGGATAAAGGACGACATTAAAACCAAAAAAAAAAAACAGTCCACAAATGCAGTGTGCTTAACTATGGAGAGAGTACTTAAAAAATAGCCTAGAAAAATCCTCAACACAAAACGCGCTATGTAAACTATGAGGACAAAATTCCACAAATATAATGGGATATAATTACGCCGATAATTATATTTTCTAAATGAAACCATTAAATGCAGATTTAATTAGACCATAACTTCGGCGAATTGATTTACTTTGGAGTAGGCCGAAATCTGTGTACTCGTTTGATTAATTTTTAAAATATTACACATGTTGTTTCGCAACATCGAGCAGGCTACAGGCTTTATAAATGGAGCCGGGGCGCTTAGGACAGTGCACACACATCAGGTGTAAATTAATTATTGTTTTCCAAGCCAAAACACTTGTTGTGGTTTTTCAATTAAAACGCGCACGGGACAAATGGGCACTCTACCGAGCGCTTAGTCGAATTGAATTTCGAGCTTTAGGTATTGTGCTTGCACAAAGCACGACAGGACGAAATGGATTATGACGTTTTTTTTTTAGTTCTTATTTATGGCTGATAAAAATTGCGAAACCGATTTAGTAATGAATATAGGCTTTGCTAAATTGGATCGGGTTAATCGGGTTGGTTGACTTTTAACATAGTCACAACCGAGGCAGAAGGATGATTTCAAAAAAGGGGTTAGGCAATAGGAGAAATAGTTTTTATTTAAAAATTTAGATAACTGTTTAAGGAGCCAGATTCTATGGAGCTTTGAGTGTCCTTCCTGTTTCTGGACTTCTGGTCGCGTTTCTTATTAATCAGCTCATAAATTTGCTCGATAGTCACAGAGTCCAAATACCAAAAATGAGCAGACATCTTTAACATCATACTTGAGAGAATTGTACAGAACTCTCGCGCCAACACCAGAGGTACAATCTTTCAAAAGTCCATTCAACTACTCGCATACGCAAACGACATTGACATAATCGGTAGAACAAAGCGTGATGTCAGTGAAGCCTTCGTGAGTATTGGGACGGAAGCGGCGAATATGGGTTTAGCAGTCAATGAGGGCAAAACCAAGTATATGCTGTCATCAAGAAAAGACACCCAACACCGACGTCTTGGACAAAACATCACCATCGACAGCTATAACTTTGAGGTAGTTAGGGACTTTGTCTACCTGGGTTCCGCTATCAATTCAGGCAATGACACCAGCGCTGAAATCAAACGAAGGATAACTCTTGCCAATCGCTGTTTCTTTGGGCTAAGAAGGCAATTGAGTAGCAAAGCCCTCTCTCGAGCAACTAAAGTGTCAATGTATAAGACCCTCATCATCCCAGTCCTGCTTTACGGTGCAGAAGCATGGACCCTGTCAAAGGCGGATGAAAACACTTTAGGCTGCTTCGAGAGGAAAATTCTTCGGACGATTTACGGTCCCGTCTGCATAGGCGGAGAGTGGAGGAGGAGATATAACATCGAACTGTACGGGCTATACAGCGGTACCGATCTAGCCAAAAGAGTTAAAACACAACGTCTACGATGGCTGGGTCATCTAGAGCGGATGGACACCAACGCCCCGGCCCGGAAAATCTTCGAATCCACACCGCAGGGACGACGCGGTAGAGGAGCACCGAGACTCAGGTGGCGCACGCAAGTGGAAGGGGCCTCAGCCAACTTCGCGTGCGAAACTGGAGACGGCTAGCTAGAGACAGAGCTGGCTGGCGAAGCTTGTTGGCTGAGGCCCAGGTGCACCCCGGACTGTAGCGCCACCTTAAGTAAGTAAGTAAGATTGAGCTGACACTATTTTTATTACACTCCAAAGTAGAGATGTTTCGATTAGTTATGTTGAAGAAAATATCTTGCATAATGGCACCGCGGCTTTGATCACAGGCCCTTACTGCTTTCATAAAATTTTTGATGCCCTTTTTTTGTACAAAAATATGGCTGTAGCATGACCGTTTCACATTCAGCTGGAAAGCGTCAAACCAGAGCGATAGCGAAAACTCGAGACCAGAGAAATCAGTAGTTACTACACAATGAAAGCGCGAAACCGGGACGACTGTTTTGACTGCACAGCGACAAAACATAACATTATGTTTTTCTAAAATTTGGCGACCTTATTGCACACGAATAGTTTATATTTCACAATAATTACTAGCTTCGAGAAAAAAAGGCTGTTCAACGGTCAGCGTGTCATAACTTACAATAGCGACTGACAGAATAATCGTCGAAATCGGCGAGGTTTTTCAATTTTTCGAAAAGGTATTGTGAACCACCCAATACATTTTTTATTGATTTGACAACTCGGGCGAGACTCTCGCTCGCTCTCTCGCTATTAATGTGAAACAGGCATCACACCGATGACGCGCTGAGTCTTTGGGCTCAGGAATTTTGGCAACCAGTTAGCAATAGAGTTTCCTGAGATGATTTGGTCTGGAAATCGTTATTGCAATAAATCGATTGTTTCATTTGCGGTGTGGAAGGATTCATACAAAATTCATACAATCCAGTTGCGGATTGCATAAATCCACGTTTCTGCCATTCAAAGTTTCCGCAATTTGGGCCTGATTTTCGAAAAAGCTGGACACGATCGCAGCACCTGACCTTCTCATTGAGGATGCGGTTTTTCTACCACATCCCATTGGATAGAAGGTTAAGTCTGATTCATAGTTTGTAACATAGAAAAATAATCACCGTAGACCCCCAAGACCTCAAGGGCATATGATCCAGACCGAATAGTAAGGCGAATGAGCCATGTCCGTCTGTCCGTCCTTCCGTTCTTCCGTCTGTCGGTAGTTTTTAGACTTTAAATTTTGAGATAGAAACTTGAAACTTGATATCTGTTCTTTCTAGGTCCCGAAGCAGTACAAGTGTAAACATTTTTGAAATCCGCCCACTGACACGCCCACTTTACTTAATAGCATGAAAAATCAAAGTTGTCACAGGAATCTGAAATTTGGTATGTGTTATCCTCGCTTATGAGTTTTGTGGTTGGTATTTAAAAAAAAGAAGCAAAAGCCGCCCCCATGTGGGCGGGGTCATATTTAATTTGCATTCTAATAAACAGTACGATACATTCGATATATGTCCCTTAAATCCGAAAAAAATTGCACTATAAAATGTTCAGATATGTGCGTAAGCTATCAAATCAAATGAATAAATGTTTGCCACGCCCACTTTTTGGGGCTTTTACTAGTATAAACCAAATTTTTAGTATAAAATAAACACATGTATACCACTTCTAATAGAAAATTTAAACAAAAGATCGATGTTATTGAAAAGGAGTTGTTGCCACGCCCCTTTTTCAAGGAAGAAGATTCTTAGCTGACAAATTTTAAATACAATCAAAGTAAATAGAGACTGAAATTTAACAACCAAGATTTATGACGCAGTTTGGAGCTAGACAGTGGTCAATTGGGATGGGGTATCCAACGGTTCGCCTAAGCGTATTGTATCTAACCCTCACACTAGTTTCCCTGGGCCACATGAGGACTTTTAAGCGTCAAATTTGACAGTTCTGTATATATGCAAAGCCATTGAGCAATTTTTTCGATCGATCTTAGCGTGAATTTGCAAATTTTTTGTATGATCTTACGTTACAAAAATGCGTTGATTTTTTGACAAATGTGAAATGAATATCGTAGATGACACCTGTCAAACTTCAGTGATGCCACGTACATAGAAAAAAACTGGCATAGAATTTTTAAAATGCGTTGTCATTGGGAAAACCTTTAATTCCTTTCAGAAAGACTCGTTTTGTCCATATCTCGTTGGATGAAATAATTTGAAGGTAAAACTACCTTTCTTAGAAATAACCAGTGAGTAAGTAAGCTGCGTTTTCCTCTATTTTCGGCAGACATATTGAAAAAACGTGTTGCTTAATGACGCCGGTGCTGAGGCTAAAGCTCAACTCGCTGCGGTCGGCTGAGGCCTCTACCAAGCTTGATTCCAGAAATGCTTACTTACTTACTTACTTACTTTAGGTGGCGCTACAGTCCGGGGTGGATCTAAGCCTCAGCCAACAAGCTTCGCCAGCCAGCTCTGTCTCTAGCTAGCCGTCTCCAGTTTCGCACGCGAAGTGCTGATTCCAGAAATACTGAGGCTTAAATCAGCCTCCAACGAGTTGTTTTGGTGCCCTTTGCAAGGCTTGTCATATGTAGGTACCTAATACATAATTCACAAGCTGAACATTGATGAGGATGCCTCCTTATCGTTGTCGGAAACGAGCTCAGATTCGAGGGCGCTATCAGCTTCCAGACTAAAGCAACTAGACTAAATGCTTCAGTATGATGTGCAATGTCAGGTTACAAAGCCCTTAAAAAGTTGGGTTTCTGTACTCAGTTTTTCAAAAACGCTCACAAAAACACTCTGAAGAGTCTCGTGAAAAAGGGAGAGCCAAATTGAAACGAGAGTAACCGAGCCTGCAATTCTTGCGAAAGCTCCTTTTGACAGTGCTGTCAACCTGCTTCGGGAGCGCAATCTGAGCTCAGCCAATAAGCCTGGAAAGGCAGATTGTTGGAGGAAGCCACTTGCTTAAGGGATTCGTTCCTTAAGTCAACGCGATTCGAGAGCGGTTTTTAATAGCATGAGACAGAGTAGTCAGCGGTTTTTGGGAGGGCTTCTTTCAAGCCTTCAACCCTGAAACTGAAGTTCAAGCAACTTAGGAAGCTCCCTCAAAAATCACAAAGGAGGCCAAAGCAGCCTCAACTGTGTCTAGGTTTTTTTTTGCGATGTTGCAAAGAATCCTCTGATCATCGATAATTTGGACCAGGGCGATGATGGTCGCTTAAGCTCGGATAATTGGAGTCTTCTGGAATATAGCTGGAAGGCAGCACTGCCTGATCAACTCCACGCTAGCACTATCGACTTTCATGCACAGGTGCTGGCTTTAGACAGTTGGCAAGCTCTTGATATGTAGCAACGAGACCTCGCAGCTAGCTGCATCAAGTCGGCTGTCGCAAAGGTCGGCCCTGTATTTCTCGGTGAGAAGTCGGCGATAACATTCAGGTCGAATTCCTGCCATTGTCACCTGAAAAAAAAGACTTGTTCCTTCCCGCAGTCCCCAAATCCGCGAGAGTCTGACAAGTCCTCCGAGAGTATCATTTTGTCTTGAATAAACTTCTCAAAGTGCTTTATGGATTCGGCAAAAAATTTTAGGTCCCCTTGTTTGTGAAGAAATTAACACTCACAGCATACATTGTTGAGAAGTTGCCCTGGTTCACCTCGAGCTGTTGCGCCTGGATTAGTCTGGATTCCTCCAAGTCCTGGATTCCTCCAGATTAGAAAATTGACGGTTATAAAGCAGAGGAGCCAAACGATGGCGACCGATTAGTTTCGCTGCTTTTGAACCCGAAGGCGATTGCGCCCCAAGCCGCAAGGGATTTCAAGTTTTTCTAGAGCTGGATACCCTTAACATGAAGGTCTAGGTAATGGACCGTTAATCCGGTTTCTAGCCTAGCTGCGGAATCGGCTGGCCCGTTCAAGGCATTACTTTCTCAGAACAAGGTTGGTAGTAACGGTGAGCAAATGTCTGATTGGGAGGATTGCGACATGACAGTTGTAGAAGCGTCTGTACCAACTAGCAATTATGCTTCACTTGGTACAGATCAACTTACATAATTCTATTGCAGGCTATTCTAACCTCTTGCTCAAGATATCGTCCTCTAATCCACGGAGCCTAAGGTTCTTGATAGCCAAATCATAGCTGGATTGAGGGTAAAAGATTATGAGAGCCTGATGAGCCATGGTTCATCTTCTCTGTATAACTATCCCATCTAATCGATCTAGCCAGACTCGGCTAGAAGAACTCGACTTTAAGACTCAACCTAAATGGCAAACCACACAATAAGTCCCTTATTCCACTCGGGAAGTCAATTGTAGACCAAGCTTCAAATATCCTAAGGTTTCCGGTAAATGGCCTCTAATTGAATCTTCTACGCAAATTTAAGGGCGGAATTTGTTAACCAATTCCAAGAAGATATGAAGAATAACGACGTCCTTGCGCAGATTTATGAGGGAATACAGCAACACCCGGGGACCTTCGATGACTTCTACTCTGACGTTAGGGCACTGACTTTACAATGAGAATACGAGGACGAGCTAGTGAACATTTAACTAGAGAACATTAACGACAGGATCGCAACCGAAAAATTTGGTGTCTTAAAATAAGCTTTCAAAATACCAAATGGTACTATAGAGGGGCTAAAAGGTTAAGTATGTTTTACAACATCATGAAACTTCGATGGAAATACACAGCGAAAAAGGCCTCAACTTTGAATCAGAGGCCTTCCTCCGGAGTTTGGAACACTTAGAGCCGGTTTTTCAGTGCTGAGTTAAGCCCAGCTTAAACCAAGATCTGTTAATCCCGTAACAAAATGCATCTGGAGTTAACCTAGCGACCAGTTTTTCAATGCAGAGTTAACTCCGTCAACGAAGCTGTCAAAATCTTCGACTCTCGCAATTATTGACTCTCCCAGCTCTCATTTTACAAAGAAAAACACAGGAAAAGAAGTTTGAGTTATTCTCAATTGTCATTTTTCAATTGTCGTTTGTCACAGCAACGTGCAAATCCACTGACATTCGACGCAGAAAAAACATTTAAAGAAGTTCATACTGTTCTCCAGAGATGATCCGAGATTAACTCACCAATATTGGTGAGTTAACCCGAGATTAACCCCAGATCTTAGTTCACTGAATAACTCATTTCTGGGGTTAGTCTCAGTTTTACTCGGAAAGTCGGATGATCTCGCACTGAAAAACCGGCCCTTATGGGCCTAGAGAAATCTTTTCTTTATCGTTTACGAAACTGAATAAGCTTACCATGAGCCTTTCGATTGCTTTAATTTTGGGACCAGTATCAGCGGGGCTAAGACAACGCAAAAACAAACTAAAGAGTTCAAAACTATACAATGCCAAAAGTTCAGTTTGATTAGCTATCGATTATGTAGAAGGATATCCAAAGAAATTCTATTTTAAGGATTAAGAGGGGAGCAATGTATCGTCATTGTCACCAAGAGTCTTGAAACAGAACCTTTTATGTTAAATATTTATTTCTATCCTTTCGAGGGTAACCATCAAATAAGAACTATCAAACGAGCCAACTTCATAAATTAGTAACAAACAGGAAAAAGGATCCTGTTGGTAAAAAATAAATGCCAAGTCGATTTTTCTTCCTGCCAGGCAGTTGCCCAAAAAACATAATCGCTAAGCGATATCCATTATGATTACACATATACATACTGCGCCTTTGAAAGGGAACGAAACTGAGAGCATTATCCTTCCATTAAAAATTTCGTGTAAGGATTACAATATTACACAAAAATGAAATTAACCATCGATTCCTTTTTTCCGACATTACAGCTCAATTATAAATTCATTCCATGTATCGTTACAGCAAGTCGATCATTTTGAAAGAAGCCTTTTAGCGGACTCCCGTGCGCCTCTCTATACAAAGAAGGTCCTGCCTGCACATGAATTCATGGCTGTGTGGGTGTGTATGTGTTTTTTTGTGGATCCTGGTTTTGTTGTTATCCAAAAATTGAGATTCATTTATCATACATTACCCGATATTCCACTTACTTTCGAGGAGATTATCCTTTCATATTTTAATATCCGCTCGGGCGTGCAAAGACGTCAGATGACTCGGTGATGTGCCATCGCAGAATAGTATAGTCCTCCACGCTTTAGGTTTGTGCGATGGCGGCGCGGGGGTATTTTGTGGTGCGAATAGGCGCTACTCTTGCCAAGAAAATAAGGCCTCATCTCGACTTCCCTGGCACAGGAGGCTGGTTTTAATGTGGAAAAAGAGGTTTTTTTTTCGGATTGTCATGACGTGCTCATTAGAGGTGGATTCTACACAAGGATACACGTCGTCGTCTAAGTGAACTGCGAGAATAGCGCGGGCGTTCCATGTGCGCTATGGCAGCGCGACGGCAGTGGCAATCACTTTAACGAACGACGACGTGCTGTGCAAATGGATTTTCGTTTTTCCGTTTTCCGTTGTCATTTGTGTGTGTGTGTGTGTGTGTGTGTTGTTCGTAGAACAGGAGATTGGAAAATTTATTTTCCAAAAATTGTTATTCACTTGTTGGTTGCTGAAGTGATATCTCATCTCGTGTCGTTCGTCAAAAGCTCTTTAAGAGGATACTCTTTAAACAAAGACAAAGTTAAATGTATCCCTTTAATTTAATGTCGCTGCAGTCGTCCATACACCCACTGATGCCACAAGGATACACTCTGTCCCCAAGGCTGCATACACTTGAATGCGTGTAGTAAATCCTTGTGATTACTTGACATTAATTTAAAGTTTCCTTCCGTTGTCGCTGAAGAGCGGATAATTGAATTCCTGAGTAAACTTTTGGTTTCCGATTTAAACTCAGTTTTCAATCACTCGCTGACATACCCTTGTCCATGAACTTAAGGACATCGTTGGCGCAGTAGAACCGAACATCAGATAGCGAAGGATGGGGGCAAAAAAAAAATTGTTTAAACTAAAAAGAAAAACACTGAAATACTCGGAAGTTGTCAGTAAACTTTTATCAATGAAACGAAGGAGAAATACCATCGCTAAGTGTATAAAATGCGAAGGAAAAGGAAACAGAAATTAGCATTGATTTGCGATGAAGGAATTTCACTGCAGAAAATGGATAGAAAAAAAAACTACCCCAAAGGAGTATAAGAAGGGAATCTCGAGAATCTGATAAAATAAACGAATCTAACTTTTTGGGAATCTTTATCCTGCCATCTCGTCCATCTTGTTAAAAAAAAAAAAAACTTTTTACTGTGCATTTTTTTTTATTTCAAGGATAACTCGAGATTTTTTAGGAGCTGAAGGCGAGTTACTGTGCTGAAATATGCTACAGAATGGAACATAAGTTTATTATTTGACCATAAAGGGGCGGCGACCATTAACTGTCATAATCTGTCACAATTCTGCTTTCAAAATTCTGCTGTTCAAAATTTTGCCCTTAAAATTTCTTCTTTTCATAATTCTGCCTTTTAAAATTCTGACTTAAGCAACAAAATTCTGCTTATCCTTTTTTAAACATACTTTTTACTTTTTTCAAGTAAACTTAAAAATCAAGCAGGCAGAGGGTTGCAGCGACCACCAACCCCCCCAGAATTTGAAAGTTAGAATTTCGAGAAGCGGAAATTTAAAAGCAGAATTTTGACCCCAAACCCCATTTAACACTGTCAAAAGTCCCTTATCGGGTTTCTCGAGCCGTGAGTCAACTAATGGGAGTGGGAAATCCTGTGTTGGGAGTGGGATTTTCAAACCCTGCTTTTCCTGCTTTTGGCCGTTAAGAGGTGGAGAAATCATAAAGAAGAGATAATTTGTCATAATTCTGCTGTTAAAAATTCTGCTTGTCATAATTCTGCCTTTCAAAATTCTGACGTAAGCAATAAGTTTAAGCTTATTCTTCTTTTTACCTTGCCGTTTCTTTGACGTTAAGTTAAAAGCAGACTGTGTCGCTTTGGAAAAGCTGCATTTCCGGAATTTTGTAAAACAGAATTTTGAAAAGCAGAATTTTTAAACCAGGATTTTGTGAAAAGAATTTTTTCCTGACAGAATTTGGTCCCCAAACCGAACAAGCCTATTGTCCTTGACACTACACGACATACGTAGCGATAAAACGGTCCCGTTTGGAAAGATTGCTCGACTCGTCTCTAAGTTCATGCTTAATTCTGGGACAAATTTCGAGCTCTTGGACCCGCTTTTGCTTTTTTATTGTTTTCAAACACAATGTAAAAGTTAAAGACTTAAACCAACGACGAAAAAAAGTTACTTTCATTAGGGATGGGTATAATTTGGCAGCTCAGACTATTTTGCAGTTTCAGACTGCTGTCGCACAGCTTATTCTAATACGGGAAAACTTAGGTTCCTTGCCATGATTATGACATTGCAATCACCATCAATTGAGAGCGCTACCGACCGTTTTTTGGTATCTTTAGAGAGGTGATATTTGATATATGTACTTATGAGCTCCACGTTTGATGTTAATTACATGCAGTCTAAAGGAGACGGCAATACGTGCCACACATCTAATGGCATTAGTTCTGCTTAAGGAACGATCAGCGTCAACAGGGAGCACTACCAATCGATGATTACTATTTTCTTTGCCCAAACTGGAAGATCTTCATACGAATCTAAACTTTTTAATCCTCTAGGGCGGCGCTAGGTGCCATACAGGTACTGCAGAATGAAGCCGCAACAATTCAAAGGAAAATGTTACCATTCAACGAACTCCATTCATTGATTGATAGTAATAAATTTTAATACAAAATGTTGATACAATAAAATGGCGGCGCTGCGTGTCACACACGTAATAACCAAATGGACACTGTGGACATTGGCAACAGAGAGCTATTACCGATCGACTGTAACCAATGTCTTTTGGTCCGGATCGGATGATCTAGGTTCACACAGCGACTAGTTATTCTAAGACGGCGGCGTTGAGTGCCACACAGGCAACTTCAAATATGCAGTTTGATAGAGTGGGTTAACCGATCGACGGTCACCGCATTGCTTTGGCTCACATTAGATGTTATACGTGCATACGACAAGTGGTAGCAACAGGACGGCACTGCGTGTCACACGGCATGAGATGGACATGTGACACGAAAACAACGATGACAATGGAGAAATGCTTTAAACAGCTGATAACTAATTTATTTTTGTCTGGATTAGTTTGTATTGATTCACGTTAGGGTCTACGATTTCAATAGGAAGCTTCTACGTGCCACACAGGTGATGCCACATTGTTGACTTGGTTCGAGCAATTTAAGTCGTAACTGTTCAAGACAAACACTACCAATCGATTGTAACCAAATTACTTTGGCCTGCATTGGTTGATGGAAATGTTTAAGAGCTCGAATATTTTAAGGCAAAACTGCGACGATGCGGGTCACACAGCCGACATAGCACTAGAAAATTTGACGCTTTTAGATAAAAAGGGGCTCTAGAGATTGATAAGAATAATCTATGTAGTTTGGCTTCCAACAGATGATATTTTCCACGCTACGATATTCGAGATCAACAGAATGGAGCTACGTGTCATACAGATGATGTCACAGCTCATATTACCCACTTTTTAGGGCGTGGCCCATACACATTTTTGTCTTCCAATGAATAAATTAGAGCCAAAAAACTTCAAGATTAAGTGATGCTGGATAAATAGGGTCGGGTATTTAGAAGTTCGTTTCAGACGAACTCTTGCACTTACTGACTTGCTTTTGCCTAATTTCAGTTCTTGGGTATGAACAACAGATGGCTTTAACGGTACAGTGCTATTTGTCACACAGCCATTACCACAGTAGACATTCTGAAACTTAAAAAAAGTGGGAGCATTTCTATCAATATTTCATCGACGTGAGTTGTCGATTGCTTGTTTCTTTTAGCAGCTTAAATGAAATGAGTGCGGCTCTACGTGTCACACAGTGGACATTTTGACACTTTCGAGAAAAAAAAACGATGGCATCATCACCACCATGAACTGACATCACTTTCGATTGATATAGTTTCTTGTGGCCCTATAGGTGTGGATGGCATGTCTCTTACAGAGAACGGCGCTACATGCCACACATCTTATGCAACAGTAGATATTCTGATAGGCATGAATGTGATCCCATTCGCAGTGAGCTGGCCACAGAAGCTTAACCATTCTTTTTGACCCAAGATTTAATTTTTGATAAGTTGCAATTGACAGTCAGTCGCTTTAATTCAGACCAGTCTCGACGCTCTAATCTCCCTAATCGCTTTTATTTCTCCGGTACGTGTCGTTAAGCCGTGTCATTAAGAAGTTATTGTAATTGTCTTTTGTCTAGAACTGAAATTGTCGGTCAGGAGTAGGTTCCTAAACCGACTTTCGAAGCCTCAGTTTACATCCTTGTTGGTAAATTTGACTGACTTGATTGAATTTCTATTTTAAAGCCAACAAGTAAATGCAAAAGCTGCTGTGTAGCTTCCTCTAAATGCGTCTTCACGTTGAATGAAGCAAGGATCCTGTATGAGTGTTATAAATCGTTCAACGCCTTGCACGTAATGTATGTTAGTAGCTGAAATCCCTTTCGCGTCAATACCTCCATACGGAGTTTAAAAATAATCCATCTCGACGATCAGCACTCAACTTTATTGCACCGACAACGACGCACTGCTTTCCTACAAGTAAAACGCTGCCAAGGACGAGTGCATCCTAAAACAGCTGAAGCATAAGGTGTATGTGAGTAAAATACATCCGTATGAGCAGGTATTGGATTGTGCATACATTTTATCGGCTTAAGACTGTGAGCATGTTCAACAGAAAATGGTCTTACGGTCCTTAGTAGGGCATATTCCTTCGTGCCATAAACGGACTTAAAAGTTTGCCAGTCAAGGCTTAAATAAACTCGGTTAGGTGAGGGGCTCAACCAACCAGCAAAACCAGGAGAAGAAATAATAAAAATGAATTTCAAGTCAATTACAGGTTGATTGCCTGTTACAAAGTCTGCCCTAATCAAGCATCATAATACCGGCCAGCTCTGTCGCACCACCCCAAGAGGTGGAACTGGACGAATGGTCAATTCATTGCATCACCACCGCATCATATAGCCGTGTTGTAAGCTTTTATTGTACAACATACCAATGCATGGGCCTATGGGTATAATTTAGTTGGTCCTTTACAGCTAGTTAGCTAATGATGATGAATGCTTGCGCTTGGCTGGCAAGTGCGGCATTGTATGCACATAGCTTAGCTACCCGAGCTTTACTCAGTTGGAGTATTGCATTTCATGTTTTGAGGGTCGAATTGAATTACGATTACAGAATTTGAAATATGAATGCGCTTTTTGGATGCTAATTGAAAGAAGATTAGATACAAAAGGGATTTGGCCATAACATCATGAATATACACAGCCTTTGATTCGAATTGTGAAAGTGGTTGCTGCAGGGATCTTGGGCCTGAGGTCCATAAATCAATTAGTAGTATCCATAGGGCAGCCAATTTTACGAGTTGTGTTACTGTTTCGACTCTGAACGCATTTTGCTTGAAAGGTTAGCGGATACGGATAGCCCTTATGTAATTTACATTAAAGCTGCGGGCAACCAACTACTCGTGGTCAAATGAAATAGGTTCGTACGAGTGCTTTACATTTTGAATTAATGAACCAACAATGGCTTTTGAGGCATATTTCTGTAATTAATTAAACTTATTTTATGTGGCTCTTCTATACATTTTCAATATTTTAAGTGATCTTATCAAGCTGGTTCAAGATTGTTAAAATCCATTTTTTTTTTTTTGTGGAGTATCATAAGAGTCGAATTTACAATTTAGAGCAGTTAAAAACCTACATCCAGAAGTAAAAGCCAACATAACCACCGGAATTTGCGACAAAGTCATCGAAGAAAACCCTTAATGAATCGAGTTCTACAAAAAGAGGAAAAGGGATTATTTGTCGCAAGATTAATTCCATAGCTATACCATGTCTCCACCGGGCACTAATCCGCGATTTATATAAATCTTTATTAAATCCCCAAGTAATCACGCGATTTACCATACAAATTTAAACCCGCTCGGCAAGCGATTAAAAATCAATCCTCTCATAAATCCCATTCCTATTTTATGCACCTTTGTAACAGTTTGAGAATCAAAAAAATAAAACTGAAACTGGCCCTGTACTACAGGTTTGTCACAAGTACGATTTCTCTTGTGATTTTTACAGTGGAAATGACATCGCCACTCTCTTTTAAAAGCCAAAAAACAGATAGTTCGTGACAAATTAATACTATATTTTTTCGGTGTAGCCACTCTGGGATCTATTTTTAATCGTCTCCCGCTAATCTTCATTTAGTTGCCGGTGGAGACATAAAGGAAAATATGATTTTTTTAATAAAAAATTTGGTAAATTGAAAGCAATCTTTCGTTTAGGTATTTTTTCTTTCAAAACTAAACCAGAGCACAAATTGGATCACCCCTAACCTCAAGACTAGGGAACGATTGCAGCCACGCTCCAACGAACTTTGAGAAAAAATATCCCGTGGTTAAGTTCTGGTGAGTTCCCTTAAGTTCGAAAACTTAACTCTAAAATTACTATAAACGCGCGTAGTAAGAGTAATGTCAACACATAAGTTGACGTCAAAACTCAACTGACAAAACTGTCAGAATTTCATAAGGCTGGTAACAAAACTAATTTTTTTTTGAGGTAAGCAATGATTTTTTCTAAGAAGAGTTTGAAAAAATTATTGCTTACCGCGGTATAGATTCGTCAAGCCCATTAAAACTCGACCCTGGCACGGAATTGGCACGTTTGAGCTAAGATGTTGGTTAGGCGGATGTTGGGCGTCTTAGGTGAGTACATGACGAGGAATGTATTCAAAGAAACTGTTAATTATAACGTTACAAGGTTCATAAATTCTATTACAAAAATGTTAGCAATCCTTATTCCAAAAGACTTGAGTATTGAAAAACATTGTTGTAAGGTCGGGCCGCTGAGCTGACACGAATTCTTTTTAACACTGCAAATTTTTACCAGAAATTTGACCTAGGATGAATAGCGGCTCCAATTCATTTCAAACTTCTGGCTTTAAATAGGTTTAGGATCTCGTTTCGGCAACTACATATATAAACTCTAACTTTCAAATCAAAGTTGAATATTGAAAACCTGACCTAAGCGACTGCGCCATTAAAACGTGGATATGGCATCCACGTTTTAATGGCGCAGTCGTTTTCGTCGCATACATTTGTTTAGTAGGAGATTTTCCCTGATACACTAGATCTAAATCTTAAAAAAGGTTAACATCTTACTTATATTGAAATCTTACTACATCGCACAACCGACTTTACTGACTTTGGAAAAGCCAAAAAACCTATATAAGCTGTCATATATTTATCCCAACTTCTAACTTCATCTGGTTTCCGGCTTCAAAAGTTGTAAAACAATTATTCAAGCAGCGTTTTATGGGAAAAAGGAACTGGTAGAGCATGAAATTTCACGCAGTTGGTTTATTATATTTTTTTTTATCTGAAATAAAAAATTTAAATTGCTATGTGTAAGGCACTCGGCCACTTAACCAAATGACAAACGAATCAAATGGCGCCTTCGGGTCAATTTTGAAAGCCGTAAGCACCAGTCAAATGACTATAAAAATGCAAGCTTCTTAAGTGTGGTTTTCTTTGAACAAAAGAAGTACAACAACCAATGATACATAAATGGCGCAGTCGATTTAAGGAATACGTCAGAATTTAAGTGTCAATCAAGACATCATTAAAAGCAGAGGATTTCTCTTTTAACCACCGCTTTAACCTCTTAGAAATTTTCAAAGCTAGATTGTCGAAATTTTAAAAAGTAGCCAAGTCAACACAAGAAAAATTTTAATTAATTTCTCTTTCTCTAAATAAAACAAGGTGAATAATTCATCTTTCCAATGACACATAAATGGCGCAGTCGATTTAACCAATCTTAATTGTCAGTCAAGACACTGTCAAAAGTAGTGGAAGTTGTTTTGAACATCGTTTTTAGCCATTAAAAATTTTCAGTGATAACGTGTCAAAATTTTGAATGGAACCCGAGGCAACGCCAGAAAATTTTTAGTTTTAGCTTAATAAATTTGATCGGGTAATTATTGGCTTGGTAGTTCTTGAAGAATGGTTTTGACTTTGCTTCCCATACAGTAAGGGGAGATGACATTGAGTACAGTGTACAGGGTCAGTAACCTGGACAATTTACTAAAGAAACCAGCTTAATGATTGTTTGATAATTGACTTAACTTATTACTTAAAAGTTGGTCGTAAGGGTCTGGATAGACAAACGATAGAATAGTAAAGCTTTTAATTGAATTAATTGTAACTTGCGCTTTTTGTTTAGAGAAAATCTAAGAACTCAACATCACCCCAGAGACACACATAAAAATATCTTACTGTAGGTATAAAGGACTTTAGTTGAAATTGTAGATTTTTAAAAAGATCCCTTTTGCCTTATTTGTTATTTGACTAAAGTGTATTTCGTTCAAATGTTTTTTTAAAAATCAATTTGAACGCACTTGAAGATTTTTATTTAAAAACAATTTTAAAAACGTTGTTTTACTGGGTGGAAAAAATGGCGCAGTCGATTTCGAGTACTTTAATGTTTCTCAAAATTCAGACTTTCAAATAGTCCAAAAACGACAAGACTTTATTACCAAAGAAAAGCTTATAGAAAAATTAAGCCAATGGCGACTAAAATAGATTGCCAAAGAAGACTTACCAAGAGCCATTGGTAACCCTGGATATAGTTGTTTTACAGTTTATTAATAATTTTGCTCTCTTTTTTAAGAACTTGAACCGTTTAGTTTTTTGCCAAAGTAATGCCATGTCTCCACCAGCACAAATCCCCGATTCTGCAATTAACTATACAAACTTAAATCCTCTCGTTAAGCGATTAAAAATAAATCCACTCATAAATCCCTTGCATCCCATTTACAAGCCTATTTTATGCACCTTTGTAATAGTTTGTCAATCAAAAATGGAAACTAAAACTGTCCCTGTACGACAAAACTGTCACAAATAAGTTTTCTATTGGAATTTTTACAACGGAAATCTTTTTTCGCTCCTGGGAAATGACATCGCCACTCTCTTTTGCACGTCAAAATGGCAAAAAAAGAGTGGTCGTGTCAATTAAATCTAATATTTGCCCGGTGGAGTTACTTTGGGATTTATTTATTAATCATATCCCGCTAATCCTCCTGTTATTGCCGATGGAGACATAGTATAAAGCTGGAGCTACGATTTATTAACGATGATACAAAACCGGCGCAGTCGGTTTCGGAATCAACTTTTGAGGTGTTTTGAAGCTTTCGGTAGCAGTGGTAACAATATTTTTGTTCCCTAAGAAAAGATTGACAGATTACTGCTCAAATGACAGAGCGAGAAAATATTAAGCTTCTTGAGCCTTTAAAAGCTATTCGAATCGGGACTCGTTCCCTAATTTTTTTTTTTTTTTTTTTTTTTTTCCCGTGGGTAGGTAAAAACCTTCATAGGCACTATGAGAATCGAACGCGCGTGCTCATAGTAGTGTGAGATTCTTACTCACTAAAAAACCTCCCAATCTTTGTAAGACTACGACTAAGTTTCCTTAACAAGTAGTTCATGCTTCTGTATAGTAATCGCGTTTGGCAGGCTACCTTCCAACGAAAGCACCTGCAATACCGTCATTATGTGCGGTTTCCTCTTACGACGCTAGATCCAACGGTCTTGTTCGTTGTAGTCGGCGTGCAAGATTTGTCTGATCCAGAGTTCGGATTATTTCGTGGTTGCAATGGCCGTGAAGGCGAGTGTGAAGTTTGCGAGCAAAGTTTCTTACTTCGTCGGTCACGGTTGCGATGCCTAGATCTCGATGTAAATCGCTATTTCTTATATACCATGGAGCATTTACGATTGCTCTTAGTGTCTTATTCTGAAAAGTTTCTAAAATAGATATGTTGCTTGGTTTGGTACAACCCCAAAGTTGTATACCGTACGTCCAAGATGGTTTTAGCACTTGCTTATACAATAGCAGTTTGTTATATACGCTTAGTTTCGAATAACGTCCGATAAGCCAATTCAGTTCTCGTAGCTTGATTTCAAGTTCATCGCGTTTCTTTTTAACGTGTGGCTTCCACTTAAGTTTTGCGTCTAGGGTCATGCCTAAATATTTCGCCTCGTTTGCGTACGGAATTTGTACCGAGTTTATAAATAGAGGTAAGTTGATTACCCTCTTGTAAGTAAAATTTACATGCGTTGATTTTGTCTCATTTAGGAGGATTCGCCAGGCCTTTGTCCATTCGCATATTTTATTCAAAGCGCGTTGGAGTTTTCCCGTTGATTGTTCGACTGTCTTATCCGTAGCGAGGATAGCCGTGTCGTCAGCGAACGTGGCTATAGTCGTTGTCTCTACTTGAGGTACATCTCTTGTAAAAAGTAAAAACAGTGTTGGACCGAGGACGCTACCTTGTGGAACGCCGGCTTGTATTTCTTTGAATTCTGAGTATTCGCTCCCGTATCTCACTCGAAATAGTCTGTTGTCAAGATAAGACTCTAAGAGTTCATACATTTTTTCCGGCAAAACTTTCCGTAGCTTATATTTTAGGCCTTCGTGCCAAACTTTATCAAAGGCTTGGGATACGTCAAGAAAAGCGGTAGAACATATCATTTTCGCTTCTAAGGCTTTCTCAATTTCATTAGTTATTCGATAGACCTGGTCAAGTGTTGAATGTTTGACCCTAAAGCCGAATTGGTGATCCGGAATCAATCGTCTTTCTTCAATTATTGGTTGCAGTCGTTTGAGCACAAGTTTCTCGAAGACTTTAGATATAATCGGCAGAAGCGAAATCGGTCTATATGATTTTTTGTCGTTCGGGCATTTCCCTGGTTTCGGAACCATTATTACCTCTGCGACTTTCCATTGCCGTGGAACGTATGAAATTCTCATTGATGCGTTTATGATGTAGAGAAGCTTGACTAACGCTCTTTTCGGTAGCTCCTTCAAAATTTCCCCAGTAATTAGGTCATAGCCTGGAGCTTTGTTATTTTTCAAATTTCGGATTGTTTGACGAAGTTCAGACAGTGTCACGGTTTTCATTCGATAATTGTCTAATTCCGCATTGCGATACAGATCGTCAACCAACGGCTCCCCGTCAAACGGTTTGAATGTTTCTTCTAGATGTTCTGCAAATACATCTGCTTTCTCTTTGTCGCCTTTTACCCATTCACCGTTATCTTTTCTTATTGGCGCCGAGTGTACTATGGGCTTTTTAATGGACTTCACGGCTTTCCAAAGTGAATAGTTTGACCCTCTATCGGCAGTCAAGTTTTCGAGGTAGTTGGTAGTTTCGCGACTTTTGAAATCTTGAAGTAAGTGCTTTAATTTGTTAGATAGCCCATTCAGAATGGTTTTATCAGGAGGAGCTCGAGACAAATGCCACCTCTTTCGAGCCTTTCTCTTTTCGCGTATGAGCTCTTCAATTTCGCGCGGGTAAATTGATCCGCTTTTCCTTACTCCAGTCTTCCGGAAAGAAGTATTGTTCCAAGCAGCGTCTTGGATAGTTCTAACGAGTTTATCGACTTCGTCTTCTATTTCTAAAGGGGTTGTAAGTGGTACATGTAGAGATACATTTTCTTTACAGTATTTCCTAAAGCCATCCCAGTCGGTGTTGTTATTCGTTAGCCTAGGCGCTCTCTCATTTTTTGCTAGACTTCCGCCGATTTTCAAAACGACTGCCGAGTGATCCGAACAGAGATCATAGCCTTCTTCTACATTTGTGAGGTGGCGGGGAACCCCTTTTGCGATAAAGAAGTCGACAAGGTCAGGTACTTTGTTTCTGTCGGTTGGCCAGTACGTTGGCTTTCCCGTCGAAAGGAAAACCACGCCACGTTTCATGCTAGCTTTGAAGAGTACTCTACCTCTTGTTGAATTGCACCGTGATCCCCAAAAGGTGTTTTTCGCATTAAAGTCCCCGCCGATGATAAAATTCGACCCAAGTAAGTCAAAGAGGGGAGTAAGATCGTCGTCCGCTAGCCTATACTGTGGAGGAAAATAACTCGAGGCAATATTATAATCTAGGTGACCTATTTTTACCGATACTGAAGTTATTTGCATAGAGTCAAGCTCAATTTCTTCGTTTTTGTAATGCTTAATGCAGTCTTTGATGTAGAGAGAGGATCCGCCTCTCGAATTTTCTGATGGATGATGCGCGTGGTAGTCGATGTAACCTCTAATTTTGGGTCCGGATCCCTTCTTAAAGTGTGTTTCCGAAATCAGGCATAGGTCAATATTTTTTTCCCGTAGAAATACTTCTAGTTCGTCCATTTTCTTTAAAAGACCATTTGCATTCCATGTAAGTATGTTAATGAGCTTCATATTCATGATTTGTTATTGGTTTTGCGAGGTTTAAACTCTAGCTCGCTCAGTTTGTCAAATATTACTTGATTAACTTTAGTTTGTTGCTCAAGCTTTTCCAATATCATAAATAATATTTGAGATACCGAATCTGTTGTGGTAGGTTCTGGAGGTTTGCTTTTGTGTGACGCGACTTCAGCGTACGATCTTGGGCCGATGAGTGATGATTTTCCCTTTGTACTTGGACCGGCGACGTTTTCTTGCGGAGTTTGTATATTTTTTCTCGTCAATCTCGTATTTCTGACCGATTTGGGAGTTTTCGGCTTGTCAGCTCTAGAACGTTTTGGGGTTGTGGCCCTATCTACAATATGTTGCTTAACAGTTTCGTGACGTTTTTGTAGCTCTATTGCGATTTCGCAACCTCGGTAGCTCGCCGGGTGACTTCCATTACAATTGGCGCAAGTCGCTGGGGCCTGACTGCTTACGTTGCAATCTTTTGAAAGATGTCCACCGGCGCATTTGACACATCGCGGTTCTTTTTGGCAGTACGCTTGAGTATGTCGGAAGCCTTGGCATCGCTTACATTGAGGTACTAGTCTATTGCCCTTTCGCTTGGGCTCAATTTTTACCCTGATATTTAGGATTGTTTTTATTTTATATATTTCGTTTATGTTTTCAATCCTATCGAACGTCAGCATGAAAATAGGAAGACCGCGCTTGACCACGGTGTCTTTTTCTCCTTCCGTACGTTGTTTTTCTTTCTTAAGTATGTTCACGGCATCAAGAATTTTAAAGCCTTGGGCTTGAACATCTTCAACAATTTCTTCCTTCGTGCAGGTTGGGTGAAGTCCCCTAGCGAAAACCCGAAGCGGCTTCTCGAATTTGTTTTCGTAAGTATACCATTGTACATTCTCGGTATTTAATTTTTGCGAAAGTGCGCGATAGGCATCAGAGTCATCGACATTGACTTTCCATACATTATTTCGAAGAGAAATTAAATTATACTTCGTCCCCAGAGTATTTTTTAAGATATTTCGCAGCTTTCCGTAGTCTGCGACCCCAACGACATTTATTGCAGGCGGTCGGCGAATTTTTTCTTCAATTTTCGCTGTCGCTTTTTTTGACACGGTTGGTGTTTCATCGTGTTTAAATACGGCCTCAACTACTGGCGAAGACCCAATTTTTCGTTTTTTGGTAGATCTTTTCTTGAGAGCCGGATTAGTTTCACGTGCAAGCTCTTCTTCGTCTGTCACGTATTCGCTTTGACGCTTCGGCGTGTCCTCACGTTTTGTAGTATCACGGGGATTCCTAAGAGCCTCGTTTTCTTTTCGTAACGAATCTACTTCATTTTTGAGCTCATGGTAGAGACGTTCCATATCTTTAAGCTTAGCGCGGAGTTCGTCGTTTTCCGCTTCAAAGCATTTAGTTTTCGCTGAGTCCCGATTAACCGGCGGACTTCCTTTCCCGGAGATGATCGATCTAGGTGGTGGTGATCGAGGTACCCTTGGTTTCTTCATAAAGGGATTTGAAAGCAATAAATGGCTCTCCCCAGAATCCGTAGAGCCTACCTCCGAAGAGGGTGGATTTGCCAGTGATGCTGGATTACCACCTGGGGTATTACTTCCGTTCGTTTTGTCCATTGCATGGTTTGTATGCGCTACGCGCTCGGCATACGGAGGGTGGATTTTAGTCGCCTCTTACGACAGGCATGCCTTACCTCGGGTATATTCTAACCCCTACCCGAAAGGGAAAGGGAATCGTTCCCTAATATGAAAATAAATGGTATAAAGAATAAATTCAGTAAATATATGTTTATAATTTAAATTGTTTCATCACCACTGTTCACATATACACGTAGTCCTGGCGCATTCGATTTCACAACCAGTGCGTTAGTAGCAAGTTAAACAAGAGTTTATAAACAAAAACTATAAAAATTCTGAACACAATTCTAAAAAAAGAATTTTTTTGTGTTTTTAATTACTCGCAAATTACTAAATTCTTCTTTATTCCTGAACGAGTTCCGTCAAAAGTGATAAGTGAAATAATGGCGCAGTCAAACCAAGATTTTTTGTAAATTTGTATTTTTTTTCTCACAATTGGTTTCCAGTAAGAGAAAACAGAAGATATTTTATTGAAAAAAATGTATAACTAAAAACAACATGGCGCAGTCGGCCTCGGTATTTTACATTTTTAACTTAAGGTGTTTATTAATATTTTTCGTTTAATGCTTTTAAACTGATTTTATTTCCATGGGTCTTATGATATAAAGCGACTTTATATAACATGGCGCAGTCGGCCTCGGAATTTAACATTTTTAATTTTAGCTGCTGATTGAAATTTTTCGTTTTATGCATTTTATACTGACTCTATTTCCATAGGTCTTATGAAATAATGCAACTTTATATAGAAAGATGGCGCAGTCGATTTCTAGTGTATTTTGAAATTGTAACTTTCCTCGTCAGTAATGTATTTTTTTACCCCACCCAGGTCATATTAATTTGAATGCACAGTTTTTAGCACTGTGAAATAATCACCATAGAACTCTGAGATCTTTAAGAGATATGATCGAGACCTACAGGTGAGTTGATTAAGCCATGTTCGTCCGTCTGTGGGCGTCGGTGTGCGTCCGTCGGTATAGGTGTGAAAGAGTCTGCAGTGAGCTAAAACTTGAATCACGACTTGGTTCTAATGCTGCACAGACAATGTGTTAAAATTGGTTAAATCAGCCGACGGCCACGCCCACTATTGGCTTCAATGTGAGACAACCTCTAATTCTCACATTTTATTTCAGAAGACCTTTGGACCAAGTTAGACAACGTATAGGAACTCAAATTTTGGTGTATGGAAATCGCGGCTAAAAAACTTTAACACGACTAAAATTTAGCCACCCTCCCCATCGTCCATGCCCACTTTCGCAGTGTTGTATCTTTAAAAACTAGATTTCTCTAAGAATTCACTCTGATTCATTCATTGTATTGGCATTCTCTAAGTTTATATCATACAATGTTTAGGGCTCCACCCACTTTTAGGGGGCGTTTCTAGGAAAAAACAGTCTTTTTCTGGCCTAAATTTTCATTTTAAACACAGGAAATGTGTTCGGTTCCCGAAAAATTTTAAACGGTTCTAACGAAATAATTTTAAGAGATATTCTTCTTAGTCCACGCCCACTTTTGAAGGCGCGGCCCATATACATATCTGACTTCCAATGAATAAATTCAGGCCAAAAGACTTCAAGATCTGGTGTTGCTCGTAAAATAGGGTCGGGCATTTGAAAGTTCGTTTCAGACGAACTCTTGCACTTAAGCCTTCAGCCCAATGAATCCGTTGCATCCGTTACGTCAAAGTACACAACTGATAGCTCAGTGAAATATACACGTTCTTATGGGAAGCGACGTACGTCACTAAGTTCTTCTATGGGACGCATCCCATTTGTCTTATTAAATTTGTGTAGTGTAAATTTAACTCAGACAATGACACCAGCGCTGAAATCAAACGAAGGATAACTCTTGCCAATCGTTGTTTCTTTGGGCTAAGAAGGCAATTGAGTAGCAAAGCCCTCTCTCTAAACTAAAGTGTCCATGTATAAGACCCTCATCATCCCAGTCCTGCTTTACGGTGCAGAAGCATGGACCCTGTTAAAGGCGGATGAAAACACTTTATGCTGCTTCGAGAGGAAAATTCTTCGGACGATTTACGGTCCCGTCTGCATAGACGGAGAGTGGAGGAGCTGTACAGCGATACCGACCTAGCCAAAAGAGTCAAAACACAACGTCTACGATGGCTGGGTCATCTAGAGCGGATGGACACCAACGCCCCGGCCCGGAAAATCTTCGAATCCACACCGCAGGGACGGCGCGGTAGAGGAGCACCGAGACTCAGGTGGCGCACGCAAGTGGAAGGGGACCTCAGCCAACTTCGCGTGCGAAACTGGAGACGGCTAGCTAGAGACAGACCTGGCTGGCGAAGCTTGTTGGCTGAGGCCCAAGTCCACCCCGGACTGTAGCGCCACCTTAAGTAAGTAAGTAAGTAAGTAAATTTAACTCAGCTGTCAGTTGTGTACTTCAACGTGACGGACGCAACGGATTCATTGGGCTGAAGACTTTACTCACTAGTTTTAATTAGTGATTTACTAATTATTGAATTATTTTTATTGTATTCTTTAAATTTGAAGGTTGAAAAATAGAAGTTGTGTTACCTCAGCTGCCTTTTCTATTTTTTAAAGAATGAGTGGTTCATAAAAGTTGGGCTTTGATTCCACTGGCGGACAAACAGGGGGCTTAGAAACGTCTAAAAATATCGGAAATGCAACTAACAATTAAAAGGTAGTTCAATAATGTCCTCCGTATGTTGTCATGCACCAGTGCCAAGCCCAAAGCCTTCAGTTTCATTAAATTGCCTCATTGAATTATGAAAAACTGAAAAATAAGCCGGCATCCGATTTAATAAAAGAGCTCTTTAACGCAGTTCATCCCTTAAAAGGCGATTTTGGTTCCGCTTTTTCGCATTAAAAACAAAAAGATCTCCTCAGATTCTGAGCTGTTTTAATTAATTGCGTTCGTGTGACAATTTTTATCGGCCTTTTAAGAAATCCCTGCGGTTGACGACATTCTCCTCGTTCCGTGGAAAGCAATCTTTTAATTAGATTTAATTGCTCAAAGTTAACATTACTGCACAGCGCAACTTAATTAAAGTCGAAGTCAGCGTCGCGATTTGCACAGGAAACCCAAAGGAATGAACAAAAAAAAAAAAGTGGAACCCTTCTCTGCGAGGTGTTAGTAATGCCACTCTGCCATTGAATTACCACCACAACTCCTGGCAAGCTGACACCTTAATTTTTTTTTTAATTACCGTGTAATAGCACCTTAAGCAGCCTAAGCAACCGGCGAATACCTTTCCAATTTAGTTAATTGCGAGAAAGAATCGAATCGATTAAGGCTGAAGTGGGTGGATTCGTTAAGCGCGCGAAATACTGTGCCTCATGTGCGCCTCTGGGCACTTGGGGATCTAACAAAGCGAAACATGCTCAACGAAGCTTCGAACGTTTATCAATTTATAGAAGGTGCGGGGGCTTACTACGATGGAATGTCTGGCGGGTTTTCTAGCGAGTGGATGCTGTACTTAAAATCATCCAAAGGACAGAGTCCCATTAAAGAGCACAGCATAAGAAAAAAAAAAAAAAAACTGGAACCATGTGTATCCTTCCAAAGGCGGAATTCCTAATTTCACTTCCAAGGAACAATAAACTCATAACCTTAAAGTGGATGTGTACCTACGCGCGTCTTTTGCTGAACTTCATCCAATTCCTTTATTGGCCTCTTCCTTTCTGGGTGGTTCGCCTCTCCTGATGGTCGTATGTGTGTAGCTAATAATGATCCATGTCGACTTTGAAGTTCTCCTGAAGCCCCTGGAGCCCTGGCACTCGATGAGCTCTTGAAACGCTTCGACCCAGCAGAAGCAGCAGGCCCATCATACAAAGGGGTAAGTTTCGAGGTACGTAGGTAAAATAAGCCTTTTTTTCGATGTTGGCGTTGTTTGGAAACATGTGCTTCAAGCCTGATGGAGTACGCCACTTAACAAAGGTTGCTACATTGGGTGGCGTAGCGTCATACTGCTGCCGCACATGACGTCGAGGTCCTTCTCGTGCCTAATCTAGGTGTATCGCGTGAGTCTGGGTCTTGTCCTTGTGTGGGTTGTTGAATTCTGTAGCTACTTGTTTTAGAAGTTTTATTTCTATGGCAAATCAATCGATGTGTAATTATGAGGATGGAAGGTTCGTCTTTTTTTTTCGTCCTTATGTGAAGAGGCTTCATTATGATGAGTTTTCTTTGATTTTGCCTGTCGCTATGGGGGTGATGTTGGTTGATTTGAGTGGAGGAGACAGAGATTGTTTAAAGACTTTTCAGCCGTCTAGACGTGTTTCGCTGCAATATTTACTTTTGAGAATATTTCGTTGGACGGTTTGAGATTTTTTTTTTTTTAACTTTTCCTGTAAAGTGGCAGATCAAGTGAATGATAATTTTTTTCTGGTTCACTGTACGATGAAGAGACAAATATTTGTGGTATGTAGGAATGGGAGGGTTGTTTTTTCAGCGCACAACGAAATCCTCGCGGCGAAATGGAAAATTTTTGCAATATAAAAACCGAATGAGAAAGAATACGAAAGCTACTCGCGTAGTTTTGGTCTTCGACGAGTATGATGTATTTGTGGTCCTACCTAAAAACTGAAGAGTATCAAGAAAAGAACCACCACCAGTTCTGGTCCCGGTCCGAACCGAAAAGATCAATAATTAACCTGAGTATATGGCGCTTTTTATTCCCACGATCCTGCTACCTTCACTTATCGTGGAAACTGAATAAACCAATTATGCTATCGGCTACTATTTTTTTTCCTGTTGACATTTTTAGAGCAATTTTCACCACTGGTTTCAGAGGCAGAGTTAGTATCTTCACAAGTCCTTCGCATAAGACCAAAAATCGCCAATACAGACCCCAACTGTTTTCATATCATGGTGTATGGTGATGGTATGAAACTAAAACGCAGCGAGCTCTGATGCAACAAGTCAAACTTAAAACTCCTCACTTCCAGCTTTTACTTGCTTGATATGAATGTATTCAGCAGTGTGGAAGGATTTAATATGTCCGACTCAAGAATCACCGGGGCAATAACAACATTATCGACTGTGACTCTACTCAAAAACCATATTTTATTCAAGCCCACTGCGAAGCAATGTAATAGCTTGACGAGCTACAGACCAATCAATTAAAAATGCACGTACAAACCCGCTATTCTTACAGCTCCATTACACCTTTAAGGACCTGCTGAATTTTATTATCTGTAAATAAAATGACATTTGAATCAGTCTTTGCAGCCCGCTTGGAATTTATTAGATCTCAACGCTCTGCTTAAGCATCAGAACAAGGCCGTAGTTTGTCCTAGGTGACCCTAGATAATCCTCAAATATAAATCCCAGCCTAGGTTTAGGATTGGATAAAAGTTTTTCACAATCCCAGCTATACTTGCGTCTACAAACCCTTTGGAAGTATGATTTGTCAAGGGAGCCGTCTCGATTAGGTATGGTCTGTAACCTGTCGAAGCCGGCTGACCGAGGTACTTGCTGAAGTTGAGAGGCTAGGTGCCACTTACTTGGCTTGACCATCAACCAATAAGCTTCGCCGGCCAGTTCTGTTTCTTACTATTCGTTTCTTCCAGTTCTGCATACGAAGTCGCCTCAGATCTCCCTTCCACTTGCGTGCACCATTTAAGCCAAGGTAGTCCTCTGCTGCTCTGTCCCTGAAATGTGGGCAGGTGCGTTGGTGTCCATCTGCTCTCGGTAACCCAGCCGTAGCGTCGCAGTCCTTGTATTCTGACTCTTCTGGCTGGGTGGGTGTCTTTGTACGGCCCATACAGTTCGATGTTATAACTCCTCCTTCACACTTCTTCTAAACAGACGAGGCCAAAAATCACCCGAAAGATTTTTCTCTTTAAAGCGTCCTAAAAAGCTTTTATCTTCCTTTTATAGGGTCCGTGCTTTTGAAATTTTAAGTATGACTGGGATGATGAAAGCCCTCCTATACTATAAACAGACACGTTAGTTGCTAGAGAAAGTGTTTTGCTACTTAATTGCCCTCTTAACCCTAAAGTTACAACGATTGCTAAGAGTAAGACTTTGTTTGATCTTAGCGCTGGTGTTTTTAACCCAGATAGACGAAGTCTCTAACTACCTTAAGGTTATAGGTGTCTATGGTGATGTTTTGTCGCAGTCGTCGGTATTGGATGTCTCTTCTTAATGTCAGCTTAACATATATGCTTGGTTTTGCCCTAAATGAAAGCATATTCGCTGCTTCCTTCCCAATATTCAAGAAGGTCCCACTGACTTTTGTTCCTTGGTTTTGACTCCTCTGGGTGTTCTGCGCGATTCTCTCAAAATCGATGTTAAAGAAGTCAGATGACAGCGTGTCGCACTGTTTAAATCCTTTTTTTTTGACATCAAATGGGTCGTTGAGGTCTTTACTGATTTTGACGGATTAGACTAGGCTTTTCGTCGTCATCTGCATAACGAGTTTGGTAGGGATGTCAAAACTTGAAACTGCGATACATAGTTCGTCTCTATAAATGCTGTCATTCGTGGCCTTGAAATTGATGAAAAGGTGTTGGATATCGATTTGGAATTCTTGCGTTTTCTCCAAGATCTGCCGCAATATTTGGACTTTCCAGGCCTGAAGCTCGAAATCGATTTAGCCGTCCAAACAGAACAGCAAAACCGATACTTTGGCGATGTTTTGAAGTCTGATGCCTCTGTTGTTGGCGCAATTCAGAGGGTCTCCTCTCTTGAGGATCGGCAAATAATGCTGAGGTTCTCTTCGTCGGTCATTCTCATTCTCCGACCATATCATGCAAATGTGCTGGTGCCTCCTATGATGTCAGGTACCTCTTGACCAGATAACTGCCAGAGCAATTAAAAAAAAAATAGTTTTTAAATTCAATCTTAATTCAAATTAAATTCAAACTCAGCTGCTTTTCCATCATCTAGGTCAGGTGGTCCGTATATCGTTTGTGTGCTTCGTTGGCGACTTCTTGTCCCGGGTTGAATGGTTCATTCTGCTGACGATGGGATTCGATTATCGTAATCAGAAATTATTTTAACAATCCTCAGAACCGATTGTGATTCCACTTCGGTGTTCCCTTAGTCGCCCTTACAGGGTTAAGTTCGAACTTTATACTCTTGGCAGAACCTTTTGTTGTAGTATCTCGCCATCTCTTCAATCGCGCGCTTCTCGATCTCTTATTCTTTCGACGAAGAAGCCGCTCTGGTCCTATTGAGCAGAGCCACGTTTATATGCTGCCTGTTAAGCTGCATGTACTCGTCGACATTCAGCGTCAAACCAGGAATTTCTTGAGATTGAGATTGAGGCAAAGTTCCCTGCCTATCATCAGCTACTTGATGCTGGCAGCAGGACTTCATAAAATGTGCTGAGAGATTTAATTAAAGAAGGACCATACGGCAATCTCTTAGACTGTAGAGATGAGCATCTTAGATTCCATCAGAATTTGGTCAATTTGGTTGACGGTTAATTGATCGCAAGATCTCCCTGATCAGCTTGAGTCCGTTATCGAAGGTCATGTCGTGCAGGCTATGCGACCAAAGATGTTCTCCTTTCCTAGCCTGGCATTGAGTTCCTCCAAAGGACAATCCTAATCCCTTGGATAGGGCATCACTTTTACGGTTTGCAGTAGGCTTCTTATGGGCTCCAAAAAAGGAATAAAGAAAAGAAAGATATAGCAAAGAGCGTCGTATGAAACACGGAGTCTACACCGTGAGATCACAGTTGCGTTTTTTCACAACTTAAGGTTCCTTTAGGGCTTTTATGCGGATTGCAGTTCTGCAGACTAAAAACTTTGTACTTAAGAGAAGTTTAGGAAGACTGTTCTTAAAAAGCAGTTTAATGGGGGCCATCGGATCGGTTCTCCTTGACAAAGTTCTGTTCGCTGGTGCTGCACCAACAAATCGTCCGCTTCTAGGGTTCATACCCACGACGGGTAACCCCACCACATCCGGCGGTACTATATGGACTCTTTGCACGGCTGATCGCTAAGCTGATTTTCTTTTAACAGGGTTGAAACACCCTATAATGGGGTGTTTCCGCCGCACATATGTAGGAAATAGAGAGATTAACGTAGGAAGATTAAAAGTTAATCCTAAAGTGTTTTCACGGGAATAGAGGAGTAACTTCACGCATGCTTTAGTTTTTGACATTTCTCAATGACATCACTTCATCTTCGCATCTTCTTATGAACGTGGATGTTTTTATCTCTCGGGTAACTCAGATTCAAAAATAATCAAATCCATTTTTTATTGCCAATTATTGGTACTTTAAAAAAACGAAACGTCAAATACGATGTTGGGATTTTGTTATTTGTCTCGACAGAAAACGCACAGAACACGTAGAGTTCTGTACGGTTTGATTTTGGAGTTCTTTCGTGGAAGAGATTAATTACGCGATTAATTTTTGATCTCCTCGTGAAGAGTTTAATATTCGAATAGCTAGTCTCCTGATTTATAGGGGATTTAAGGATGATTTGTCTTAATCGCGGATTAGTGTCCGGTGGAAACACCCTATTACGTACTCTTCTACTACACTCTGTCAACTGCCACTCAAAAGACGAGCAGTGACTGACAGCCAGCAACAGGTGTAGTAGGTGGCGGCCTCACTCTCTTTCATTTTGACATGAGAGTCGAAAATATAGCTCCAAAAGTCGCTATAGTGAGTTTAGTTGTCAATATTGGGGCAGTCGAAATTCGTGCTCAGGCCTTACTCCAAGAAAGAGTAGTGGAGTAGTTACATCCCTGAGGTTGTCATTTCATTAATGTTTTTTGAGTTTGAACTGTTTGGTCTAAGGTTAAAATCTGCACCGTTTTGATGGCTTGGGAAGGATGAAAGAATTGAGAAAGAAGGGCTTTATTTGGGGGGTTGTTAATATTAGCAACTAGAAATTTAGCCCGCACCTTATTATATTTTTAAGGCGATAACCATTATCGTTTTAAAGTGAAAGTGAAAACCCTTCCGGGGTAACTGCAAATTGTCAAAAGAATTTTGTCATTAATCAAAATAGTTGAAGCCTCCTTACCAAAAACCTCAAACAAATTTTCCCCTTTTATAAAAAACACACCCTTATGTGCACCAAAAATGCTCAAATTAAATCAAAACTCTTAAAACATTAATTTGGTTTGTTCAAGTAGACCTTTGCGAAACATTTTACAAAACTTTCTGGCAAGTACCTAGCTGTACCTGTAAGCCCTAACCTACCCCCCAAACCTAACACTTAACAAACAATATTCATTTGCAAAATCCACCAAAGTCTGTAATTACAAAATAAATATTTGCACGGGTCTATATTGCAGCTTAGAAGAGTGCGGCATACGGCACACGGCACCGGCACCCCCATATGTGTCAGAATAAAATCGCAATTACACTTATATCGCGAACGCGATGCAGCGATTCTCTTAATTGCCTTTAAAATTTGAGTTTGCCGCCCCTGTCTGCGTTTGGTTAAGCATAAAATAAAAGACTACACACACACGCACACACATACTTTAGGCAAAATTAAGCACTTAACAGCATTGCTGTCAAATTATCCTTAAATACAGGGAGTGCACAGCACAGAGCTATTTCGACCGGGTCGGTGGTACTGCTGGCATAAAACTTCTCATGCCGACTCATACAGGTAATTAGTAAGCTAACTAAGGACTATACCTACACCTACACAGAGCCTAAGAAGGACTAGGAAAAATTTAAAAAGGGTTTTGAATGTGTCTATTTTTTTTTCTCGATGTTTTATGTAATTTGGCAGGAGTCATTGTTAAAGTCTATTCATTTGTAGTTACATCATCATTAGCGTGCAAGGTTTAAATACACGTTTAGCATTAAAGTTAAAATAAAAAAAAATTAAAGCATTTGAGGTCTAATTCGACTTTGAGTAATTCGTCTCTAAGGCGTAGATTTGGCATATTTAACGTCCCTTAGATGAAAAATGCTTCAAATATTTTTCTCCTTACGTCAAATATGCCAAAATGATATGCAGTCTAATCTGAGCTTAAATCACGTTGTTGTTATTTTCGTTTTTTTACAGAGCTCAACCGAGCTTCAACTCAGTTTCAACCTAATGTAAACCGGCTTAAATGTACTTGAACCTGGCTTGAAGCTCGCTTCAACCTCTGCATAAACGTATTCATTGTCATAACGAAGTTTTTCTTAAAAGTGTCAATTGTCATGTTTGAAAGCAAGATTTCAGAAGCCGAAGAGTTGAAACTCAATTAGCGCACACCGAGTCGAGAAGTCCAGTCGAAATAGGTTTCAAATTAAGTTCAGTTGACAGATGAGCATCACACAACTAAGCCTTCAACTGTTTTTCATCTTTCTACAAATCGAAGCTGTTAGCACAACATAATAATCATCACTGTCAAATTGACACCTCAACTCACGTTTTCATTCATAATTTCGACGCGACTCCTCTCTCAAAGCGTAGTTGAGTCGAATGCGTCCAGTTTTGCCTCAAACCGTGAAACGCGTATCTATAATATACGCGGTTCTTAGTTAAAGCGAGCTTCAAGTCAGCTTCAACCTTAAATAAACAGGTATAAAAATGGTTGAACCTGGCTTGAAGCTCGCTTCAACCTCTGCATATAAACGTACTAATTGTAATAAGAGTTTTGTCTAAAAGTTTTCGTAAATCGCTAATTGTCATGTTCAAGCAAGGATGGAGGAGTTCAATCTCGATTCGCGCCCACCGAATCGAGTAGTCGGGCCAAAATGGGTTTCACATTAAGTTAAATTGACAGATGAGCACATTATCAACCAAAAGCACAACCAAAACTTCATTGCATTCAAAAGAAACTGTTTTTATTTCCGCCTACAAATCGAAGCTGTTCTCACAACAAATCATCTGACAATTTGACTCCTCAAATAGCATGTATAATGTATAATTTCGCCACGAATCCACTTGCAAACGTCGTTGTCGAGTATACTCAATCCGGTTTCGACTCAATCCGCGTGTTTATGCATTTGGAACCTGGTTGAAGTCAGGTTTGTCTTTGCATGGAAACATGATGAATGTCGCGTAGTTACTAATTCCGCGAGAGCATAATGCAATGTCAACCCTGACACTTGGATCCACGCGTCCATGCATTTGGAACCTGGTTGAAGCCAGGTTTGTCTTTGCATGGAAACGTGATGAATGTCGCGTAGTTACTAATTCCGCGAAAGTAAGTGCAATGTCAACCCTGACACTCGGATCAATTCAGCCGTTTTCGACGACATATTTCCGGTTCCCTGTCCACTTGTGACACACTGGCAAAAGATTTTCCTCATTTGACTATGCATCGACACGTCAATGTCCATGCAACGATAGTGTGCGTGCTCTCAGCATGGGGTCCGAGACAGTCACAATACTTCGACGAAGTATTGCCGTTGCCAATATCGGAAAAAAAGTGACAGGAGCCTTGAGAGTCAGATTGACACATAACTTTTAATTTTCGCATTTAGTGAACTGCGTGGCCCGTTTACTGAATTTCATTTGCTATCGGCGGATTTTTTGACAGGATGGCTAAAGAACAAAGGCGTTGCCAGTAAAGACTTTTATTCACATTGACACAATGACAATTAGGCAAAAATATTCAGAGTTAGCTTTTTCTGATAATGATTAAGGAAAGCTAATTAATAAGCAACCGTGGGTATATTGACACCACATTTTGACATTTGATCGTCCTACAAAACTGTCAACGCATTGAAAGTTTTCATCGACAGTAAGCTTCACCTATATCTGCTTCTGTTCCCTGTGTTGGATGTTCACAACGAACAATGTTGTTCATATTTCATCTTTAAAGGTGACGCACAAAATTCATTAAGCAAACAACTACTCTCACTCTGGCATTGTGTCAGTGTCGCTCTGATTGACACGCCTGACTTGCCTTATCCTCAAGCTTGCCCTCCGTCAAGGTAATCATAAATACTTCAAAGCCAGACCGGGGATCCGCTTTATGCTCAGCTGGACACCATTTTAATGTGAAAGCATGTTATGCGGTATTCTGTTGCAACAAGGCAAAGTGTGACGTGACACCGCATACTGCTTTAGCCCACCGAGCCAACAGACACGACACAGTCATAAAGCTCACCTCAACATACCGTCAAAGGGGAAACGAGAGGACGACCGACGACGTGCCGCGCTGGGTCATGGAAAAATTTCACACTATCCTCATATGACCGTATATGCATGCGTTTGCAATGGCGCTTCGTCCTGATGATGTTTAGACATGCTGTAGTGCTGCGTGCTGGATGGATAAACTGTGTCCGAACGTCCCACCGCACACTCGCAGCTTCTTGGTTAAATGGCGCAATAATAGCATCGTTCTATTAAGCTACCATCCCGCCGCCACTACGATAAATAGTATCAGTCATAATACTTGCAATCTTCGCCAGAGTGGAACGCTTCCAACACACGCAATATCTTTTGTGCGGCTCCTGATGGTCACACAGCGTGCGGAACTGCTGGGCAATATTGCCTCTGACCATCAGACTCTTTAGCATCATGAACTTTATGCGTGTATTCGCGAATGGGACCATCACCATCATGGTATTCATCACTTAGTTGTTTTAAGGACCGTTGTGCGTTTCTTTCGAAAGTTGCGCCCGAACCAGGGACACGCGAACAGGAGGCGCTGGCTGCCAATGTGAGTTGGCCGCACTGGGTGTGGGCCTAAATGAGACTCTGATAAGCGGGCGCGCTACACCTAGGAAAATTTGGCGCATTGTTCTCTCTCTGGACGCGAAGTGCATCATTGAATTGCAAATTTTCAGTATATCTTTGCGAGCGAATTTCATGCATAATCAGTGTTGTGTGTGTGTGTGTGTGTTGCTGTGTGTTGTGTGCTCTGTGTTCCGCATTGTGGAGCCCGTCAACATTGGAATTAGCTGGTCGGGTTGGATGGATGCTCCTCTGTACACTATGGTGTATCGTGGGGCATTCGGGATTATTATGGTAATTAGCGAGAGGCACAATCGCGAAACTGTGGTTTTGAACAAATCCCAGCAATTGATAGTTGCGCGATGTAAAGTGATAACATTTTTGGAAGCTGTTCACCGATGTTCACAGTTGAGGATTAGAGACTCAAAAACTAGGCCTACACTACATGTTGTATCTATATGGGATGGGTGCTATTGGGAGGATTGAGAGTGCATAGAATGGAATAATTATGCACAATTTTGATTGGGCCTTGGATTTTCGCGGTTTTCTTGGCAATCTTGTGTTTTGAATTTGGCCAGCACCAGCAGCTAGTGAAGTCAGTGAACCCGAAGTAAGCTGATGAATGGGAAAGTTGGTGGCCCATTGTAAACTAACTCAGCCTAAATTCATTTTTTTGCAACTCTTGACCAAATAGAGAAAAATTGTGACCCCCCTTAAAACTTCAGAGCGACACGTTTGAAGCATGTCACATCTTCTTCGACCTAGACCAGGGATGCCGGGCTGAAAGGTTATCTTTTGTCCCGAAGGGCGATTTCAGTGGGCCTTTTAATACTGTTTGACATTAGAAGCATTTAATACGTGCCAAATATTGCAATAGGGTGTTTCCACCGGTTACTAATGCACGATCGTAAAATCCCTCCTAATTTGCGAGATTTACGGCGAAGATTTAATACGAAGCTTAATCTCTCCACGAAGAGATTAAAAATCGTCGGGTAAAACATATCTTTTATGCGCGTGAATTCTCAAATCAAACCGTAAAAAATTCTATGTGTTCTGTTTATACTCTGATGAAACAAATCGAACACACCTTCTATTGACAGCTGCGCATCATTAACTTAGTTGTGGTTATTGTATTCTATAAGTGGATGCGCAGAATGGTTGATGATTATTGTGGTTGGATCTGTCAGAAAGTCAAATGCACTGAGCTGTGCACCTTGTAACAAAATGGTGAATGTTAATGCTGATGCTGCTGATTGATATTGAATAAGTAGGTCCATTTCGCAACTTTGACTGAAATCCCATAAAAAATATTTTGTGCTTTTGTTTCTTTTTTATTGGTTTTTGCGTTATTTCTTTTCATAGAATCAATATTTCAGATAGAATACCTATCTCAGTTGCCCGAGAGTCGAATGAACTCATGCTAACAAGCAGAAAGTCTGATAGAGGAACATACATTGCCATTTTACACTACAGGATGTCATTGAGAAATGTCAAAAATGAAAGCACACGTCAAGTTAGTCTTCTTTTTCCTGTGCAAACGCTTAGAAAAAAACTTTTCCTGAGCTACTCAACGTTTCATGTCCGATGGATCTCTTCGAGAAGAGATTAAGAAAGATTTGTATAGTAGATCTCGAGAATTAGGAGGGTATTACAAAGATTTGTCGTAAACACGGGTTAATGTCCGGTGGAAACATTCTATTTCAATCTTTGGCACGTTCTGTATGATAGCCCTCACACAACTGACAGAACGACGAATAACATCACTGATAAAAAGACATGTCATAAAGAACGTTTAGAAACACCCCCCCCCCCCCACAGGAACAGCATTGGCGAGGAAACTGATACCTCCGTCATTTTTTACAGACATTGACAATGGTTAATTCGGAAGTCACGTCCTTCTAGAAACTTAATAGAAATTAAGTTTCAGAACGTTTAAGCCAGAACGTTTGCTAATACAAAAGAGCAGCCTTCCAAGAGTTAGTTATTGGGCACATTGAGTCTTATCAGAGGCCTTCCGCAAGCGACAGTGCATTCATAGTCTGCCACTCCCATAAGACTTCATGTTACTCATCTTCATCTGCAAAAAGAGCAGCGAAACTTTTGTGCTGGCCCAAAGATACAGGGTCAATTCTGCCCGTGGACGTTATCCAAAAGAAGTAAACCCTCCGGAATGAAAAGTCAGATCGATAAAAAAGAAAGTTGAGAGCCTAAACAGCTCTTGAACCGATCGGAAACCGGCCTTCAAAAGCTTACAGTGTGATCTTGTTAAGGAGCCAGAAGAGGTTAAAAAGAAAAGTTCCGATTTTTAGGCTCTTCAATGATAACAAAAAAGAATTGTCTCATATTTTGGATAATTAATCAAGGCCATGATGCAGGACGATCTCGGCGGGCGCTCATGTAGAATTTTCTATGAAGCTTGATTTGTGTGGCACGTCGCCATCCTATTGCAACATCATCATTCTATAGCGCTCGTAGTTGATGTTAATGGCCTCGCAAGCCTCGTCCTCAAAGAAATTTTGACCGGTGACCCCGCCAGACTAAAATTCACCCCAAACAGTGGCTTTTTCGGGATGCATTGGACCCATTTTTGACTTAGACGATCCCACTGATCTATAGAAATGGGTGTCGCAGTTCTATGGCAAGTCTGCATTTCCTATTTCCAGATGCAACACTTTCTAAAAGCGTACCATGCATACTAAAAATTCGCGACTACTCACCGTGGATATCGTAGCCTAGCTTCTTGGGCATAGGAGCGCAGCTGGGTCTGGGAGATGACGAAGTTCTGCATCTCTTTTCTTCGGTCATAATTGCATCGATCTTTTACCGTTTCTCGTATTAAACACTGCTTTTCCCGATTCAGGTGATCTTTTCTTATTTTCTTGTCCAGTAACCTACAGATTCGGAGCTTCTCCTCTTCGACATCGCAGCCTAGTTTTTTGGATATGGCGGTACAGCTCGATCAAGGTGATAAGGATGTTTAGCTCTCACTTCTAGCCGGCGTAGATCTTCTGCCGTTCCTTGGTCTCTTTCTTCATGCTGATACCGCGTTTTTGGGTGATTTCTTCTTTGCTTCTCTTTCAGTGGGATAAAATTAAGCAGCTTCTCCTCTTCGACATCGCAGCCTCACTTTTTTGATATGGGGCCACAGCTCGATCTAGACGATGAGGAAAATAAGCTTCGACTTTCACGTTCCTTTTCAACAGCTGGCCTCATTTCCCGTTCTGACGAGATCCGCATTCCGCGCTTTCCGATCGACGCGATCGTTTCTTATTTCCTCATCAATTTGGCGAAGAATTTGTAGTTGCTCCTTTTTGGCCTTCAGAATACCGATCGGTTAAGTGATGAGGAAGTTTCTTTCTCCATGTTTGTGCCGCATTTCCCATTCGACACGATCATATTTTTTGGAGCAGATTGCATTTCAGTTGCTTAACGCTTTTGTTGCCAAATGGTACACGATCTCCTGCGCTGGTGCTTGGCCTACTTAGCTTCTCCTTGTCGAAGCACGACCTTCGGCATTTACCTATGCCTCTAAGGAGATAATCGATTCGGTTTCGGATTCATATGGAACCATATTTTCCCGCAAGCTTAAGTAAATGACCTCAAATCGTTAAACTTTATGAACACATCCTGCGCAACCCTAATCAATCACCCGTTGCAGCCAATTTTGCATTGTAAACTGACCTAATTACAGCTTTTCGCATTATTTAATGTTTAAACCCAATCGCTGCCGTTTCCAATTACTGTAATGCCACCACTCAGTCATCAGGACACGAAGCGATGAATTGCTACAGCTGATTGCGCAAACATCATGATTGAATTCGACATGAATTAATAATTTTCGGTAAACAGCTATACGCGAGACATAATTACACAAATTACACATAACCGCCATCTAAGTGCTGCGAGACACCAAGAAGCACACCGCGCGACACCGTGCGTCGTCGTCGTCACCGCCTATTAGTCCTTGCACTCCTGTCGAACACACCGAATGGGGGTGTAGCTAAATTAACCAAACGCATCACCGTTAATGGGTCAGTTTGAAGAGAATCCAGCCAAACAGTCAGATTAGTAATTAAAATCCGACAATGACGACAGCCATGTGACCAGGACACGACATACCTAATAGAAGGATATGAGTTTGCATTATGCACAATTGTACACAGAAACCTTCGCTCTCCGCTGCACTGATTCTGAAGGGGTCGAATGCGCGATTGTGTATTAGTAGTGCACCTTCTATACCCTGCAATTGTAGGTGCGCACATAATTTCTGTCAACACATACGCACCATAAATTGCATAATGAGATGCGGCGCGGTCAACACAGCGTCAAGTTGAATAATTTATTGTAAATTTGACCAAATCGCTTGTGCAGTGCAAATGCGATTATGTGCAATTTGGCCGCCCCTGATGCGGTCGCAGCAAAGGCCGATTATAGGTTAAGGCTGTGTAAGCCGAATATGGATGTCGGTATTTATTAATTGTATAAGGGCGACCTTATATTCAAATTTAGCGAAATGAAAGAAAATGAGAGGTACCTCAGGGCTGCATGCTGCCACGTCGTCTTTTTTGTTGCTCCAACGTGAATCTGATACTCCTTAGTGTCCGAAATGTCACAAGGTAGTCCTCTGCTACACATATGACTTTAAATTAAGTTGCCAGGACGCTCATCAACACAGGAAATACAAAAAGGAAATTCTCGTCTATTTTTTTCGATTTTGCTTGTGACTCTTACTCCATCCTATGCGCCGTAGACGTTGTATCCTTTGGTTTGCAAAAGTTTTATCGATGCATTGGTTTAAGGTGTTTTACAGAACAGGATCCAATCGAAATCCTTTTGGCCACACTAATCGATTGGGAAGTGAATACTAACCAAAGCAGCGGCCAGCAAAAGCTTTCGGGATACTTCATTCATTGCTGGAACTGAAATGCAATGCAATGAACACCATGCTTGTGTGTCTAGGAAGTCTCTTTCGGGCGTTTTTTTTTGTATCCTTAGCCTATCAATACACTTCATCTCTGGCAAGGGTTGTGCGTCGGATAACATCAACGATGTTTACTGTTTAGTCCTAGTTAACGTCGTTTCATTCGGGCTGGTTTTCGTTTTGTATAATTTTACACAGGATGTGCGGATTTTAACTGGCTTTGAAGATGTTTTAACTGCTAACATCCCTGTCAATGCTAAACATTTGAGTAGTTTTAATATATTTTTTAATATATTTTTTAATAGGGAGGCAAATCCTATGATAGATAGTCTTGGAGCCTTATGCTTCTAACTTCATCTCTATTGGTCATAAAATCGCGATGCAGATAAATGGAGATGATTAAAAATAAATCCTGAAGTGTCTCCACCGAACAAGCATAAGGTTTGTATGACACGAGCAGCCTTATTGGGAGGCGAGACAGCAATTTCGTTGCAACAGAAAACGTATTTTTGACAGATCTGTCATGCGTTTCAGTTTCATTTTTAGAGTCTTAAATTGCTATAAGATGTGCAAAAATGGCTAAGAACTAAGAGTGACATAAAAGAGTTTTTTTTAAGCAATTTTCGACGACTTGCAAATAATTACACTTGGCTGGAGGATTCAAATGGAAATCGTACGGTTTGACGGAAGTAAGAACCGTGAAGTAAGAACGTGAAGTAATAACGTGAAGTAAGAACCGAAGATTAATGCGGCCTTTCGGTTGGTCCGGGAACATTCTGGACTCTCCTGAAATTTTTTTCTGGGCACTCGTTTGACAGTTCCTCTTCTGAAAAAAAAAGAGAAATCTGCTTCTGGCCGAAAATCCAGAGCAAAACCAGAAGCAGGCACACAATCACACAACGCATGAGTCAAGTTGGATGAATGTCATTTGTTCCCTGTAGAATAGCTTTTGCTTCACAAATGCAAAGCCAGACAACCTCACAAAACAAGAAAAACGTTTTTGGCTGATCTTTGGATCTTTGAATGCAGTTGCATTGCAGATTTGAGAATAAGCTACAAAAAAGCGAGTATTTCACAAAACAAAGTCAAAACTGAGTTTGAATTTTTAAACCAAACTAACACCAAAAAACGGTGTTAAAATTGAGTCAGATTTTTGAAACCAAATAGACCAAAAAAAACGGTGTTGCCAATTTTTAAATCAAGGAACTGCACAACTTCAAATTGACTCAAAATTGACACTAAAATTTGACACCGATTTGACGTGATGTATGGAGTGGAGACTTCATTTTTGAGTCAATTTTAACACTGCGTGCTTAGTGCTTAGAGGGCAAATGACCTTCCTGCCATTTCAGTCAGCTGAACTCAGCAAACAGGCATTCGAAGTTCGAATTTCGACATCGAATTTCCCCTCCATTCAGTGGAAAATACCAATGAAAAACTACCAAGTGGGAATCTTTTGGAACGTGGTAAATTTGTATAGATATGCGGATTACAGGCTTGAACGACACAGTTGTTCCCTTTTGACTGTTGCACGTTTATATACTGTAAATCGAGAGGTAAAGTAATAAGCAATCTAGTTTAAATAAAGCGTTGAATTCTTAGTGACAAAGTTGAATTAATTGTTCGATAAATGAGGTACTTCGTTGTGTATTTGTAATACCATGTCTCCACCGGGCACTAATCAGCGATTAATAAAAATCTTCATTTAATTCTCTACAATTCACGCGATTTACCATACAAATTTGAATCCTCTTGGCAAACAATTAAATATAAATCCTCTCATAAATGCCATTCACCCTATTCACAAACCTATGCGCCTTTATTACAGTTTGATAATCAAAAAAGGAAACCGAGACTGTCCATGTACTGTCAAAAATACGTGTTCTATTGAAATTTTTGCAATGAAAAGCTTTTTTCGCTTCTAGGAAATGCAATCGCAACTCTATTATGAGGGTCAAAATGGCAAAAAAGAGTGCTCGTGTCAAATTAATTCTATATTTAATATATATATATATTATATATTCTATATATTCTATATATAACAGCCAAACGCGTTTTTCTTGATTTTGAAGTTTGTCTAGCGTTGTATTGGGCGTTTTCTCCGAACAGCCAAACGCGTTTTTCTTGAGTTTGAAGTTTGTCTAGCGTTGTATTTGTGAAACAAAAACTATTATACAGGGGACAAATGACATTTATCCAATTTGCCATTGACAATTGTGCCATTGACATTGTCTGATTGTGTGCGTGCTTCTGATTTTGATTCTGGATTCAAAACCAGAAGCAAATTTCTCTTCTATCCAGAAGAGGAACTGTCAAACGTCAGAGCGTTCGGGAGTCCAGAAGTCTCCCAGATGCTCCCGGGCGACCAACCGAAAAGGCCAAAGAGTTGACAAGGGAATCGGCTTTTATAGAAAACTCTTATGGCCTTTTGGTTAACAATCCAGAAGATCGCTCTGATTCGCTATTACAACCGGACACACTTCCTTTTATTTTGAGGTTTATCAGGCACCGATCTCTTGCGTTTTTCTTTAACTGATTTTCGTATACAGCAGTGTGCAGGCGTCCTTAGGTACCCTTTTTGCATCCTGAAATGAAGTATCCTTGTTGTCGTTGTGACAAATTTGCTGTGGTTTGCGTAAATGCTCAATGACATTAAATGCCTGATTTAATTAATCGTTTCTATTTAAAAACAAGTGGGAAAGTCCAGCAGTGAGTATGCAAAAGCTTCAATCCATCATACATTAGCAACTGAAACCTAAATTCGCTGAATGCTTTTTGCGTTGCTAATGTATGAAATTCTGTTTCTGTTTCTGTTCCTGTTCCTTGTGACACCGCGGCTTTAATCGATTCTCCTGTCGGTCCCATTTATATCTCTAAGAGGTCTTAGGGGTCTACGGTGATTATTTCACTGCGTTACAAACTATACGTCAAACTTAATATACCCTGGGTCGGGTATAAAAATCTGCGTATTCTCTCATTTTTATAGGTTGGCATTTTAAGGCATTCCAGAATCTAAAAATAACGCTCCGTGATGCTTTATGTCAGTAAAAATTACGGAAAAATTACAGTATTGCCTTTGATTTTGAAGGCTGTGTCTGTGTGTCGCTCTATTTGCAAGATATGTTATGGTAAATGACATAAAGGATATGTCGCAAAGCTGCGTTGCGTCAAATTTGATTTGACAATTTAAATTTTAACTTTTCTTCTTTTAGAAAGAGATATTGTCGGATGAGTACCAAAAAACAGGCCAAAGGAGTCAAGAATGCTTCCGGAAGCTTGCTGGGCATCCAAACGAAAATGCCGTTAGTTCTGATAGATAATGAAATTTAAATCAATTGAAATCTCTCTAGCAACATCTCTTTATGAATGGTAAGGGAACCATTTTGCTGCAAATGTGACAGCTGGCATCCCCGAAACGTCAAAATCGTTTGGCTCGTGGAAAAAAAAGCAAAAAGCGTGCAACTCCAAATGTTTTTGTTGACAAATTTTTTGTCGTAATAAATGCAAACACTTCCAATTAGACGTGAAATTAATCAAAGAAATTCAAATTCTTTAAATCCAAGCGCAAAATGAATAATTTATTCGCCATTACGCATGAATTTGACGGCAACGTGTGTAAATTGAGGATTCCCATTGCAAAGTGTGAGCCGGCGTCACTTTGCCAAAATTGCGATGTTTTTGTCGACGACCACAATTTGGTGTTTGTTGCTGATTCGGAGATCAAGAGGTTTGTTGAGAATTTTTTAAAAGGCCACGAGTGTAAAAGGGCTTTCTCGTAGGTTCAAGTGTGAGCGACAATTCGACACCAAGGACATGACGGACATTCCACTTTCGTTCGATTCGGAGCTGTATGAGTACACATGCCGGCTGCCATGTTACCCCGACGATTCTGAAGATGAGAAGATTGTGAAAAGCGACCAGAGTCCGGGGTGTTCACAAAATGCAGGAGCTACAACTGTGGATTTGACCAAACTTCTTCGCATTACAGACTCGTGTGTGCTGACTGTCGACGGAAAAGTGTGCGGAATCACTGCCGACTATGGTTACGGCTTCGCGGATAGATATCGCGGCTCGCCCAAGTACAGTGAGGTAAGTTCCCTTTGGACGCTTCCTCGAGTTCAAGTGATTCACGTGGCTTTTGTTTGCAGCTCGAGCTGTCGCGGTACTGTCGCCTCACCACTCCTAATCTTCGCAGTCCAATCCGACGGTCAATCCAAAGAGAAAAAGACGAAGCACAGGATTTTCGTCCTGATCACTACAAGACAAACTTCTTTGAACTGCAACAGCCCGACGGAGACGAGAATCCAATGCAGTATACTCGGTCCTGTGAGAGTGAGTACTTTTTCTCATGTCTATTCGGGTGAATGACGAGCCGCCCCATTTTCAGATACTAAACTGACCAAAGACGAAGAAGCCATCCTGAACAAAATCACAGCGAAGGATTTCATTATCAAACTGGACGCCTCCCAGCAGATGCACACTGATTTCGGCCTCATAAGCATCCTTCTCGCCATCTGCTACGACATAAGGTGAGTCCTTTAGTTTTCGCTGCGAGTTTCCCCTTTAACTTTCCCTTAATTCCCTAGAACAACCTACAACGAGCCAACTTGTGAAAGTCCCTGGACCCGCACGATACTCTCGGCGACGTTTAGCTACTTTGAGCGCTTCGAAAACCTAAACACAGTGGTGGAGAGCTTCCTTCGCCGTTCGCTCATTTATCCTTTGTACAGGAACTTTGATCTCAGCATGCTTTGCGTTGAGGATGCAGTCGAAGCCCTACAAAAGGGCAAAGCCTGGGTACTAAAACAGCTCCTTGTCACATACTGTGGCTTCAGCGAGGGCGATTATGAACGGCGAGCCTTCAAAAAGTACTTCTTGCGCGACTATATACGATACGTATCCAGTGTTCTGGATAACGACCAACTGCACATGCTGTCGATGAATTTGAAAAACATCAAGTTGGACAGCAGCAAGAAGCAACTAAGGTTGGGTCTGGCCGAAATAGAATCTGAGCTACTCATGGAACTGCTGGACACGATCCATTTGACGACACTCAGTGAAGTGAAGGAGGTTTCTTCAAGCGGCGACAGTGAAGGCGATACGAATGCCATATGCGAGAGCGAGTTTTCTGAGGACGAGGACGACAGTAGCGTGGAGCAGGATGCACGGGGGGCACTTGATATTGGCTGGTAAATTGCTTCTTCCCTTCTTTTGTATGAATATGTAAAAAATGAAGTCAATGAATAAACAGTTTTGGATTTTTGCAAATATTTCTTGAGTCTTGGCCCGGTCTTCTTTCGCCGCGTAAGCGGGACACAGTTAAAGCTAGAAGAAGGTTATATTCAGGCTTTTTCTTGATCTCTTTTGGAGAATGCGCAAAAAGTTGTCAAAGGCGATAAAAAAAAAACAAAATATTCAAAATAATTTTTTGAAGATAAGATTATACCATGTCTCCACCGGACGCTAATCCATGATTAATATAAGTCTTTATTATATCCTCTAGATACCACGTGATTAACCAAACAAATTTAAATCCTCCCGGCGAGCGATTAAAAATAAATCCGCATAAGTCCCATTCACCCTATTCACAAACCTATTTTCTGCACTTTTGCAACAGTGAGAATCAAAAAAGGAAACTGAAACGGTCTCTCTACGACAGATCTGTCAGAAGTACGTTTTTTATTGTGATTTTTGCAGCGAAATCATTTTTCGCTCTTGGGAAATGACATCGCCAGTCGCCACACTCTTTTCAGAGTCAAAATGACAGAAACAGCAGAGTGTTCGTGTCAAATTAATCGTATGTTTGTCCGGTGGAGCCACTTTGGGATTTATTTTATATCGCCTCCCGCTAATCCCCTTTCAGTTGCCGCTGGAGACATAGTAGGCTCATTTTTACTGTCATACACTTTCATGTAGTGTGATTGTCATTTTTCCAAATGCCTGAAGATACCAACCTGTCACGATGGGAAAAATGCCAGCATTTTTGCCAGTTAAAAAATGTCAACTGGTTGGTCGAGCAGAAGTGCACGAAAGCATTCTGGCCTCTCATCTGGAACAGCTTTTTGGCTCTCGTTTGACAAAACCTAGTCTGAACTTTTACCCGTGAAAACAGAATAAAAACCAGAAAGACACACAGCAGATGAGTCAAGTTGCATCAATAGCATCAGCAGCTTACATCACAAGACAGCAGCGCTCGCTAGAGCAACTTTTCTAGTTCTCTCAAGGTATGTAGGTACACACAAACAGCTGAAATATTTTACCTTTTGGCTACCTTATCGCCGACTTGCAATTTTATGAAGCATCAATAGTTTACTCACGACCCACGCCAGCAGCGCTCACATGAGCACCGTTTCTACTTGACGTTGTACACTCAAATGCAGATAAAATATTTTACACTTTGCTCTCTAAAATGTCGACGACTTGGAAGAAGCTTAAGGGTGTCACATCCACGCTCGAATATAGACCTGCCTGCGCTAAGAAGTAATTTTTGACAGCGAGCAACTAAAAAATCTGTGACAAAACACAGACTTAAAAGTTGCCCAAAATTAGTTTCACGTGGGTTGCTCGTGTGCGCGCATTCTCATACAAACCCATGGGACTCATAAAGGCAATCAAATCGTTGCGTAACTCAAAGTGCCATGTTTGCGATTAGCTTATGATCTCTAAAATGTTGGCGACTTGGAAGAAATGAAAGAGTTTCATGTCGGTGCTCAGAGATAGAGCTGCTTTGCTTGTGCTAACAAAGTAATTTCTGAAAACGAGCAACTTAAAAATCTTTGACAAATAACAGATTTAAAAATTGCCACAAACTTTGCCTTGTAGTGAAGTATAGCTCTTCTTCCACAACTACAATGACAGAATACGCAATCCGAAACCGGAGCGTTTTTCTTGGGACGTTTACAGCTGAAAATGCCATAACAGTCAAAATTCAATGTTAACCCGCGATAAAGCAAATTAGGCTAGGGACACACAGTGACAGAAAAACGTGCGACAAAAAAACAGCGCGATTTTCTGCAAGAAGCATACTCAACACACGAGCGATAATTTTTCTTGCAGTTCCTATGTCAGTTTTGATGAAAAATTTTATTTTCATAGTTAACAAAAAGAGTTTGCAAGCTTTTCGTAGTAACCTCAGTACAAAAACACCTATTTTCGGGGCGATTCCGGTGAATCGTGGCAAAAACAGTCATTTTTTATCAAATGCAATTCCAAAATTTGTCGCAAAACAAGTCTCGCGGCTAATTGTCGTAGCCGCAATCGTCTGTTGTCTAGAATATAAACGTGTGTGCTTCTAGTCGGACATTAATTAGTCGCGCGTTTTTCTGTCGCCGTGTGTCCACAGCCTTACATCTTTTTGACGTAAGCCCTACAAATGCTTAAGCTTCTCGTGAAGTGTTCTTTTTATGAGGGGCATTCCGTAAATGCCACACATTATGACGGTTCAGAAAAAACCGGCATAACTTAAAAAACTTGATTTTTCAGATCATCTGTTTAAAGATTCTGAGCTAAAGGCGCTATCAGAATTCGTAGCTGAAGCTGACGCTGTCGCTGTCACTCTAGCTGAATAAAAAAGCGCCAGTTTTTCAGTGCTGAGTTAAGCCCAGCTTAAACCAAGATCTGTTGATCCCGGAACAAAACGAATCTAGATTTAACCCAGCGAACAGTTTTTCAGTGCAGAGTTAACTCTGTCAATAAAGTTGAAAATCTTCGACTCTCGAAAGTATTAACTGTCCCAGCTTTCACTTCACATAGAAAAACTCAGAAAAAGCATTGAATAAAGAGACAAGAAAGTGACGTTTTGGGGGACAAGTGAAGCATCCGTTTCAGTTGTGTGAGTGCGGACTACTTATCTGTTCAACCAGGCATGTCATGAGAGACGGACTGAGGTTCATATACGTTTCTGGGAGCTGGCTCTACTTTTGTTTAAAATTCCTGAGTTAAGGTGACATTTGTACCCCGATTCGTGATACATTCGATACATTCACTCACAAGTCGATAACCGATATCAGGCGACTAATGTCAAAATAAATGCTTCACTCACAAGCACGGTATATGTGAAAAAGAGCTATTCCTTGTCTCTTTATTCAATGAGAAAAGAAAGTTTGAGTAATTTTCTAATGTCATATTTCACAGAAACACGCACATTCCACTGCCATTTCACAAAGAAAAAACATTCAAAAAATTTCATGCTGTTCACCAGAGTCGATCGGAGATTAATCCACTAAATTTGACGATGGAAGAGATGGTTTCGAGAGTCTAAAATTTTGGCAATTTTACTGGGGTAGTTAACTCTGAACTGAAAAACTGCTCGCTGGGTTAACTCTACATTCGATTTGTCCCTGAACAGATCTTCTAGTATCTTCTAATCTAGTACAATTTGACATACTAGACGAATTAGGGGCAATCAACGGCATTTGAGAATGTTTTTGCTTACCCTAAGTATGCAGTGTTTGTCAAATAAAATAAAACCATCACCTTTCCCCAACCTGAGGTAAGGCATGATAAGATGTCGTCGGATACTAGGGAAATGCATGACTGGGGGAATGCCCGGCAGCTGGCGCAAGGTCAATGAATTCCGTAACGTAAGTCCTTTTGTGCAAGCAGGTGAATGCGTATTTATGGACATTGTCTTTCTCTATACTCGTAGGGCGAACATAATGAAAAACAGGGGTGGAATCGGCTAAGGTGATCTATGACTAGTGATGTCACAAATCACAAAAATTCGTCTGCGTAAACTGTGATCATCACAATTTTCTTGTGACAGCTCCCGATCAATCACCGTCAAAATCAGCTGGTCACAAGTTTTTAAACTTTCTGGTAAGATGGTGTTTTTGCCTACCCTTAGGCTGACTTTCTGCATGTACGAATCAAAATCAGTGTTCTTACAACACAAGCCTTAATAAAGCAACGATTCGGAACAATATTTTTGTGATCACCTTACGCAGACGGATTATATGGTTTGATCACATTGACTGTCACAAAATGGGAAAATCATAGATCACCATAGCCGATTCTACCCCAGATTATTTTATGCTATTGCCCCATAAGAAACGAGTTTTTCAGTTCATTTCAATAGGGGTTAATCCCGGGTTAACCCAAGGTTAAAGCCCTGATAGCGAACATGAGTGTATAACAGATGCCGGCCATTGAATATCCCGAAAGCAATGGCTTAACAAAACGTGTAACATATCGTTTGAGCTTCTATTGAAGACTCGGCCTCCTTAATGCATTCTTAGTGGCTGCGTACAATGCGCGAAAAAATTGTGTTATTGTTATTAAATGGGTTGCCGAATAAATTTTACTCCGCATCACAAAAGATTTTTGGACAATATCTATACCCTGCCCAGGGAACGACAGATTTCCGAGGACTTTTCAACCTTTGGGCGTTTTTCTTTTTTCGTTCAGAGTAGAGCTCGAACTGTCAAACAAAAATTTGTGTTTCTTTTTGTGTTCAGAGTAATCAGAGCCCGAGATTTGTATTTCTTTTTTCGCTCAGAGCATGATCAAAGCGCGCTCAATGTGCTCCGAATAATTTGACCGAGCACAGCGAAATGACAGCTGAATTTTGAAAAAAAAAACTTAAAAAGGGGATGAACTTTTGTTCGGTGAAGTAATATTTATTTTGCATCATTTTCGGCTCGTAACAATATTTTGGAAATTTTTTCAAGTTTTCTTTTCTTTCATATTGCATTCTGACAGATAACCAAAAAATGTGCTCAAGCGCGTTACAAAGTCAGAACAGAGTACTCTGAGCGCACACGGTTCAGAGCACGCTCAGAGTGTTCGAGCTCTGTTCAGTGCTCCACTCTGAACTAAAAAAGAAAAACGCCCTTTAGTAAGAAGCTGAAAGAAAATTGTATAGACTTTTTCAGGTTATTATACTGACGAGACGATTGTCTAATCTGGAAAAAAGATGCCTACCACGAAGCCGCTCATCCCGAAACAGACACATCCGGGCTTTCTATCGTTTAAAGCTCAGCCACCCTTCAGGGATTAGACACTTACCATTGTGTCCCAAAATATATATCAAATGCTACTGGGTTTTATAGGGACCTTCAGGTTTGTCTTTCAGTTATATAAACATTACTGCCCAGGGTTAAGGTGCCCCCACAAGGAGTGTATACTACTGACAGCATCATTTTAAACATGCTAAAGACTGCTTGTTCCTGTGGATTTTAATCGGCTCTAACGACACGTATACCTTATTTCAAGGCATTTTTTGCCCCGACCTTATTTCCAACCCCCGGGTCATTCACAGAAGTCTTAACATTTAGCAGCTTCTTCTCCGATAGGAACAATCAATTCTTCGATAGTTTGGTCACGTGGGTGGTATACCCCCAAACAGGCTTCCTAGACAGGTCATGATAGCCAAGAAACTAGTTGGGGGTTCACGTGAATAGCATCTCCAAACGCGCAAGGGGATGGCGCCTTTGTCTCTTGAGTTGGTGGCGGAGAATCGGGAACGATGTAAGGACCATTTAGTCGAAAAAAGCTATGTGGACAGGACGGCGAAGTGGATAGCCGCTGTTTTGGGGTGTCACTCGGGCGCTGTGGACAAGGACGGCCGTGATGGTTCGGATGGCCGGGTGAATGAGCGCAGTGGTGTGGGCGTATATCGCCACCGCGTTGCTGCAGATAGGATGAGCGCCGCTTGGACGGCGACCATATTGGAGCGAGCGGCGTTCGAGAGTGGGCGCGCTGCTGGGCGCCGAATTAAGCGCCGCCGAGGCGAGATTCGGGATCTTCTTAGGCGACAATTCGCTCGCTGCTGGCTTGTATCGGCTGGTGTTCGTATTGAAGCACACGTGGGTAACCACAAAGAAAAGAACGTCAAACTTTTGATGGTTTAGTTACTGGCACGTTTGCTGTGCCGATTTATTTCAGTTTCTTAACTTCTAAAGTAATAAACGTACGGCGGAAGGCCCAAATTACTTGGCAGATGGCAGACTTCACTTTGTGAAAAGAACAAAGCGTAAAAATAATTTATGTTTTATAGGTTGGAGACGATCGCGCGCGTCCAGCTCGTTTTAGCGTCGAAAAGGTAAGAGCCCAGTATAAGATTGTCTGGCTGGCGCCAAAGCTTACTTGCTAGAAAAAAACTTTGTTTTTTTTGGTGGTTGGCAAAATTGAAATGCGCCGGTAGCTGAACCAAATGTTTGCGGTTCGCTTTCATCCCAGCGCCGGGTTTACACTTCAACAAGCACTTTACACATAAATGCTTTATACTTAAGCTATTCAAGGAAACGAAGATAACAATAATGCCTTCTCCACTCGGTGAGTAGGCGGTATTTTGGGGCAGACCCGCTTTTTCTTACGGAGGACTACAATCCTTCCCACATTTTGCTCCTAGATCACGTTCCTGACGGTATTGATCGGATAAGAGGTTTACTTTCAGCTTCCAACTACCGTTGACAGTTAACACGGAAATCCTACTCCATTCCATTCTTACTCCAAAGGACATGGTGCACATAACAACCTTGGATTAGGCAGGCAGCTTCGTTTACAACTCTCATCGTCCTTCCGTGAGGAATATGCTTGTCAGTTTGCAAGTGCTCCAAAAATTGGTAGATAGTGCTGAACCAACCAGAAGGCTAGAGAAGCATGTTTAAGCCGTCATATACTAGCTTTGGGGTTTTCGTAAGGTAAACAACCTCAACGAGTATCCATGGCGAGGGTATAGGTGTGATTAGAGGCCAAAGCAAGGAAGTTCAAACCTAGAATCGAGACGACTTATGCATTTTATCTGACTGCAACCCAGTCATTGAATGAGAGCTTGAACACTGCTCAATCAATCCTTTTTAATTGAGCTGATTGAATACAACGATCCAACGAGTCTAGAGGTCAATTAACTATTTTTTTATTAAAAATTTTTATGATATATATTCGTCCTCGTGAGATTTGCCTTCTATACGTGCATGAGACGTTATAGAGTCGCGTCCCTAGGGATTGCAGACTCCCTTCCATTATTGTGAACCATGCATTTCGCTATTCTTAAAATCCCTAATCGCACTCGATGCAATTTTTCTATGTGTCAGTCAGAACTTTAAGCACGACTTATTTTCATACGCTAAGACTGCCCCCCCCCCCGCAAATTGATTGCTTGTTCCCATTTTATCTCAAGAGACAGCATCCTTCAGCGTCTGAAGCTAAACAGAATTTTCCATTACCATCATATACTTACCAAGCCGACACTGATGCTGATTGGCATGCAAGTTCGTTTGGGTAATTACAAAATGTTGGCCCGGCAAGGCGAAGCCTTGACTTGCCATCCGAAACGGATCTGTCTGGGAGCGACTGTCTCTCCACCGCCCCATACGACGCATTAATCGCATCAAGTATAACTTCCGAACTTTGAAATGAATTCCATCCTACTTACAGGATACGGAACACACTCGTCGAGATCGAATATAAAATTCGGATTGTCGATGTCGATGTCGGTGTCCCTCGAGCCAGCGTGCGAAAAGGAGGTCTACTCGCCACCTACTCCACACATCCTTGTGCATATTTTCCGCCGAATGGCAGGCTGGGATATAAACATATAGGAGCAGGATTCTCCCACAGCACACTGATGCTGTAATTTATATTAAAAGTTTCTTCCCATTAGTTGAAGTTTAATCTACTTTCGCAAAGGCGCACCGAGGCAGATACGGCACCGGCGCGCGGCGTCCTCCAGAGGGGGTGGCGCATCTTCAATATATACGACGCAAATATTGGAGAATACGGTTCGGAGTTCTGGATCCATGAAATTGCTCCGCAAGGATTAATTAACCAACACTGAGCGTGTGAGTATGTTCCACAGAAATTGTGTGTCTGTGTTACAGGACGCTTCGCATTCATTTATTTCATTCGTCGTGGTGCGTAATAGTATCGCTTCCATGTCCCATGGCCCATTGTGTGTGACACTAAGCCAGGAGCTGAGCATAGAACTTTTCTCTTTTCGGTTCTCTTCCTTGGGGCTGGGTGGTGGTAAGTGGGGAATATTAAGTAATCGGATTTTTGCAAATTGTCTATCATCCTTAAGTGCAGGGATTAGAAGTTTTCTTTTATTTTTTCCCTTGTTTTTCGTATCCTGTGCGCTTTTTTGGGGTGAGCGAATCACCCTGCACAACTTGTCAACTGATAAAACAAAAATTCTCCTCGAGCGTTAGGGGTAAGTCCTTGTGGAATCCTTAGAAGTGAAATTCAATCAGAAATGCTGTACCGGGATGTAGTATGGTGGTGGCGTGCAGGGATTCAGAGGATAAAAAGATGAAATGATTCATCGTCAAAGGATTTCGATGTGTTACACACGACCATAGCAATCGGGATTCACTTTCGTACAGTGAATGCCACCGCATGAATGCATGGAAACGTCATAGTGTGAGTTTGCAGTTTTTGTTTCCTTTTTTTTTGTTGTTTGGACCATGATAAATAAGTTGACTGGATCTCAATTGATTGGATTTGGTGATTATCAACTGCGGTCGAAGCGTTTTCATTTTCCAATTAATTTGTGTGTACACAAGGATTAATGTACACCTACAGAGTCTGGCCCAAAGTGGGCCATCTGTGCATACTGCACGCACTGGCTTAAGGACTATTTTCGATGCCACGGGTGCGATGTCTGATTTATGATTAACTGCTGTCATTTGGTGCGGGAAATGCTTTTTTCCAACCTTAACCACATGTGTTCCATGCAGAATTGCTGCACCTTTTTTCGGGAAAATATTTATTTATGAAATTAATGTAATTTTAATATTTTAATGGATTTTTTTTTTGCTGTGTGTGATTTTATGTGCGTTTTATATTGGTGGAAGCGATTTTGATTGATATTAAGCTGCTTGTAATAAGCTCGCAGGGTCTCATGATTGTGCATTATGCAGATGACTACCTTCGAAGCTGTAGGTAATCTATAGTTGATCGGGGATTTCGAATGATGTCCAAAATCCATCAATTTTGACGGCACGAAATGTGTGATAATTGCTCGTGATAAAAACCTCTTCCGCCAGATGATGCATGAAAAACGCTCGATGGCATAAGGCTCGGCCCTTCCTAGCATTCATTTATCCGAGCCTTACATTGGGCAGTAAAAATGCCTTCCATCCACAATTTTTTAATACAAAAATGTTGAACTAGTAGAATAACCCTATTCCTATTATCCTTAATGCTATTCGGCTACATAAATTTTGGACTGAAAATCCTGCCTTTTGACTGAAAAATTTGTATAGCAATTTTTTTATTTTACAGCGGAGTTTAAATTAAGCGCACAAAATGTCGAAAGAAACACCGTGTGGGATCAAACAAAACAGTAGTTATGATCCCTGCTACCTTTACCTACCGCGGGGAATTCTCTACCAATTAAGCTACGGTGACACGATTGGTTCTTTGTCCATATTCGACCACCTCACTTGTTTTTGCCTTAGTGCCTGTTTTCATATGGTTTATCCTAACCTAACCCAAATTTTATCTCTTAAAATAAAACTCAGGTTGAACGGTGGCCACCTCACTTGCGCTTTCGCCAGTAACGGTGGCGCTTTCGCCAGTACGGTGGCCACCACACTGGCGCTTTCGCATAGTAATTCTGACACATCAGGTTAAAATAAACCAAATGAAAACAGGCACTTACGAACTCTATATTCGTTGCTATTCCTTGCACGCGATTGCTTTTTGCACGCTTTTCTTGATTTTGAAGTTTGTGTGGCGTTGTATGTGTTAAGCGAAAACTATTTGACAGGGGACAAATGACATTTATCAATGTCAGCGTTGCATGATTGTGCAAGTGCGTCTGGTTTTAATTCTGGACTCAAAACCAGAAGCAAATTTCTTTTCTATAGAGAAGAAGAACTGTCAAACGAGTCCAGATGTTCTCGGACGATCTACCGAAAAAGACAGGTTGGCGATCCCGGATCAGGGCGTTCTTCTACCGGATTGTGGCTTCTTTCCGAACAGGCAAACACGTTTTTCTGGACTTTGAAGTTTGTCTATCATTGTATTTGTGAAGCAAAAGCTATTCGACAGGGGACAAATGACATGTATCCAACTTGACATTGACACATGTATGATTGTGTGCGTGCTTCTGGTTTTGATTCTGGATTCAAAACCAGAAGCAAATTTCTCTTCTAACCAGAAGAGGAACTGTCAAACGAGTCCAAGAAAACAGTTCAAGGAGAGAGTCCCAGACGCCTCCGGACGACCAACCGAAAAGGCCATTAGTTTTAATTTTGGGTTCTGCGAAGCGAAATAATGCAAGCAACAACAATAGAACTAAGCGTCAAATATATAGAGCTTTTCGTCGAAATGTCACTTTTCGTCACTTGGTATGAAAATAAACTTTTGTGTCTCGTTCGCGCACAGGCCTACTCTTTCCAACCATTTCATTGTTTTTATACCAAGTAAACGGATTTCGATAAAGGTTAAGTGACGTGAAAAACTCTATTGATGGGGTTGCACTGTAAAACGTTGAAAATAGACCAACTTAATCCACATCAACTCTAAGTGTGTCAAGGACTACCTCATGGCATTAAACGATATAAGCTTCCACACAGTTCTACTCTGCTGGGTTCCTGGGCACGTTGGCGTGGCCGGAAATGAATTGGCGGACGAACTGGCAAGGAAAGGTTCTGATTTGGACATAACGATGGCTGACCGACGGGTTTATCTCCCTTTCAACACAGCCAAAAGTCTTATAGATCAATACACGATCAAACTGGCCGGTGAACGTTGGCAACAGTCTAAAGATTGTGTCACAACTCACAGCTTATGGCCAGTACTCGACTTAAAAAGAACAACGACCGTTCTACCTCTCTCTCGTTTGTGTAGTCACGGGACACTGCACCATTGGTGTCATGGCTACACGAATGGGAATCTTTGCCAACGACTTCTGCAGAAGCTGTAGGGACGAAGACGAAATAGAGTCTATAGAACACTTTCTCTGCCACTGTCCAGCTCTCCAAGAACGACGACTAACCTTTTTAGGAGTCAGGTTCTTTGATAGCCTGGACGACCTGGCAGGAATATCACTACTTGACCTAAAAAGATTTATCAAAAGATCAGGCTGGTTCAGTTAGTAAGACATACTTCCCACCATGTTTGTCTACCTCACAAGGGTAATCACAATGGGCCAATCTGGCCACCGAGTGAACTTGCACTAGTTGCAAACAACCCTTTCCAACCTAACCTAACCTAATCCACATCAACAAGCTTGATCAGTGCATTAAACATTTTTGACAGGTCCCACCAGATCGACATCAACATCAACATCTACATACTATTCTGCGTCGAGCTTTAGTGCTGCGAGGTACGTCCCGCACTTTAACTATGGGCCACTCCCCATAAGAACGTGTGCATTTAACTGAGTTGTCAGTTCTGTACTTCGACATGACGGATGCAACGGATTCATTGGTGCCTGTTTTCATTTTGTTTATCCTAACCTAATGTGTCAAAGTTACCATGGTCAGGGGGTGCGCGAGTGAATTGGCCATCGTTCAACCTCAGTTTTATTTTGAGAAATAAAATTTGGCTTAGGTTAGGATAAACCAAATGAAAACAGGCACTTAGGCTTATCGCACACGAGCAATTTTTTAAAGCATCAATAGTATATTCACAATCCACTAAAGCAGCACTCCATGAGCAACTTTTTTAATTCGTAAAGGTACCTACTCTCAAACCCTGATGAAATGTTTAACTGTTTGCTCTCTGAAGTGTTGCCGAAGTGAAAGAAATTAAGAAGTTTCATGGCTGCGCGCGTTAAAAAAGTCATTTACGACAAAAAGCAACTAAAAAATCTGTGGCAAAACACAGATTTAAAAGTTGCCGAAAATTGGTTTCATGCCGTTTGTGCATGTGTACGCATACCCATGCTCATGCTCATGCTCATAGGACAAAAGCACGCAATCAAATCGTTGCGTGACTAAAAGTAGTGTCATGTGTGCAATAAAAGCCTTGTACCCTTTTCACACCGGATCGAAAACTCAGTTTTCGGAAAAAAGTTAACGAAAACTCATCAAGTCAATCACAAAGAAGACGACCAAGGTTTGGTTGACATTTCGGTCACATTGACACTAATCGCAAAATTGTCAACTGCAACTGGTGTTTATAAACGAAGAGAAACAATGAACTCGAATGTTTTAAAACAATATTGTTCAACAAGTGTTCAAACTAACGTGAAAACATTAATAACTATTTTGACTTTTAATGCTAGTCACTAAGAAGACGTCGCCAACGATTATTAAAACAGCAACTTTTCTATGCGCAGACGTGCACTTTTTTCTTTTTTTAAAAGTAGGCCATTGCATTTTGCATTTTGATCTTTCACACTTAATACTTGCCACAAGCTAACAGAAATTCAAAAGCGCTTTTTACTTTCTACAGTCCTCGAGAAACAAATATTAACTCAATTTTGTTTTGACAGAAAGAACCAGCTGTGTTGCAGAATGGGTAAAAAGGTTTGTTTGTTTATGAAAACCTACGATTGCAAGGAAAACTCATCAAAAACTACAAAAAACGTAAACAGGAAATGTATGGGAAAACTCGGGTTTTCGGGGAACTTCTCGCTTGTTTTCGCAAAAACAGGGTTTTTGGTCCTGTGTGTAGAGGGCATAAGGCCAATGGCATACATGATACTTTTAGTCGCGCAACGGTTTGATTGCCTTTAAGAGTCCCATGGGTTTGTGGGACACACGAGCAACCGACAAGAAACCAATTTGTGGCAACTTTTAAATCTGTGTTTTGTCACTGACTTTTTAGTTGCTTGCTGTCAGAAAGAACTGGCAGGCGCTCTATGTTCGAACATGGATGTGAACCCTTTGATTTCTTCCAAGTCGCCGACATGTTAGGGAGCAAAGGGAAAATTGTTTCATCTGTATTTGTGTGTACAACTAGAAAAGATGCTGCTTTCATGGATCGTGAGTAAACTATTGATGGTTCATAAAATTGCAAGTAGGCGATTAGCCTTACACAAAAAGAAACACTAAAATAAGGGCATTACAAAATGAATATTAAATGCGAATTAATAGAAATTTTGGCATAAAAGGAGTAAGTAAAGCTCTTGAAGCCGGAAAAAGGACGAATGTCAAGTAAGAAAGGCCAATTTCGTTATTTCGTCTTGCAATATTTCTCACAGTTGACATCGAGTGACAAAAACAAGAGTCCTTTGCATATCACTAGGGCACTTGTTAGAAAATCAATAGCAACTTGGTCCCTTAATTGCTTAAGTCTCAACAGGACGAATTCAATAATACCCCTAAAAGTTTCCCTGTAAAAAGTGCCTGGTTTGGAAACAAGTTCATTTAAAACGGTCACCGGGTATAGGTAGGTATAACTGCAGTTGTACGCCTATTACTATTCCCAACCCCATCGATGTTTGTCATCCTTTGTCCAAGTGCACTTTACTCGTGGCAAACACTAATACAAGTATCGCGTGACAATTGCAAATACTTTTTAGCGCAATTATCGTCGTTTTGATTTTGTGTTTGCATTTTTTTTCCCAGCCACAAAAAGGACATTTGTCATTGCGGTGTGGCAATGCATATTCAGGCTATGGCTTTATGTCTCTCTCCGCACCGGTATATTGTGGCAAGAGTCTCGTGAAGTGTGTTTTACAACAAATGGTCATGTTCGTGATTGCCAAGCGGTAACGATAATATTTATATTCGCGCAGGCATTTTCGTGCAGAGCTTATATGGGATTTTGACATAAGCGAAGGATATCACTTATCCGCATCCCGCTTGTATACAAAAGTAATAACCATTCACGTAAGGATCATCCACAGATGACTAGCTATACCGAAACAGAATACCTCCTCGAATGATGGTCTGGTCACAAAGTATACTTTTGTATGTCTGGTGTATTATCCTGCCAAAGTGCAGTTGTGATGGTTTGTCCTTATGGTTTTTTTTTATGTCAGAACACAATTTATGGAGGTTGTATCTCTAGATTGTGGTCATCGCTTGACCATTTTGTATGCTTGACCATGTTCACCTGGAAAAAGGGGGGACGGATTGCGGTCATCTTTCATGTCCTGGCCAGAGACGAACATTAAGAATGTCCATCAAATCGCGGACATGTAATACCCGACCGCGTGGTCTAATTAAATTGGCAAAGTGGTGCTATTGTGTGGTTAAAATGTTAGCGACCACCGACGAGGGTCGAATACTCCTTCAAGGATCTGTTCGTGCCTTGCCCTTTTCGATATGGTGAGTACGGGTGGGTGGCTATATACTCATATCCTGCATCAGCTTAATTTTCTCGAGAAAAAAAGAAAGGAAACTCGTATTGTAATCAATCATAATTAAGTTGTGAAATCGAAGGGCGTCTGCATTCATGTTTCGTGCAAATAGTCATTTTGGTTACTTCTTAAACTAGGTAAACACCATATTGTACGACATACACATATACAATTCGAGCTCATTATCACAACACCCAATGTGCGGCGTTGTTGTAAACATGTCGTGTTGAAATTCCGCTGCGAAACGAAAAGTTAAAATCCTGTAATCTATCCCATGGGAACGGCTCATTTTAATCCATCGATCCATCCAATTTGTAACATGAAGACGTAATTGCCACCAAAAGGTATGCTCACACCAGGATCAGTGGAAAATGTAGGTAAACTTATTCATTAGGGAAAGAATTCCATCCCCAAGGAGAGCATTTAATATTAGGTGTTTGCGCTTGATGCATACGAGGTGTCCTGTGGCAAAACTTGAGTTACAATTTTAGTTACATTTTTTGACAGTCCAGATATCAACAAACTGCGTAAAATTAATATAATCGTCTAGGGCCCAGCTTATGCTTTCTATTATAGAAGAGAGCGGCAATTAAGTTTGCCTCTTTCTCTACGTTTTCTGTCATTTCATAGAGGTCCATTATTTTTCTATATGTGACACTTACAATGAAATCACATCACGACGTCAAGACGCGACGCACGTTTCGTCTGCGTAGTCAAGATATTTACACAAAGTTATAAAGCCTTCAGCCCAATGAATCTGTTGCATCCGTTTCGTCGAAGTGCACAACTGGCAACTCTGTGAAATTCACACGATCTTATGGAACATGGAAGCGACGTACGTCACGAAGATCTTCTATGGGCCGCTTCCCATAAGAACGTGTATACTTAAGTCAGCTGTCAGTTGTGTATTTCACTGAGGTGTCAGATGTGTACTTCAACATGACGGACGCAACGGATTCATATGGCTGAGGGCTTTAAGCCCAAAACATCCGTTGCATCCGTTACGTCAAAGTGCACAACTGACAACTCAGTGAAATACACACGTTCTTATGAGAAGCGACGCACGTACGTGACACCTATCTGACGCACTTCTTCTATGGGCCGCTTACCATAAGAACGCGTGTATTTAACTGAGTTGTCAATTGTGCACTTTGACGTAACGGATTCCCCGGATTCATTGGGTTAAACGTTTAAGAGTCAAGCGAAACCGTCCATTTCCGAAAAATAACGCCGCCTGAAAGAATGCAGCCTGGCCTTAGACCACTTCGTATTTTAAGTTCCTCTGACTACTATCCTCTGGGCAAAAAGCGATACTCCGACCAATTGCAAGTAGTCGTAAAGTAAAAAGCTGTAAGCTTTTCTGGAATAGCCCTCCAACGTAGGGCAAGCCAAATTAATTCTCTGTGGAGGATGTCAAAAGCCTTCTTTAATTCTATAAAGAGCAGGTGAAGTGGTGATCTGAATTCAACACTGTTTAGGTACCGCAGTCGGTTAAAGACGGACCGAAGCTATTAAGCCCTCAGTCCAATGAATTCTTTGCTGCCGTCACATAGACACGTTGTTATGTAAAGCGGTCCACTTCAACGGAAGTATCCGTCACGTTGGTAAGCGACCCAAAGAAAAAGTTCGGAACGTACGTCACTTCTTATGGGAACGTTTTTATTTCACTGAGCTGTCAGTTGTGTACTTGGACGTCGCGGACTCAACGAATTCATTGTGCCAGAGGCATTACATATGCACTGTTGCATATTCACTCATTGGTTTTTCCACGAATGGGGCAATTCTTTCACTTAATCTCTGGCAGGCGAAATCGTGTAGCCTGTTTGGGAGTAGATTTGCTTGCGACCTGAGTGAGATCAGCATTTGCTGTTTTTTGCTGATCCTTCTGGTGAGATCAGCAAAAAACAGCAAATGAAAATTCACCCTAAGCGAAATAAGTTGATTAGGTCGATTGATCATTTCTCAGGAGACACTGAATGACCCATCAAATTCACTCATCCGTCAATCCAGTCAGTTGACAGCAGCTTATTGTTTAACTACTACAATTTTATAGGAACACGAAAGAACTAGAATTCTGTCTTCAATGGAAAAGACCCAAATAGAAATTAGAAGATTTCTATCCACTTGAGAGGGCTGTTCGATAAGTCACTTAATTTTAAATGACAGATGGGGCTTAGATTGCATGAAGGATCACTTTTTATGCCTACCTCCGTTCTTTTTGGCTATAGACAAACAAATCTACTTCATCTTCGACGTAACGGACAAAATCGTTAAAGCCTTCAGCCCAATGAATCCGTTGCATCCGTTACGTCGAAGTACACAACTGACAACTCAGTGAAGTACACACGTTCTTATGGAAAGCGATGTACGTCACGAAGCTCTTCTATGGGCCGCTTCCCATAAGCACCTGCATATTTAACTCAGTTATCAGTTGTGTACTTCAGGCATAAGTTTGTTTGGGACAGATTTGATTGCGTAAGTCCTAAACTTCTCGTGGGATTTATTACCGTGAAAAATCAGCCAAAAAGCAGTAAATGAAAATTCACCCGAAGCGAAATAAGTTGATTTGGTCGGTTCTTCATACCTCTCATGCAGGAATTACTGAACTGACCCATTAAATACACTCATCTGTCATTCCACTCACTTGACAGCAACTTCTCATACTCACTAGAATTTTATGGAAAGGAGAAGGAACTGGAATTATGCCTTCAACGGTAGAAGCCCCAATAGAAATTAGGAGAATTCTATCCACTTATGAGGGCTGTTCGATAAGTCAGTAAATTAAATGACAGATGGCGCTTGGATTGCATGAAGGAACTTTTTTATACATCTGTTTCTTTTAGCATTTTTGAGTTTGGGCAATGTCGTCTTACCGTTAGAGTCTTAGCGGTTGTATGCAGCAGCAGCGGCAGTATGAAGTGCGGACCTCTGCGGCGCGGCACAGGTAAAACTCGAACACAATGGTGAAGCACGCTTATGTCAGACAGATACCTCGTTTGAAAGCAATGGCTGTGAGTTTCCACTCCCGAGCTTTCATTTGATTTTTTTTTTCAAGCGGGAGACTGTTGATTTTTCACAATTTCGATAAAGTTCTTCAGGACTTTTTCCTCCATTTCTTACTGTCATTGAAGCGAACTGTCAATCGTGTAGCGTTAAAAGTTGCCCAACTCTTACTGCCGCTGCAGCTACGCGCTGCCGCTGGCGCCACACATTGTGTGCACAATACAGTGAATACATATCTTTCAACTTTTGACAGCTCTTACTTCCTCTGTTCCTGCCGCTGCAGCCACACCACTGTGGTTTGGCGATTTTGCGCCTAACCTTAGGACCACTGATTCCGTCCTCTGATTGGATGGAAGTTGTTGAAAAAATGGGTGAATTTTTGCAGTGTACATATAATTTGACAGCTAAATCAGGCCGACTTCACACTAACACCAAACTGGGACAGTTGAAGGCGGCAATACGAAAATGAAAGTGACGTTCCGAGATTGTCATTTGCGCTGGACGCTTTGTCATTATTGCTTTCTTCTTGTCAAATGTAAGCTTGTTAGCTGATCGAGCTTGTTAGCTGACCGGTATTAGTGTTTCGTTTTTTATTTTCGATAAGAGAAATCTGTCACGGATATTGACATTTTTGATTTGGTAGGAGAAATCTGTCATTCAAATTGATATTTTCCTTTAAAGCAATTTCCCTTTATACCTCATTTGAGGCATGTTAAATTTTTATTTTCCGCATATAAGTTCACAAATTTAAGTCTCATTGGAGCCAAAGTTTGTCGAAATGTGATCCTGTTACCCAATTCTGTCAAAATCCATAGAAATATCGAGTAAGTACCAACAGTAGCTTAGCTTTCATCAGATGATAGAATCCTTGAATTCCTTTAAACCACTCTAAAATTTTCTCTAAAAAATCCTTCATGGTATCTGATATCGCTTTTCGTCAGACTATAACGTCAATCCACGAATAGATAAGCTCTACCTACAACCGCACTCTTAAAGTGTTGAGCGCAAAGTTCCCCTGAGACGTTTGTCAAACGATGGTAGAGGTATGATAAGCTGCGACAACTACACCACATTGATTCCCGCCAAATTTTACAAGGTGTGCCTTACAACAAATCTCAAATGAAAGGCGACAAAAAAAATATTAACTCTAAGCGGTTTGCAATAAATCCCTCTTAGCTGTCATCCAACCACTTAAGCCAACGACAAAACGTCTCCTAATGTCACTAATTCAAGGGAGCCATAGAACGGCAAACTGTCACGATTTTCACATTCAGGTATTCCACCAACGAAAATTACCCATCAATCGCGATCCTATCACTGCAACTGTCAGCAATGTCCTCCCCACCCAAGCACATACACACACACACACACACACAAAGTCAGGACAACCACCCACTCGTGGCGCGCACCTAATGTGTCGCTTAAGTTCGTCACTTGTCCTTAACCGACAACCCCTATCTGTTGGCACCATGCAAGCCCCAATCTAGTTTGTAGCGCTGTCTCTAGCCAAACCCACTCATGGCAGCAAACAAATTAACCCGTGTTTTGTTAGGAATGGTGTACGACGAGTATTAGTTGTTGTCGTCGTTGTTCCCGTGTCGCTATACCCGGTAACGTAACATGCCATCAATTATTATTTTGTTAACACCTTTACGATTATTTATTACATGTACCACACATAGTTGGGATATCACCCCTCCACCAACCCCGCATCCCATGTCGTTCGATATTTGTAGTTTGCCAGCGCCAAGCCCACCCTCAATAAAGTATTCCTTGTAATACTCCTTCTCAACGGTTTTAATGAGTCTCTGAAATACAGGATACGTGGAGCAGTGCCGCTGTAGGTATCTGCTACAAAAACAACATTCCGGGATGAGCAAACCGAAAACAATTTATTTCCCGTTTCTTTTGTGAGTCCTGTCTTGAATTTTGGCGGCTGGTGGTGTGTGGTGGGTGGTATGTGATTTACAGCAAGATAGAACAACGCTCGTATAAGAGGTCCTTTTTTTGATTTAAAAGTGGGTTCGGTTTGTCACACAATTAATTTCGGCCCCGCTTGAAGGCTGTGAAATGGGATTTCTTACCGTCGTCGGTCGGCGCGCGTCGTGAGGTCCTGTTTGTGTGTTTTGTGCTTTCGCATTTTACCTTCATTCTCATTTCGCCTTTGTGCGAGAACGACCAACGACGACGAACACCTACTTATCGGAGCAGGTGAGACATTTGTGCTGGTGTCCTTTTTACTGTTGGCTATACACATAGTGTCACTTGCCTTAGATGAAAATGTGAAAATAGTCTGCTAAATGCGTTAATGGGGAGGTGTGGAACAGATTTTAGGGATCTTGTACCTACTACAGCAGCTGAAAATGAACGGCAGGCAACCGCCTAAAGGAAGTAGGTAAAAACATAGGAAAGGACAATGTTAACCCTTTGTTAGGAAGTAATTGCTAAACTTTTTGTTCTATACCTGCCCATGGGTTTCTTACTTGTGTAACAGGGAAATTAATTTAAATTTATGTAAAGTTGCATTTAAAATAAGTTTTGTTTTGACTTGTTGGGAAGCAGTTCTAGTAGGTCGAGTCTCACAGAGTTTGGGATTGAATAAAATCTTTTCAGCAGCACATTAAGAAAGGAAAATTGCAAATAACTTTAAAAATTCAAGGACACGGATGAAAAGCGAAATTTAGCCTTTTGACTGCGAATCAAAATTAAGTCGAACCTCAACCAACCTTTCTGCTCACACTATCAATGCGAGTGAAAAGTAGTTGGTAGATGCGAGTGGGCAGTTTTAAAAAGATTTCAAATGTTTTTCAAGTGACATAAAGAGTTTTGAAGGAACCAATTGTCGCATTGGTGTCAGAAGTGCGGTGCGGTTCAACTTCTGTTAGACCACAGGTATGACTGTCATCCAAAATGATGTAGTCAATGTAGACAAGCTGTTTAATGGCGGTCTTTAAATCAATTTAAAGTCGTGGGTATCGATTTGAGTTCAGATGGGCTCTTGGTGCTTAACCAACGTCTCTGCTCACACAACCGAGTTTAGTAATAGAGTTGAAATAGGTTTCAAATGTAGTGCAAGTGACTTGGTGATTTGAGTTTGCTACTATACACAAGAAAAAAGACTTTCAAACGCATTGAAAATAAACTGTCAAACGCATATTGTCGCATTGGTGTCAGAAGTGGGGCTCAACTTGTATAAGTAACTTTCATAAAAATAATATTATAGGTATAAAAGGCGTCCAAAATGAAGTACTCGATGTAGATTACCAACCTGTTTAATCGCGGTCTTGAAATCAATTAAAAGTGGTGGTTATCGATTTGAGTTGAGATGGGCTCTTGGTGGTCAACCAAAGTCTCTGCTCACACAACCGAGTTGAGTAGTAGAGTTGAAATAAGTTTCAAATTTAGTTCAACTAACATAATGAGTTGAGTATACTACAACGCGAAATCGCGTCTTTCAAGCGCATTGAAAATAAACTGTCAGAAAAAAGTTTTTCAAGACACAAATTGTCACATTGGTGTCAGAAGTGGCGTTCAACTGGTATAAGTAGCTTTCATAAAAATAATATTATAAGACCAAAGGTGTAGCAGGCATCCAGAATGATGAACTCGATGTAGATTGCCAAAAGACAAACTGTGGTGAAAAAGTGGCGATTTGAAGTTTTCGAAGGTCTTTCAATATCTGTCATATTTAAGTGCAAATAAAGAGTTGAGCTGTTTATTGTTGTATGGTTTGTTTCACGATTCTTTTAATCTTATTCTTATATATGCAATAGGAAGTGCATTTCTGGAGTAAAGCACTGCTCACTGCCTAAATATCGTGGCGCTACAGTCCAGACTGGAGCTGGGTCTCAGCCAACAACCTACGCAAACGAACAAGCTTTGTCAGCCAGCTCTGTCTTCAGCTAGCCGTCTCAAGTCTTGCACCCGAAGTTGGCTGAAATTCCCTTCCACTTGCGTGTGCCACTTGAGCCGGGGGAAGTAGCCTAAATCCTTTCTGTTCTCTTTTGACAGGGTCCATGCTTCTGCACTTTAAAGTAGGACTGGGATGGGTTTTATAGATGGGAGCTTTAGTTGCTCAATTGCCTTCTTGGCCCAATAATTAGGACCACGGGCATGCTGCCTTTAAGTAGATATGTCCACTCAATCACTTGCATTCCCAATCGGAAGCTATGTTCTCCTAGCCTTCTTAATGCTTTTGATGCAAGGACTTGTAGACTTGGAGTTGGGAAGCTGTTGTCGATCAGCTCGATAGATGTGGCCCGTCCAGTTAGTTTAGTCGGAAGACTTTTACCTTACGTACCACATCCACATCAGTACACGTCTCGTAAAGCATAATTTGCGGTTTAGCCTCCTCCTTCACTCGCCTTCTTCAGACAAAGGACCATTTAAAGGTTTTTTTAACCAAGGTTCTGCTTGTTTATCGTAGAGAACTCAGCCATGAAGCAGACTACCGATAATTATGGTGGATTTTCTGAAACCAATTTCTTGTGAGAAATTTTGAAGATAGAAGTTGTGGTGAGCCTAAGATTTCCAAGGACACTTGGTCGTCGAATCTCCATTCAGGAGTCGTTTGCTGAGTTTAAACGCGTCGAATTTTCTCGAAGACAATACTCGATGAAGCTGCCTTTTGTGAACATCTAGTTTTGGTTTTGGATCGGAAATATACAATCAAATCAATCTTCGTGCCTTAGCAGCTGTTAACCCCGTTGTTGGGACATGCTTTTGTCGGCCCGAGTTGAATGCAATGATCTGGAAGATAATGGCCCTACCAAAACAGTTATCAACTTTGGAGAGCTTACTTACACAACGGCTAAAGATCGCCTTTTTATAAGCAGCAAAGAAGGGGTTATGACAACCCTTAAAATGCGTAGCACATCGCAAGCGTGAACACTTTGAGGATAGAAGGGTTAGAAGACAAAGAGTTCTCGATCCAACAAAAACTCTGAAGCCCAGTACGAAACAGGAAACCCCGTCACAGAAACGCCAAAGCTTGCCCCCGCAAGTGTTATGCCTTTATGGAGAAAAGCAATGATTTAACCAGTAAGCAAGGCTATCTGGCATGCATTTAACTGCTGTCTGTTCTATTTAACTGTAAGAAGAGAAAAGGATGGGCTGACCCTAACCTGGATAACAGTTGGCGCCAGTTCGAGCTCATATTGAGAGAGACGTTTCTAGATTTCTCGTTTGTTGCTGATTTTGGTCCATACCGTAGGTATCCCACCATATTCGGTGAACGTTCCCCTATCCGCAACCTGAGAAGGCACCCACTAGGTGTCTGCAGACGACTAAAATTATTTAGTCGTCCAGGCCACTACAAAATCTAAAGGTTTGTAGTGGCCTGGATTCAAGAAGTTAAAATTACACCATGCATAGCAAATTTTCAAGCTTGGCACGACAAAAACAAGTCATTTTCGCGGGACTACGAAGTGGGCAATCATCCTGTAGAGCTTCGGACGAATATCGCTTTCTATGTGAGCCTAAGTCGGGAAAAAGGTGGCTTAAGTCTCGGACGAATTGTCCTTTTCTATGCGAGTTTAAGTCAAGAAAAAGGTGTCTTAGGTTAGGTTAGGTTAAACAGGGGTGTGGTGAAAAGGACCAACCAGACATTAGGCGCCAAAACGGGCCCATCGCCGTCCCTGGGGAGGTGGCGTAAGTCTCTTTGGTTTTTCTTAGATTCGGAATAGAGGGAATCACTCATCGATCTGACAGGAAAGAAGCCATCTGGCATCAGCTGCCTAAACGGTCTATTAAGTTTTTTTTTTTTTTTTTTTTTTTTTTTTTTTTTTTTTTTGAATACTAGGATGGACGGAGACTAAAACTCCAAAATCTTTCAAAGATACCAATACGCCCACTATAGCAGGTACATAATACCGAAGTAGCCGATATTGGTTATGCCCGATTTCCACGTGCTAAAAAACCACCCATTTATGAGAGACACTATGAAACTGCCAGAACGCACTTCATAGTAGTAAATTTTCGCTCTCTCATAATACTTCTTGACTTCAACAAAGTTAACTTAACAAGTAGTTTACGCTTCCATAGTGTTGATCGCATTGGATAGGTTGCTTTCCAGTGAATGCACCTACTAAGCCGTTCATTCATGCGGCTTCACCCTACGTCGCTAGATCGAAGGGTCTTGTTCTTTGTAGTCGTCGCTCGTTGTTAACATCGTTAAGAGTCTCGTTTAGAGTACGGATCATTTCATTGTTGCAATGAACATGAAGGCGAGCATTTAGCTTTCGAGCGAAGTTTGTTACTTCTTCGCCCACGGTAGCTTTTCCTAAATCTCTGTGAATATCGCTATTCCTAATATACCATGGAGCATTCACAATTGCTCTCAGGGTTTTGTTTTGGAAAGTCTGCAACATGGACATGTTGCTCGGCTTGGTACAACCCCAAAGTTGTATACCGTATGTCCAGGACGGCTTTAACACCTGCCTGTACAAGAGCAGTTTGTTATATGTGCTTAATTTCGAAAATCTTCCGATAAGCCAATACATTTCCCTGAGCCTAATCTCGAGCTCGTCACGCTTCTTCTTTACGTGTGGTTTCCACCTTAGTTTAGCGTCCAGTGTCATCCCTAGATACTTCGCTTCATTTGCATAAGGTATTTGAACAGAATTTATGAACAGAGGCAAATTGTTAACCCTTCTGTAAGTGAAATTCACATGCGTAGACTTGCAGACACAAATTCTGTCCAATGCTCGTCGGAGGTTTCTCGTTGATGACTCGACTGATTCACCTGTTGCCAGGATGGCCGTATCGTCCGCAAACGTGGCCACGACTGTCTCGTCATCTAGAGGTATGTCTCTTGTGTAGAGCAGGAACAGGGTCGGACCGAGGACGCTTCCCTGGGGTACGCCAGCCCGAATTTGCTTGAAACTCGAGTATTCACTACTACACCTAACACGAAAGAGTCTGCTTTCAAGATAATTTTCCAATATTTTAAACATGTCTTCCGGCAAATTTTGCCGTAGCTTATATTTCAAGCCCTCGTGCCATACCTTGTCGAAGGCTTGCGATACGTCGAGGAAAGCACTTGAACATATTTTTTTCCCTTCTAAGGCTTTTTCAATTTCATGCGTTATTCTGTAGACTTGATCTATTGTGGAATGGTTAGGTCTGAAACCGAATTGATGATCCGGGATCAAGCGTCTTTTTGCAATTATTGGTTGTAATCGCTTCAGCAGAAGTTTCTCAAATACTTTCGATATTATCGGCAGAAGCGATATGGGCCTATAAGATTTTTTATCATTTGCGCATTTCCCCGGTTTAGGAACCATAATGACTTCAGCAACTTTCCATTGTCTTGGAACGTATAGAAGTCTAAGAGAAGCGTTTATCATATAAAGTAGCTTGACTAATGCCTTTTTTGGTAGCTCTTTTAATATTTCGCCAGTGATCAGGTCGTAACCCGGGGCCTTATTATTTTTAAGTTTGCTAATTGTCTGTCGGAGTTCAACTAACGAAACTTTTTTCATTCTAAAGCTACCAGGTTCCCCGTTGTTGTTTAGAACGTCAGCCAACGGCGGACCGTCGAAAGGCTTGAATGTTTCTTCTAAATGTTCAGCAAACAAATTCGCTTTCTCTTTGTCTTCTCTTGCCCATTCGCCGTTAGCTTTTTTTATTGGTGCCGAGTGGATTATAGGTTTCTTGATATACTTAACTGCTTTCCACAGCGAGTAGTTTGAGCTCCTATCCGCCGACAAGCCTTCAAGGTATTCAGTGGTCTCACGATTTTTAAGATCTTGCAAAATTCCTTTCAGTTTGTTAGAGAGGTGGTTCAATAGGGTTTTGTCTGGGGGGACCCTCGTGCCTTGCCATCTCCTACGCGCTCTTCTCTTTTCACGAATCAATTCTTCGATTTCGAGCGGATATGTTTTACGTACATGCCCGTCGGTGCTAACTGCGTTCTTTTGGGACGAATTGTTGTTCCAAGCAGCGCTCTGAATTGCTTCAATGAATTTGTCAACTGCGGTTTCTAACTCGAAAGGAGTTTTCAATGGCACATTCAAGCCAACACCCTCCTTACAGTCCTTTCTGAAAGCGTCCCAGTTCATGTTTTTGCTAGCTAATCTAGGAGCTCTTTCTATTTTCGCCAGTCTTCCACCCATCTTCAAGATAACTCCTGAGTGGTCTGAGCAAAGATCATAACACTCTTCAATTCGCGTAAGGTATTTGGGGTACCCTTTAGCGATGAAAAAATCGACAAGGTCAGGCTTTTTATTCCTATCGGTTGGCCAATATGTTGGCTTACCCGTGGAGAAAAAGTCCACCCCACGCTTCATACTATTTTTGTACAGTAATCTGCCTCTTGTTGAATTGCATCGTGAGCCCCAAAAAGTATGCTTCGCGTTAAAGTCACCCCCAATGATAAAATTGGACCCAATGAAGTCATACATACGATCAAGATCGTCTTCCACCAGTCTATATCCTGGCGGGAAATAACAAGATGCAATGTTATAATCTAAGCAGTCAATTTTTACAGAAACTGAACTGATCTGCATAGAGTCTAGCTCAACTTCTGTGTTCTTGAAGTGCTTTATGCAGTTCTTAATGTAGAGGGAGGATCCTCCTCTCGAATTTTGCGAAGGGTGATGTGCGTGATAGTCATTGTAACCTTTAAGTTTGGGTGTAGACCCGTTTTTAAGGTGAGTTTCCGTAATCATGCAAATATCAATATTGTTTTTCCGTAGAAATACTTCTAGTTCGTCTATTTTATTCAGAAGGCCGTTTGCATTCCATGTTAGTATTTTAAATAACTGTTTCATATTCATGTTCTCTTGTAATTTTTTCGAGGCTTAAACTCGAGCTTGCTCAGTTTGTCAAATATAACTTTGTTGATTTTAGTCTGATCCTCAAGTTTCTCCAAGATTACAGCGAGGATCTGAGACACTGCATCTGTTGTGGGCGATCTTGCCTTGCTTTCGTTTGCCGCAACCTGTGCGTATGATTTCGGTGCGACCAGTGGTGGTTTCTCCGCTGCACTTGAACTGGCGCCGCTCTTTTGTGGAGCTTTTACGCCTTTTGTCGACGCCTCCTTTGCCAATCTTCCACTTTTGATCGGCTTTGGCGTCTTTGGAGTCTTTGGCTTAGGAGTTTCAGCAGGTTTTGGGCGTCCTAAGCTTTGATTCTGACCTCTAGTATTTTCCTTAAGAGGTTCTCGTCCCTTTTGCAGCTCTATGGCTACTTCGCATCCTCGATAGTTCGCGGGGTGGTTTCCGTGGCAATTGGCGCAAACTGCTGGAGCCTTTATGTCAACCTTGCACTCTGTTGACAGGTGTTTTCCGGCACATTTCACGCAACGTGGTTCTTTTTGGCAGTAGGCACTTGTGTGCCTGAATTCTTGGCATCGCTTACACTGTGGTATCAGTCTATTGCCCTTTCGCATGGGTTCGATTTTAACCCTGATGTTAAGTATCATTTTTATTTAATAAATATCGTTTATGCTCTCAGTTCTTTCAAAGGAGAGCATAAAAATTGGAAGGCCGCGTCTGATCACAGTGTCTCTTTCTCCTTCCGTGCGTTGCTTTTCCTTTTTAATTATATTGACGGCATCAATAATTTTAAGGCCTTTATTTTTTACGTCTTTTACAACGTCTTCTTTTGTGCATGATGGGTGGAGCCCCCTTACAATGACTCGCAGTGGTTTCTCGTACTTATTTTGATAAGTATACCACTCGATTCTTTCTGCATTCAGTCTAAGAGACAGTGCGCGATAGGAATCGGCGTTGTCAACATTTACTTTCCACACGTTATTTCGGTGCGAGGTAAGCTTATAGTTTTCTGTTCTCACCGTGTTTGCAAGAAGGTTGCGCAATAACCCAAAGTCTGCTATCCCGACGATGTTTATTGCGGGAGGTGGACGAATTTTCGCTTCTGGATTAGCCTTGTTTGAGCCAGAGGGCTTATCTTCTTTTTGTATTACTTCGGGAGAGGAATTCGCCTTTCGCTTCTTGCTAGACCTTTTCCTTAAGACTGAATCGGTCTCAAGTGCAAGTTCGTCCTCGTCCGTGAAGTATTCGACTGCTGGTCGGTTCGGTGTTACACACTCTTTCGTTACCTCACAGTCTTTCGTTAAACGAGTATTTTTAATATCCTCGTTTTCTTTTCGCAGAGAGTCAACTTCCATTTTTAGATCTTGGAAGAGTCGCTCCATTTCAATAAGCTTAGCTCGGAGTTCATTATTCTCCTTTTCTAAGCTCTTAATTTTCACAGAGTCCTGGTTTACCGGTGGACTGCTTTTTCCGGATATGTTCGATCTAGGTGGTGGTGATCGATTTAGTTTTGTCCTTTTCTCAAAAGGATTTATAAGCAATAAAAGGCTCTCCCCAGAATCCGTAGAGCCTGCCTCCGAAGAGGGTGGATTTTCCAGCATAGCTGGGCTGCCACCTGGGGTAATCAAATCTTTCGTTTTGTTCATTGCCATTTTTTTTTTTTAACTTGTCGTTTTTATGAGAAATAGGTAAGTCACTTCTATTTTCATTTTTAAATACAGCCGCCCCTTTGGAGACAGACGCCGACCAGTGAGCCGCACAATGTGTGACAGACGTTTCTGGATTTTAATTTAACCTTCAGATTCATCTATAAGTTAAAACCTTACTGCCAAAAGTTGCCCCAAATGGAGCAGCATCGACAGCATCCGTTGAAACATTAAAGAATATTTCTTCCGGTGGATTTTAGTCGGCTCTTACGACAGGCATACCTTACCTCAAGGCTATTCTAACCCCGACCTTGCAGGGGGGGTTAGAATAGCCTTCTATTAAGTTTACAAAAAATATGCTAAAATGGATCTTGCAAAGAAGGTTGAGCAGAGCTATGTATGCCTCGGAAAATCACACAAGGGTCCACCTTTTTGGTCATGGAACAAGCTGAGCTAAAATTCCATGCTTTTGTCTGCCCGAGTTTAACACAAAACCTTTTGTTGAAGGTTTTACCAGGAAATTTGAACCGCCGCGCCGTGTTTCGCCTTGCCCAGCACATGGTCGATTGCATTGGAGGTCCCTTAATTTCTAGGAGGTTGGTATACCTAACTTGGCAGCCAGAAGCGTGTTTGTTATTGCTTCGTTGACACTGTACCTCCCGCCTCGCTTTGCTTATAGGATGTTTTATTAACTCCGAAAGCGCAATGTTCGAGTCGCCCTAAGGACAGGATTTGTACATTCTCTATCGACGATTTCACTAGTTTCGACTTTGATGATGTCTTCAGCCTTATCTCCGAGAGCATCTGCTCTGTTATATTCGAGGGATGTTAAGGAGCTTTTCCTGGATGTGGACAAAGGCCCAAGCGATGGCACTTATCGACCACTTATACGACTGAAGTCGGTTTTCTTAAATTTATCTTCTTGAGCATTCCAGACCCTAATTTAGCGAACTCCCTGGAGCGCGTTTACATCTGGGCTTATGTGCCGACTGCTCGACGGTTCCCGGGGTCTTCGAGTCCTTCTTGGTTGTCCTTCTTCAGGCCATATCGTCGTTGTAACTCGTGCCCGTTTTTATCTGAGGCTTTAACTTGTCTTTCCGTAGCAATCGAGGATAAGAATTACGCCTGCAGTTTTTCACAATAGTGAGCAGAGATTGATCGCTATAAGAGACGCTTGGATCAGTAGAAAGAATGGAGAGCTGACTTTCCACCTAACGCAGATATGCTCACTGTTCGTGTATGTTTAAGAGCCTACCTTCACAGATTTCGGTATGAAGTCAACTGTTCAACGTGTACAGAAGCAGTTGAGAATGCGGAACCCGTAATCTTTCACTCTCCGCGACATAACGAAGAGCGTAGCAAGCTGGGCGAACAGACTCGGTGAAAGCTCCCAAAATACATGTAAATAAAATCCTAAACTTCCTATCCTAAAACCTTACCGTCAAAGCTTTGCTTTACCCGTATACCATAAGTCCGCAGCCCAATGAATCCGTTGCGACCGTCACATGAACTGACAACTGACAACTATGACAAGAAACTTTTCGGATTAACCCCGCGGGGTGAGTCTAGTATTATACTCACTAAAAATAAAGTTTCTAGTCATGTCAAGAAAAGTTTCTTGCCATGTCAATTAACAACCGCGAAAGCCTTAAAACCTATAACTGACAACTAAGTTGAATGCACACGTTCTTATGGAAAGCGGCCCATAGAAGAAGTGCGTGAAGTACGTCGCTGCCCAAGAAGAACCTGTATATTCAAGTGAGTTGTCAGTTGTGTACTTCCACCTGACGGACGCAACGGATTCATTGGGCTGGAGGCTTAAGTATTATGTCAAAGCTTTGCTCTACCCGTGTACCTTAAGTCTGCAGCCCAATGAATCCGTTGCAACCATCCCATTAACTGACAACTGACAACTATGACAAGAAACTTTTCGGACTAACCCCCCCGTGGGGTGAGTCTAGTATTATACTCACTTAAAATAAAGTTTCTAGTCATGTCAAGAAAAGTTTCTTGCCATGTCAATTAACAACCGCGAAAGCCCTAAAACTTATAACTGACAACTAAGTTGTATGCACACGTTCTTATGGAAAGCGGCCCATAGGAGAAGTGCAGGAAGTGCGTCGCTGCCAATGAGAACCTGTATATTCAACTGAGTTGTCAGTTATGTACTTCAACCTGACGGACGCAACGGATTCATTGGGCTGGAGGCTTAAGTATGCTGCAAGAACGAGAAGCCTAAAGACACGGAAAGGCTAGAGGAAGCTATAAGAGAACTGCAATGGAGTGATGGGATGCTCACCTTATTCTTGCCCCTCTAACTGATTGCCGGGGGATTCCCCGAAAGCATTCGTGCGAAAATTACTTAATTATTAAAATTACCCTATTCTTTCAAATTGATCACTAAGACCTGAACGGCAAAGCTTGTTTGCCTCAAACAGAAACAAAACTCTTTCATTTCACGCTTTATTATTCCTGGTCAATCAGTCGCGTTCAGTAAATTGCAACCAATCACTCGTTCCTCTTCGCTGAAGAAGGCATTTCATTAAGCTATAAATTCCGGACTTTCATTGTAAAAAAAAAACAACCCCCCCCCCCATAGAGATAGCCACAATATGGTGTGTGCTCAATCCGCAGCTCTGCGCACCCCCTTGCGTTTGCTTCACACTCGATTATCGCATGCATTCATGCTCGTATACAAACATTAAAGTAATTGAATTTAATTTTTAATTAAAATTGCACAAGTTCTTCTCCATTTCACACACACTCAACATTGATGGCACCCGCTTTGACAGTAAAACAACACTAACCCACATTGGGCACCCCCGCCCGCCCGGTCGATGACAGCAAGTCAATAACTACCCTTAACCCAGTTTGGACCTTTTTCCTTGTCGGGTTAGCGTCGCCGTGTGTGACGACCGTCCCCACAAATTCAACCATGTTATCACATATTCGCATTCGCACAAACGCAAAAAGGGTTCCCCACTCATTGGGTGGAGGGATTCCTCGCAGGACAGGACGACCGACGGCACGGACGCACGATGAAGACAACGAGTCATGTGTAGCTCAATCAATACCTCATGTGTGAGTCAGTTTGTCGGCGGGGTGTCGTCGCACTGCTATGCGAATCTATGCAGCACACATGACCCTTCTTCTTACCCCTTTTTCGGAGTCGGCAGCACCCTCCACCATTTTAACGTCCACAATCCGATAAAAGTGGCGAAATTAGCCGCATAAAAATTTAATTATTCCACCGGAAATTGCGCAATAAAAATTCTACTTAAACTTTATGTTTACGATGTGAAGTTTTTTAGGGCACATGACTGTCATAACGGTAAAACCAACGACTGTGAATACACCAAAGGTGCGAGAGTGCGAGTGCGGCGGGAAGCCGAGTCGAGTGGGTAAATTTAGAATTTACACAATTCAGAATTTATAGGATGATCCCGGCGGCGGCGGAAGGATCTCTCTATTCTTGCTCTGTGATGGGGGAAGCCATATATGGTAAGCCCGAGCCGTTCGTCGCAGCGGAACATTATTATTTTTGGTCCGGGTTAGGGCACCACGGAGTCGAATTGCGAAAATGTTTTGTGTTTCCGCACCATGCCGGTTGGCAGGCTCTGTATACTAGTGGCATTTTCGAAATTCCCTGAGATAAATTGTTTTACAAGAGACAACAGGTTAGAGGTTAAACTATTTTATTAGGATACGTTTGACCTTATTTACGTTAAAACGGGAAGTACCTACTCGCATATACCCTGAATTTGGTATATCCTGTTCCTGTACGCAGAGCTCTCGGAAAGGTTGGGCATAGGCACTATGGGCGCGGAGGGTAAGCTTAATTTATAGGTACGTGCTTTGGCAATTTGGTGTGGTAGGAGTGTTAAAGGAACATGAAAGGCTTATTGAGCATCACAGGAGTATGGGAACATGTATACACCTACTATGCGTATACGGATCTGGAGAGGCCCTTCAGTTCTTGAGTTCTTAGTTGGCTATATCGTTCGGTGTGGAATTGAAACACTTTACGCGGTACTTTATGATAACGCCATCATATGTGGGCTATGGAATGGGCCATCAATTCCCTTTTGGTATAGGCTGTAAATGGCTTTTCTACCTTTGCTTGAATGTAATATGCCAAAGTTATTGGATTTCTTCTCCATACTCTGACTGGCGAGAGAGGGGGATATGGGCGCACTCGTGGGTGTTTTATGGGGAAGTTGTATTTGGGATTCTTTCAAAGGATTTAAATGCAATAAGGCATTAGGTTTCGATTTGAAAAGGCTAAATGATTGAGTGCGTTCTGTGAGTAGGTACACAGCAGGTGACGGAGGAGTTTCACGGTAGCAACGAGACAATAAAGTTTAATTGAGCATCATGGAAGTTAATGCATTGAAGTTTTAAATGTACCGACTTTTGGTAAAGACTGTAATATTTAAGATAAGAAAAAGGGGCTTGTCGTATAAATCTAAAGTTAAGTTTTTATATTTTTTGTACTTAAACCTCCTTTGAATTACCCTTCAATTAGAATTAACCTTCAAAATGACACTTTATTTCAATTCAACCACTTCAATGTTCACAATTCAATGATTTAAAAATATCTGTCACTGTCACAGCCATTTATGTTTCCCATTTATTTAAAAAGACCAACTCTCGAACTTTCTCTCTTTGTAACTTTCCTTTAGTGTTTTTCCACTTGAAATTAAATTTCGATATCGAATGTCAGCTTGCTTTCAGCTGACTGGAATGACATTTTAATATGTGGCTGTAGTCGGTAAGTGACTCGATGGGCGGGTTCAATATTTTCTCGCGCTTGCCTTAGGTGGCAGCACAAGGCATTTTCTGAAACCGCTACATCACACAGTGTTTGGTTTCTCCCTGATTCCAACTGAAAGCCTAATACGACTAGTTGTATCAGGATTAGTCCACTATATAGCATGTTGATATCAATGAAGGCCATCAAAGTGATTTGCCGAGTCCTCCAGGTGGCTTTACCTTTCAGCTACGTAAGAGACCAAGTTGTTACGAAACAATTATCCACCTTGGAGAATAAAAAATGGATGAGCCTGCCAAAAAAAGTGAAGCCGACGTTATAGGTCTGGTCTGGTTTGGACCACGTCGAGACCACGTAAAGCCGAACAAGAAGGGCAGGACAAAGACTGAGAAAAGTGTTTGTGCAACTAAATATTCGATTAAATGGTGTAGCAAAATAAGGAAAGGCTACTGTGGACGTTGGCAGGCCGGGGCAAGAGTTTTCAGTTTTCGAGACGTACGTTTTCGAGGTGAGCGTTTTACCTTCCGCCTTATTTGATTAAAACACGGCACCACCCTGAACTATATATTCCTGTCAGTTCATCGATAAAACTTACTTAAAATAAATAACCAAAATAAGGAAGTAGGAAACTGGACTGGAAAGTAGGACTGCTGGAAAAGGATCCTTTCCTTCAGCCTACACCAGTCGTAGGAAACCAACTTGGGCTTATTTTCACTTTGTTGCGGACCGAGAAATTCAGAGGAAGGAACTTCTCGTTCTTTTGAGGAAGAAATTGTTACCCAAAATGATCCTGCTGCGATAGACACAAAGGCCCAATCTTATAGTCTTTTGACTATAACAGCTGACAACGAAACAAACTAAACTGTTGCCGTAAGCCGTTGTGGATAAAGGCTTCAACCAACAACCTTATTTAGCCCCGCTTTGGGCCTTAGCTTTCTCTAAATTTGCATACGAAGCCGACGGAGTTACCCTTCAGTCTTCTTCTAATGAAAGGCATTCTTCTGGGGTGATTGTAAAATTGCTTGGACCGGAATATTGGCATCTCTAGGAGACCAAGCCAAAAGAGGCATCGTCGCTGCATATACTTCGGTGATGTAAAGTGATGGGACGACAATTTCCTGGAAGTGTTTGCCTCTGAAAGCAGGCCTCAAGTGCCCTTATCCATGTTTGAAAGAATCTTCAACTGCAGCGTAAAGATGTACTGGTATTATGAAGGTCTTGCAAAAAAATTTTTTTGCAGACTTCACTATTCCGCAAGAAGAAGATGATTCTTTAGCCCAAAAGATTGGCAAGGTTTATTTCGCACTTAATCGTTGCTCTGGTATTTTTTCTCTGACCTTATTGTGCAGTCTTGTTAGACAAAGTCCTTACTCCCCAACTACGTCGGAGTTAAAGCTGCCGTGTATATCGCCCAGAGATGGCCACAGGGATATTCCAGAGAACTAAAAAGAAAGCGAGCTAGTCAAGATATGCTTAGGCCTCCCAACAATGCAGCAGAATGCACAATCTAGCCTGAAGCAAATTAAAGAAGATAAAACGGCATATCCGCGGATCGATTTGGTTACCCCTGTCAAACTATATGCAACTTGTTGCTGTATGTTTCCAACCGGTTAAGCTACTTTTGACCTCCTTATCCTGTTCGGGAATTCCCTTGTTATTCACCTACGTCACACGCTTAATTTCCTCTAGTTCTTTCCTTGAGACTTCTTAGGGACGGGTTTACGAAGGTTGGACAGCCTTGGCTTCTCCTATAAGAAAACCTGGTACATCGCTTGTGCGTTACTGTCCCGCAATTCCAGTTTTGGTAAGGAAACACTTTTTCGAGGATCCAAACGATCTAGCAAGATTTGACTTGAAGAAGATAGTGAGTCTTTTCCTCGGGTCAGATTGGTTTCACCTGGGAAACTACACACACCTTGTCGGCATGTGTTTCCAGTGGGTCAGGTTACCTTGGACCTCCTTACTCCACTCGGGAATTACCTTGCAGATCACCTACACAATACATGAATTTCTAAAGGTTTCCCAATTTTTTTTTATAATTTTCAGATGAGCACAATTCTGAGCTCAGTTTCCCTGTGACCAAGCTTGATGTAATTCAAAGCGGAACGTTAGGGGTGAGTTCAAAATTGTGCTCACAAAAAATTAAAAACGCAGCTTATCCGAATAATAAGAAAAATGTTATCAAACAACCGCGAAAGCTCCAAATTCCCTACTTACTTACCTTTCCGGGTAACTTAGTTCTTAGGCCTGTCAACCCATGGAAGGCCTGCCCTTATCACAGTAGCTTTCCAACCTCTGCAACCCTGGGAACAATGACTTCATTTGTCCATACTAAGCGCTCTATCTGGCTTGCCCGATGACTTTGTCGTCAAACGGCGTTTTGTTCTTCGTAGTCGTGTTGGTCTTTTTGGTCGTGTTCATCTTCCTGGCCGTTTTAGTCTTCCTGGTCGTTTTGATCTTCCTGGTCGTTTTGGTCTTCCTGGTCGTTTTGGTCTTCCTGGTCGTTTTGGTCTTCCTGGTCGTTTTGGTCTTCCTAGTCGTCTCGGTCTTCCTAGTCGTCTCAGTTTTCCTGGTCGTCTCGGTCTTCCTAGTTGTCTCGGTCTTCCTCGCGTGGTCTACGTTGTCTTGGTATATAGCCTTCGTGTACTGGCTTTTTGAACATCATCCAAATCTTGGTACAGCCCATGGATATCGTGGTTCTATCTTCCCCTCCATTCGCCCTCCTCGCACATCAGGACAAGAAATTTGCTATTTCTTTTCCACTACCTGTCGTGTAGCATTTGGTCCCATAGAACAGAAATGAGAGAATAAGAACTGCTTTATGGCGCCGAGTGCTGGACGAGATCTTTTCGCGAAAGTATCAACGATTCTATATCAAAGATTCTTCGGAACAGACCTTAACCGACAGAGGTGTTGACCCACCTTTTGCGCCCATTCCATTCGGGAAGTCGTCATACAGGTGCTGGTATTCGGACTTACCGAACAGTGGTATCACGCAGATTATGATCTAAGGGTGTCCCAGCTAAGCTAAGACAGCCACCCTACGTTACCTTTCTTTAGAATTAGCTCGAGGGGCTATGCGAAGCAAATCGCCCTTAAGATGCGAAGCACATCGCGAGCGGAAATAATTTGGGGATAGAAAAGATAGAAGAAAGTAATTCTCGAACACAAATGCTGATGAACCAAACTTGAAAACTCTGCACAGAAACACCAAAGGTTACCCCCGCAAGTGTCATGCCTTTACGGAGAAAAACAATAGTACAACCAGCAGAGTATTTCATAAAAACATCCGCCAAGCATCTAATTGTTGTCCATTCTATTTGAATTTCGGAAGAGATAAAGGTGTTTGTATTCGGCTGATCCTAACCTGGATAAGAGACGCCTACCAGGAAGCCACTCATTTTGAGACAGACGCTTCTGGGTTTTTCATTTGTTACTGGTTTTTGTCCGCCCCAGGTATTTTCCATACCGGTACCCCCATATCTGGTGAGCATTCGCCTATCCGCCACATGGCGAGGCGCCCGATTGGGGACCAGAAACCCCAGAAGGGAGCATATCTTCATGACATCGGACTGAGTGCCTTTACTTGATCATTCCACATCCTTTATATTGCCCTCGTTAACAATAACTTTACCCTAACTTTCCCTCCCCCGTTTCAACACTTACAAAAGGGTCATACTCACATTACGTTTGTGTTTTTTGAATGAAGTATCATAACCCTCAGCTTATGCGAGCAATTGGGCGGTCTTTGAAAGAACAACTTCTTGGGTTTTCCTTAGGGGGCGCATGGGCTAACGCTCACGAGATGTATTGGGTAGTGGTAACATTTGTGCTGGAACAAAACCACTACCAGAAAAGAAGCTCCAGGAGTGTCGGTATCACAATGAGAGACTTACTGTCCAGCTTGGCCAATTTTTAAACATGTCAGCTAGGTCAGGTATAAAAGCTAAACGTTTTTTTCGTGCAATATCGTAATATTGTAAACATGTTCACACGCCCGCCGGGTAACTTTTACAAAAAAAACAATGCCTCTGGTGTTGAGCGAGTCGTCGGTACAATTCGCTCAATAATGATGTTGAAGAAGTCCTGACTAAATCTTTTTTGAGTTCAAAAGTGACGGTGAGATTTTTAACGAACTGGATGGAGTAGCGTGCGTTTTCCATTGCCATCACGCGTTTTTTATGAAAGGCATAAAAAAAACATATGTGGGGCAATAAGAATAATGCTTGTAGATTCTGTGTCTTTAAGAGGCGTTTGGATCGACGAAAAGGTGTCAAGTGTCGATTTGAAGTGCCTGGGTCTTTTCCTAGAGAAGCCAGTGGTCTTCTATATTCTTGTGCTAGTTGAGCTCCGGATAGCTCCGTCCCCTTTGTGCAGAGCCGCTTATGCTACCTGTTAAGCTGCATTATCTTACGTCGAACCAGTGGCTTTTGTTGTTGTGGCCGTATAATGACATTAGGGTAATGTAGCACTGGTCTTCAATGCCCAAGGATGGTGCAGGTCTCTTTCAGAGGCTATCGGACACTCGATATCGGCAAAGGACTTCTCGAACTCTAGTGACTACAGCTTTTCAAAGTCAAACTTTTTCATAGTGTTTTCTATACTCTTGGTTTGAAAAACCCGATCCGTGGCTGGGCTTCAACAAGGTAGAGACTCAAAGTTAATTTTGACGCCTCGGAAAGCTCGGACACCCGTAATCCCGAAAAAGATCTTTGCTACGATTGCTACGATTTCTGCTATCGATGTGGTTAAGCCGGCTGATCAAGAGATCACCGTGTCCTCTAAATTTGAGTTGTAGGAATGCAGTGCTTGGGCTTCTTCTTACTTATACTTTTGATAATGCTTAGTGCTAATTCCATGTCATTAGCGGGTCCTTATCCAAAAGTAGCCCAAGATTAATCAAAAATGCAAAGCCATGTCCACCTGGCAGTTTTTTTTTGACTTCGATGTCCTCGTAGAACTCGTGAGATTCGTTCACTATTTCACAGAGACACTGCAGCTTGGGGTAATAAGGTGTTTCCACCGGACACTAACCCGTGATTAAGACAAATCATCCTTAAATCCCCTTAAAATTACGAGATTTGCCCCACGAATATTAATCTCTTCACGAGGAGATTAAAAATTAATCGCGCTATTAATCTCTTCCGCGAAAGAATTCTTAAAACAAACCGAAAAGAGTTTTGCGTGTTCTGTGCGTTTTCTGACTGACGAAACAAAACAAACACACCCTTAATTGACTGCTGCGTGTTATCAACTCTTGTGTGTTGTAAAGGGATGCGCAGAACGGCTGATGTTATTGTCTACGTGGATGTGGTTGTAGCTGTCAAAAAAGGTGTGCAAAATAATGGTGGATGTTAATGTTGGTACTGCTGTTTGATGTTGATCAAATTGGTCCACTATTGACTTTGTGGACTTTAATTCCAAAAACATAATTGACGATTTGTTTTTCTATTTTTGGGTTATTTCATTTCGTAGATTAAAAACCGAATTTCATTATTTCTAAATCAGAGCTGCCCAAAAGATAAAAAAATTCTCGTTTACAAGGAGATGCGCAGATGACGTGATATCATTGGAAACTGTCAAAAACGAAAGCATACGTCAAGTTAACCTCCTCTATTCCGGTGGAAACACTTAGGGGTTCACTTTTAATCTTCCTACGTTAATCCTTGTAATGTGTGCGGTGGAAACACCCTATTATGAGTGTCTTAAATAATGGCAAAAGAAAAACTTAAATTTAGAAAATCTAGGAAATCAAAAGACTGAAGCAGCATTATATTAAAGTCCATGCTCCGTTATTGGTTATTCATACTTCTTATTGAAATTTCAAGAAAAAACAAAATCCATTTCCTTTCATCCTGCTGTCGCAGTGATGTAAATAAAATCCGGAAGCAACAGCATTACTCTTGTATCAGCGGTGCACAAATTAAAAATAAATTTTAAAAAGCACATACATAATCGAGTTTTAAACTGTTTGACTTGTGTGTCCTTCTTCATTGCCCCATTTCAAAGAGTCAAACAGAGGGACTCCGGGCAAGAGATCCATGTTGTAAATTCACTTGTAGCAATGCTTAAAAATCCATTACACCAATTTATTACGACTGCAAGTGTGCCACTTGAATATACACTGTCACTTCTGCAAATATATTTTATTTTTTTTTTATTTTATTTTAGCCAATTTACAGGATAACACCCCGTCTGTTGCTGCGGGGCAGGACACTCTTCCACCATACTCTGTATGCGGAAAATTTTTCTCTGCGTTAACTTTTAAGGAAATTTCCATATAACAACATTCGGTGTGTGTAATTAAAAGCCAATAAAATATTAATTTGGAATTCATTTTTGTCGATATAAATATTCATTGGTATACATTTGTATATGTATTTAATCCTGGCGGAGAGTGTCGAACTTTGGAGAAGCTATTCGTCCTTTCGAAGTTTTATTTTTGCTTACATTATTTTTGCTTCCAATCATTTTATTTTTCAGTGATTTTGTTTTTTTTTCCAGAGTGTCCTTTTTAAGGGGGCGGATGAAAAAATTCTACAGACCAACAAACTGCATCAGCCCAATCGAATCGGAACGGGCATAAAATAACAAAAAATAACGAAGGATCATAACTGAACACTGAATAGTTGAAGAAATGCCACAAAAGGGAGCAATGTCGGTGCGGAGCCTGGAAAATTGTGATGACATTTTGTCAAATGGGATTAATAACAGCAAAAGCGGGAAATGCTATAAAATTGCATATTTTTTTCGTGTTCGTCCTTGCAACAGGCAAGCACTATCGATGCAGCGTATAACAACAAAATCCCACATGTGTCATCTCGATGACGAGTTTTATTTATCCGCTGAAACAGGTATATCCAATCAACAAGCAAACTAATGCTACAAGCCAATATACATAAGCACCAGGACGAACGGTCGGTGGTTGATGTATGCAAGGAAACAGCAGACCTCACAAAAAAAAGGATTCTCGATAGGGGCATTGAAATGCACAGGAGATTTGTTCCGGTCTTTTTTGTTGTCATTTTCAGAACGATAAAGGACGAATAAAACCAAAAAAATTATACCAGTTTACAAGGAATTTGAACATATGAAAAACTTGTTTAAGGGAATGTCGGGGATACCTTTTGAGCTGGGCTTAAGTTAGCCTGTCTAGTAATTTAATTAGTCTGTATGATGGGGTTACTCGGAAAAATCGAGTCACACTCGACTGCCTGGAACGTATTCAAGGGTTTCAAAAAATTAAAATGTATCCTTTTGCAAGTCATAAAGCTATGCCATCAATGTCCTTAAATTCGGTGGAGTAGGTGTGTTAAACGTTGAATGCAAATATGCGTAGAGCCCTGCGATGAAGTAAAAATCTCTGCACCCACCACTAGTTGTGATCTTCCATCCACTTGCAAGGATGCACCAACATATGCACACAACCCACACACAGCACCATCGCGCGCAAAGATAAAAGGCGAAAAGGTATATAAATTGCAAAACTAGGAAAATTTACTGCAACTGTTAAAACAGTTATCTCCTGTTACTTCTGCTTTGGTGCTATACACATACAGCTGCTACACTCCTACAGCTGACACAACTTACATTTTATAACCGAAGATAATACCCTTTTAAGCATAAGGATAAATGTAACGGTTGTGTGGTAGGAATATTCGTATTATATTCCCTGTTTTTTTTTTTTTTTTGCTACCCGCATAAAAAGGAGCACCATTTTCGATTATTCTTTTATTCGTGAGGATAAGAGTTACGGAATCCAGGTGAACTAGTATGCTTTGCAAGTCTACTACTCTCCGCAGCACAGTCCTGTTGTGTAGAAGGTACACAAAAAGAGTCCAGCAGCAAGGCAACGAAATTCCAGAGTAAAAAAAAAAAAAAATACAATTACCCTCTTTGCTGTTTGGCTATATTATAATATTTGCCAAGGATTAAGCTGGTTTTCTTTCTTCATTTTCTTAGAACTGTTTATTGAATGTATAAAATGTTATGGTTATAAGGTATCAGGATGTTTGTGGTTATGGGACCGTCAGTTTCATTGGATAAAACCTAAACTGGCGGATCTGTGCTCATATTAAAAATTGCATACCAACCTAGAGTAGTTTTTTTTTTTACCGGGTCATCATGGGATTTTCAATTTAAATATCTTGCACCGAGGCGAGCATAGGTAAAATAGCCTCGGTTGGTTTAATGAAAATATTTTGAGCTGTTCTGGAAAGCTTTGCCCGAGGTAAAGCCTCAGAGAGCTCAAGAAATCATGGAAATTGTGGGTGATTCCTAGGAATTCTGCTAAAAATTTCACTTTGTTTAACCAGAAATGATAAAAAGCTGGGGCTAAGAGGCTAAACGATATTTTTAGAAGCAATGCAGGAGAGATATAATAAGGCATACCTCAAGGTGCTGTATTTTCATCTCCACTAAGAGTCGGTGATTGCTTGTGATTGTGGCTTCAGTAGCTTCATGCCCCTTTCACAGCTGGCAGTGAGATCGTAAGAAGTTTTAAGACAAAATCTCAGGACTTCGTTGACTAATTGTCAAAATTTGGTAATACCCACCGGCGAGCTTCGGAGTCAAGACTTCTGAGCGAGACATACGATCGGCCCAACAAGGCTTAACACAATTTTTAATAAGTTTTGATTTTATCAAATAAACATCAATATCTTCGTCCATTGCCTTAAGACATTTTAAGTATTCCCTGAGCTTACATTACCCCTTAAAAAGTCTGTAGAAATTAGGTATTTTTAGTCAGCAATTTTTGGTTTCTTAGAAATTGCTTGAGCCTTTCTTTGATTAGATTTTCCAAAGTCTTGTGTCCTCCGATTTCCTGAATCGTTTTCTAAGGGTTTTTTCAAAATCATTTAGGGTCTTTGCAGCGTTGCTGTCTTCTGAACTGTTAACACCGAGTAAAAATTAAGCAAGAAACTAAGTTGAGGCGAAAAAGAAGTAACGAAGCATCGAACCAAGGCTTGAAAAGATCGAGTAAAACAAAAGTTAAGGAGAGAATCTGTTTTGACATAAGCTTTATATGGCTTTAAATTCGAAGCGTTTAAAAAAAGTCTTACGACCACAGGGATAAAGACAACAGGGACATTGAAACTCCCGGGCCGTAGGGGCCCGTCCCAACTCCAGGAACGTTGAAAAAATTGAATCTTTTCGTCACCAGCTATGCGAATGTCCACCTCTAAACAGCATTAGGCCGAGTACCCCCGGCAGTTACTTCTTCAACGAGCTCGCACATCTAAGCAATTTAGACCCAAAGGACCTTCTAAGATTCGTACGCAAATCCGGATGGGTCCAAGAGGGCGGAACTCTGAGCTTTTAACAGCGGATTTTTTCTGTTTTCGTTTCAGTTGTTAAAAAGGTTCTCAAGTGGACATAATGGACCCAACTGCTGGTCTAAGTCAGCCGTGACTATTGTCACGAAGGCATCCATCAACCTAGCCTAACCTAACGTTACTCCCGGACTGACACCCTGGTAAGAATGGGAGAAATTTAGGCCCTCAAAGGCGCTGAACCTTTCTGGGAAAAAGGGAATCACAACCTTTAAGACCTTAAATTCAGGAAATGGGGAAAAGTTTTAGGGGAGGAAGACTGGTCAAGAACCTGAAACAACTGTGAAGTGGCGGCAAAACGTAAAAAAGATTTGCAGAAATCGCTGAATGCATCCATTGATCTCCTTTACAAACACACCCGCTCGTTTCACCAAACAAACACACCCTACTGTCATTTCAAAATTTCTATATCGAACTCCCATCCAATGGAAAAGAACCAGTGGAAAAATATCAATGGAAAATTATCAAAGGGGAAAAACAGAAAGTGCTAGAAAGTGCTGAATAAATACACGGATGACAGGCTCGTACGGGACATTTAAACGGATGACAGGCTCGTACGGGACATTAAAACGTTGAGTAAAAAGCCGGTAGTTTTATGCTTTATCTTCTCCTCGACTCTCCACTATATGCAGACGGGACAATGATGCGCCCGAAGGATTTTCCTCTCGAAGCAGCCTTAAGTGTTTTCATCCGCCTTTGAGAGGGTCCATGCTTCTGCACAGTTAGCAGGACTGAAAAGATGAGCGTCTTCTGTAGAGACACTTTTATGGCTTGAGAAAGGGCTTTGCTGCTCATGTTATTGAGGAAACAATAACGAAAAGAAGCAGGGATTGATAAGAGTTATCCTTCGTTGGATTTCAGCGCTGGTGTCATTGCCCAAATTTATAGCGGAACCCAGGTACACAAAGTCTCTAGCTACACCAGAGTTATAGCTGTCTATGGTGACGATTTATCCAAGACGTCGGTGTTGGATGTCTCTTCTTGATGACAGCAAATAGACTTGGTTGTGCCCTCATAGACTTACTTACTTACTTGAGGTGGCCCTACAGTCCGGGCCGGACCTGGGCCTCAGTCAAAAAGCTTCGCCAGCAAATCTGTCTTTAGCTAGTCGTCTCCAGTTTCGCACGCGATTTAGGTGAGGTCCCCATCCACTTGCGTGCGCCACCTGAGTCTCATTGACTCTGAAGCCTATATTCGCCGCTTCGGTTCCCACAAAGTCTTTACTGGCATCAAACTGTGCTTTTTCGATTTTGTTAGTGTCTTCTGCGTATGCGAGTAACTGCGCGGACTTGATAGATTGTATCTCTGGTGCTGGCGCTGGAGTTCTGTACAATTATATAGAAGTCACATGACAGTTCGCCATATTGTCTTAATCCTCTATTTAGGTCTTTACCGATCTCGATGGAACAGCCTGAGATTTGCAAGTTCTGAGTTTTGAAGAGATGCCAAGACTAGACTAGAAACTCCCCCTTGCAACTCGTTTCTATAGGTGGTGTCATACGCTACCTTGAAATCGATGAAAAGATGGTGGGTACCGACTTGGAGTGCCTTGATTTTCTCCAAGATCTGCCGCAGTGTGGGTGTGCCAAAGGTATCGGGAATGCTTTCCTCTGACATACTTTCCATGCACGCTCCTAACCAGATCACCGGTAGCGGATTTAAAAAGTTTGGCAGCTCCGGCTGGACCTCAGACAACTTCGCGTGCGAAACTGGAGACGGCTAGCTAGAGACAGAGCTGGCTGGCGAAGCTTGTTGGCTGAGGCCCAGGTCCACCCCGGACTGTAGCGCCACCTTAAGGCCGCTTTGTTGCGCTCAAGCTTAGCCAGCGTTGCTTTCACTTCATCTTTATCGAATGGGCGGTATTATTCGTATGCTTCGTTGGTGACTTCCTTGGTCAGGTTGAATGGTTCATTCTACCTGAAAGCGGGATCCGGTTCGCCTTCGTCGTTATACAGTCTGCAGAAATGGTTTTTTCAAATCCTCTGCACGGACCCTTGATCGTTCTAACAGCTAAAGTTCGAATTTCATATCCCTAGCACAACCTTTTGATCCTTTGGTCAAACTTTCGAACCTCGTTCCGCTTGTAGCATTTTCTCGGCCGCTTCAACCGCATACTCTCTCATGCTCTCTCTCTCTTGATCCTTTGGAGAAGCCGATGTTCGTCTCTCCTCCTCGGCTTAAGAGAAGCTATGTTTCTTCTGTGCAAAGCCTCCTTTTGTGCTTCCTGTTTAGCTGCATGTACTTGCCGGAATTCTCCTTCAAACTTTTAATTTCGTTGAGGTGGTCTTATAAAACCCAGCACATCAGACGCAGCATTTCTTATGGAATTTTGGCAATGTTGCCATACTTGCTGCATAGGGCTACGTATAGAAGGTTTTGAGACTCAGTGGAAGAAAGACCTGACAATCTCTCGCGATTGTAGCCTTGCGACGTCAAACTTCCACACAGCGTTTACATTTCTGCCGTTGGTCGGCTAATATTCGCAGCTGTACCTTGGCTACAACGAAGTTATGATCGAAGTTAATGTTGGCATCTCGGAAAGGTTGCACGTTCATGACACTGGAAGACTGCTTTGCGTCGATCGGAATACGGACAATCTGGTTGACGTTTGATTGATCGGAAGATCTTCATGTTCAGGCAGCGCACGCAGTTGAAAGAGGGATCTCATCCAACTTCACGTGCAACTTTGGACATGGCTAGACAGAGGCAAGGCTGGCTGGCGAAGCTTGTCGGTTGAGGCATAGGTCCACCAAAGACTGTAGTGCCACATAAAGTAAGTCAGTACGAAAAAGAGGCTGCACTGGACATAAGGGATTGGTTTTGTTTCCTGTCCACATAATAGACATCACCGAAGAGCCAACCAGTAGCAAGTAAAGCTTCTTTGAGCAGCCAACTGATCAGCTCCTTCCCTTGCCTCTTTCGCTACCCTCCAGAGCGAGGTTCATAATGAAAGCCTTGCCTCTTCTGGAGTACGTTCAACCATAGGAGCTCCCGCGGTTCTACCTTCATTAGCAACAGCAATGCATTATGGGTGCAGCCAGCCTTATCAATGCTCAGTTTGCAGAGCGAATCGGATAAAGAGCCACAAAAGTCTAGCTTGTTGCTTTTCATAAATTAATTTTGAGGCCTCCAAATTCGATGTCTCTGTCATAGTTGCTGAGACTGCGGGAAGATTCAAGCAATTGCCTTTGCCAGTGCTGTGCAGGGCAAGAAATTTTAAAATAGTTCACCCGAGCCCTGGTTTAGTTCAACTTGAAATGCAATCGCTAGCATCAGATCCATGGCATTGCTTCCCTCTAGAAATTTCTTTACTTTGTAAGGAGACAAGAACCGATCACCAAATAAACGGTTGAAAAGGTTTAAAGTCGCCTTTTTAACTTGAAGTCTCGAACACTTGAACCAGCTGTGTGGATTTGAAGTCTTCAGAAAGAGCGACAGGAACCGCTTAATCTCTTTAGCTACAATCCCGGTAGATAAACTGCCATTGCATCGACAAGACGAAATTACGAACATGATTCGCCGCATTTAATATGTCAATGCGAACTTAAAGAAGCTTAATACAGCTTTTATGATGCCAGTTTTAGCCCAAGCGCAAGGCATCTCCTGGACTTCGATGCATTTATTCGCTGTATGCTTCAAGCACTTCTTCTAAATTTGAACTTACGTGTGATCATACGGTATTGACATACACCAGCAAGATTTTCCATTTACACCCGAACGAGAAAACGATCAAAATTGTCAACAATTCGTTTTACCATGAAAAGTGTTTGAGAACTGAGTTAAGGCAGAAAAGAGCAGCAATGAAAGCTCTAGAACATTGACATGGTAGTAAAATAGTTGTAAACTCGCGACCCAGTCGGTGTGACAATGTAGTGACAAAGGCCATCAAACTTCCATCAAATTGAGCGCATTTATGACAATTTCGATTGAGCGTATTGGACAATGCATTGACTACTTTGTCATTTACAAAATTATCGTCTGTCATTGCATTAGCATGATTTTCGGTGACTGCTTTTCAATCCCAGTTTAAGCTGCCTTTTTGACAAGAAACTTAAGTTTCTTAATGAAAAGTTTTCGGTCTTAAAATGATGAAATACAAAACTAAGGTCGCAGAGTTCCAGATTAATCCTTTGTAGGTACGAAAAACACTTAAAAACCACAACTTTTAGGTAACTTGATTTCGTAACAACATCTCTGTCGTTTGCAGGGTAAAAATCTCAAAGCAAACCTTGCGGCGCACTACCAAACCATGCCGTGTTTAGCTTGGGGCTACTTTAAGCCGCGTTTACCTTCACAGAAGTGCACTCGTAGCCCAAATTTATTTAAGGAAAACCTTCCTGCATTTTCATGATGATTACCAACAAAATTAAGGGATTCTCAAGTGCTGCCACTAGCTGTTTCGCTAAATTAACAAAAAAAAAATGCAACAACATCTCCCCCGTTTCAGGGATATATGCAAGTTGCGCCAAACAAAACCATTTTGCTTAACTCACTCCGTCACAATCCGTTAAAAAGAGAACAAAAACGAAAGCATTTTTTTGTTTTTTTTTTCTTTTGCCTTAACATCAAAGCAAGTATCCTTTTTGTGTTTCGGAAAAGTGCCTTTAACAAAAGTGCAGAAAATGTCAATTGTAGTAGGTACTTTGGAGCAGTAGGTACGCTCTCAACAACAACACTATTATCCACTTCGCAACAGACTTGGAAAACGTTAAAATTACCATACTCATTTCCCAAATAGAATTTTCAAGGATAACACACAACCCGTGAGAAGAAAAAGCTGTAGCACCATTCCACATCGGTTAATTACCATCCGCAATTGTCTAGAAGATTCCGTGTTGTTTCTCGTCTCACACTCGGTAGTGCGGAGGTCTCTAGGTACACACGGGGATAGGATGGGGATGTTATGGTAGCAGCAACAGAGAATCTGAGCTCATCATCACCATCTTCTCATCAGCATAAAGGCTCACATGTAGGTACACACAATTCAAGGATGCAAAACGCCATCGACGACGACACCGCACGAGAAGACGTGAACGTGAGAGACGTCGTCGTCGTCGGGGTTGTTTATCTATAAAAAGAGCAGAATAGACATGATGATGATTTATTCAGTGCCGAAAAGAAGCAAAAACAATAGACCGCGCTACTCATCCCTATCAAAAGAGTGTGTGTCTGTGTGTGCTGCGTGTGTTCGGAATTTTAATTATGAAATTGCATAAAATTAACTCTACGCAGTCCTCGGTTAATACGGCATTCCCGTGTCGCGGCAAGGATGTATAGTTTGCCAAGCACCCATCTCACCAACAGATACCGTTGTTGTCTTATGGCAAGGATTTCGATTCCATGAGAAAGTTTTCTTGTCGTTTCCAACGATTCATAAAATTCTAGATATCTTGCCAAAAGGACGAAACGAGTTCAAGGTTCTATCAGGATGCAGTGTACATTTGTCTCTGCATTGAGCTGACTTAAGCTACCAACCAATGATGCCTCACTTGACAATTGCTCAGCATTGTCTGAGTGAGGCAACCAAGAAAAAGAGCAGTGGGTGCATCCTTAAGAATAATACTGTAGGGCTGTGCGAAAAAAAAATTGCGAACGAGAGAGTTGAAGGTTTCCGAGAAGAAAGGAGATCTTTTTCGATTCAACAAAAAGAACGAGGAATAAACAAGGAATATTATTTCTTGTGTATAATAATCAACTGGACACGAATCAAGGGCACTCAAGATAAAGTCCCAATTAATCAAGGGATTTCCAATGTCCTTCGTAGTTCAGAAAGAGAAAAACTCACGATTTTTAAGGCTGTATGTTTCCGAGTGGAAAATTGTGATTGTCGTACAATGGTATCAATCAGTCGAATCTGTCAGAAAAGATCCCAGAACGACAATCAAGGCTTCCAGTCAAAGTAATCGTCATTGAACTGTTCCTTGAGTAATAACCACTGAGGAGCAAATCAATTCCACAAATCCGAAAGGATGGATGATGATGTACAAAGCGTCTTAAGACTGGAGTCTTTCAGCATCAGAAAGCGAGTGGCGAAATTACTTCGTGAAACCGAGGTAAACATACTTATTTTCGCAAGAGGATCATTGGCGAATCGATCTTTGGAATCATTGGCGAATCGATCTTTAGTAAGGATAGAATTGGAGCTCCCTAGGTTTAATATCTCCTCGCAAGACAGCGTCCACAGGCTATTTAATACAGTTGTAGATCCCCTTGCATGTGAAGAGCGCAACACACTCATCACTCATGATTAAGATGTTGGCCCTAATTCACCTCGAGCTACTGCGCCACTAGTTTTTTTTTTAAGGTGACTACAATTCAGAGGATACACAGAGGATGAATGGCTTAAGAATGGATAAGTGGGAGGTAACCTCTATTAAAATCCTGAGCTGAGAGGGTCCACTGGAGGTTGGGAGTTTTGAAAACTACTACGATCGTTGTCAGATTGGTGACGATCTTGCTCTGTGGGTTTTTTACAAAGATTTTCAAGCTGTTAGAAAGCCATCACAGTGGCTTTAAATAAGACTACATTTCTCCGAAGCACACAAGCACTTTTGGCAACAGAAGTTCGTAGAATATTGTCCGCTGATAGAAAAGACGCCAATTTTCGGAAACTCATCAAAACCGATCAATCACCGTAAAAGTGTTCAAGAATGTCAGAGCACTTATTCTTCAGAATTCTCATTGGACTTATTTCATACCACAAAATGATACCTGTGAAAACTGACCAGTTATAGGCAGCACAATTATATTCGCCAATATTATGTGCGATGCCGAAGGTCTTAAGAAGCTCGATAGAAGGTGCGATGCCGATGATATCTAGAAGCTCTAGAAGAAGGGACGAGGGAAGGATAATTTATTGATGGACGAATTAGCGACTAAAACCCATTAAAGAAGGCGTCAAATCCAGTCCTTTTGTGCGCGTTGGACTTTGCCAGGACTGTGTTCTGTCGCCGCTCCTTTTCATAGCAAATACGGACTAGATGGCGAAGCGCAGTCTTGGCGAGCAATGTTTCGAATTGACTGGCATTAGGATGAGCCATCTGCTTTTCGCACATGATTTGGCCATCCTTGCATCATCCAAAGAGGAACTTCAACGAGCACTGGATAGATTTGCAGCCGTCTGTGGTGATGCTGGGATGAAAGTAAACGCGAAAAAATCGGAAGTGATGGTTGTTTCCCGAACTCCTGTGCAGTGTAACCTGCACATAAATGGAGTTCCATTAAAACAGGTGGAGAAGTTTAAGTATCTCGGGGTCTTTTTCACGTAAGATGGAAGGAGTGATACTGAGCTGTCCTGTAGAATTGGCCAAGCTTGAGCAATAATAAAGGAACTGCGCTGGAAGGTCATCAGGAAAGCTGAGCTTGGAATGAAAGCAAAGATCTCAGTTTTTAATTCAGTGTTCGTTCCGACCCTCATCTATGGTCATGAAATTTGGGTAATGACCGAAAGAATTAGATCGCGGGTACAGGCTGCCGAAATGAGATTCCTGAGGTGCGTTGCTGGTGTTACTCTTAGGGAAAGAGTGAGAAACGTCAGTATTCGTGGGAATCTTAATGTTGAGCAGCAACTTCTCTGAGTGGAGACATCGATTCTTCGGTGGTTTGGACACGTTGTTCGCATGCCCCCTGACAGACTTTCTAGACAGGTCATGCTAGGCGAGATTCGAGCGCGTTGCCCCCTGGTAGGCCAAGAATTAGGTGGTGGGACCGGGTAAAGAACCTCCCTGAGTCCCGCCTGGGGATTGCGCCGGAGTCTCCTGAGTTGGTGGTGGAGGATCGACGACGATGGAAAGACCATTTGGCCACCCTCGCTCCGCGACCCTTTTAAAGAATAAGCGGCATTCGAAAATGATGATGTTGATGATGATGACTATTTAAGAAAGAAACCTTTTAACACTAAAGATAGGAATCTTCTAAAAGACAACCACTCGTTTCAGTGTTCTTCGTACAACCCAAAAGGACATGTCGAAAATAAGCAGCATAATCCGGCTCGAAGGACCAGATGAAATTGATTCATCGATAAACAAAGTATGTATATAAGAGAATATTACAAGACATAATTTAGAATAAGAAAAAATACATACACACTGAGGAAGTTTGACGTCAATCGGAAGGCTTTAGCTGCAATAGTAAACCATGGGACTTCTCAAAACGGGTCCATCAAAACTTATCAGAATGTGTTTGCCTTTAGCATTGCCGCTATGAAGCTAGCGAGCATGCTACAACGGCTGAACAGGGACCCGGTGAGTCAATTGAAGCTTTTTTTTGTAGTTTTCTTGTTACGCTAAATTTGTAGCTTGACACAATTTCGCTAGCCTTAGAAAGCAGCATGAGAATTTGCGTTTTTTCTTGGAACCGGGTCAAGCGACAAATTTCCAATAGGCGTAGCAAAAAAGCTTCAATTGACCAACTAGTGCCCATACTGAGTCGTCGCCCGGTTACCGAAAAATGTTCGAGTTACTCGAAGTTACTCGAACACGAGCAGAAAAGGAGATACGACCACCACTAAGGGCCGGTTTTTCAGTGCGAGATCATCCGAGTTTCGGAGTTAAACCCCAGAAATGAGTTTTTCAGCGAACTTGTATCTAGAGTTAATCTCGGCTTAACTCGCCAAATTTGGTGAGTTAATCTCGGATCAACTTTGGAGAACAGTACGAACTTTTTTGAATGTTTTTTTCTGTGTGGAATGACAATTGATTTGCGTGTTTCTGTGAAAAATTACATCTGGGAATAAGTCGAACTTTTTTCATATGTTTTTCTATGTGAAGTGAAAGTTGGGAGAGGCAATAAATTCGAGGGTCGAAGATTTTGACAACTTTGTTTACGGATTTAGGTCTGCACTGAAAAACTGCTCGCTGGCTCAACTCCAGAATCATTTTGTTACGGGATTAATAGATCTTGGCTTAAGCTGGGCCAAATTCGGCTCCGAGAACCGGCCCTACGAAGGAAAAAGTGAGTGCACGAGACGCGTGAGGTTGAAGAGATGATGCTACAGCAGGAACGAAGTTCAAAAATTCTACAAAAGTATCAAAAAGTGCTGCCAAGTTTATAATGAAGATCAAACTTCGAACCAAAGTCGGCAAGGACGATCAAAAGAACAGCGTAGTTGAAACGCAGTCGGTGCTAGGGATTTAGAAAAATCCTTTTTCAACCTGTATAACGGCGAAGACAAACCGTCCCCCACTGCCAGACAGAATGAACGATCTAAGCCGAGCGAAGAGTCACAGACGAAGGATACGAACGATACTGCCCGCCCAAACTGGATAAAGCAAAATTAGCTGTGTCCAAGCTTAAATACAACAAAGCAGGCGAAGCTGTCAGCCTACCTGCCGATTTTTTCAAATCTGCTGGCAATAATCTGGTAAGGCGCATGCAGAAGCTCATCTGCAAGATATTTGGTTGGAGGAAAGCATGCCCCATGAATGGAGCTTCAGCATTGTGTGCCCGATCCCCAAGGCAGGAGATCCTCTGAATTGCGCCAACAGCACAGGGTCCAGTCTACTTTATGTCGAATAGGCACACTAATGGAACACCTTAAGGCATTTTCCCAGAGCCTGATAGGTCCAATGCAGTGAGCTTCAGGTCAGCAAAGTCCACAATCGATCAAGCTTTGGCAGATCTTGGAAAAAAAAATTCATGGAACTCCGACACCAACCACCTGATTTATTTGAAAACCGCTTATGGCATCAGCAGCATCTTTAGAAACGGGCTATATTGAGCAATGTCTTGTTTTAGCATCCCTGCCAAACTCGTTTATTTGTGCAGGGTGACGAAAGAAAACTCACGCATTTCCATCAAGGTCGGTAGTGACCTTACCGATACTTTTGATGTCTCAAAAGGCTAGGCGCTTAGAAGCTATTAAGACAAGGCGAGGTGTTATCACCTGACTTTTTTAACATCATACATGAAAAAAAAAATGTGAAGAGCTCCCTCCAAACCAACACCAGAGGCACAATAAATGAAAAGGCAGTACAATTTCTCGAATATCCCGACAAAATTGGTGTGGTTGGAAGAACACAACGTGATGCCAGTGAAGCCTTCTTGAGTATTGACATGACAGCTTTCGAAGCGGCAATAGACCGAGTACCCATACCCTACACCGACGTCTTGGACAAAAAATCACCATAGAAAGTTATAAATTTGAGGTGGTAAGGAACTATGCTTAACAGGGTTCTACTATGAATTCAGACAACGACACCCAGCGCCGAGAAGAAGGTGGTTAACTCTTGTCAATTGCTGCTTCTTAAGGCTCTGAAGTCAACTAAGAAGGCAAAGCCCTCTGTCAGGCAAATAAAGTGTCTTTACAGTGCAGAAGGGACGATTAAAAATAAGCAGTGACGACAACCTTAGGGCTTTAGTGAGAATACTGACATAACACTGCCTCCTAAATAGGCTCAGGCTTTCTGACTCGGATATTTGACGCTTCTGCAGTGATCTACGTTCGGTTGAGGATATTGCACACATACCGCGCAAATGCTAGGCAATTTCGCGTATACGCAGACAATTTTTAGGGGAATATTTCTTCGAAAGCTAAGAGGAAGTAAAGAACTCCTACAGAACGCTCTAAACAAGCTTACCAGATGGACTGACAGTTGTGGACTGGGTGTCAACCCCCACAAAACTGAACTTGTCCTCTTCACCAGAAAACACAAAATCCCTCATATCGACCCTCCCTCAATCAAGGGCACTAGCTTACATTTTTCCGATGAAGCTAAATATCTGGGTCTCATCCTCGACAGAAAGGTCAGCTGGAAATCTAATATACAGGAAAGGGTCCGCAAAGCTAGGATAGCACTCTTTTCCTGTAAAACAGACATCGGCAATAAGTGGCGATTTCAACCCCGAATCACCCACTGGCTATACATCTCAGTCATCAGACTGATACTGACGTATGGAACGACTGTCTGGTGGACCGCTCTGAATAAAGCAGTAAACCGCGACATGCTAAGCAAGGTCCAAAGGTCAGCCTGCTTATGTATAAGCGGAGCCCTTCGCACCACTGCTTCAGCAGAATTAGACGCCCTGATCCATCTAATTCCCCTTGATATTTTCAGCAGACAAACAGCTGCTATCACGGTTACTCTCCTCAAAGCAACCTCTGAGTGGACCTATAGTGAGATAGGTCACTCCGCTATTCTGAACACATACAGATCCCCTTTTTGAAACATAGACTTCACTATACCCCAGTTACAATTCGACAAGAACTTCCGGACAACTATCCCCCCAAGGTCTTCTTGGGATGACTGTGTGCCTCTGGAATGCGAATTGATTCACTTCTACATGGTGGATTGACCCCGTGCTGCTTTGAAATGAAAAACCTTTCGCGTGAATTTTAGTCCCGTCTGCATAGAGTGGAGCTATTAAATCCAGCTGTACCAGCCATACGGCGACACATGCACCGACCTAGTCAGAAGTACGTACGCGACTGTCTTCGTCCTGGCAGAGAAAATCATTCAATCTACTTCGTAGGGGTGGCGCAATTGAGGAGCACCGAGACACAGGTGCCAAACGCAGGGATAGAAGTGTTGCTAGCGAAGATTGTTGGTTGCCCAGGCGCATCACGGACTGTTGTAGTGCCACTCAAGGATCTGGCATTTTTGCACCCCAAAGGTGGGTTATTTGTACAGGCTCATGGCTGGTCTGTTGTCCTTTATCTGTTTCTTTTCTTGTCTTACGAGGCATTAAGTAATTCCTTGCTATCCTCACAGACAGCTGAAATTAAAGCCAGGGAACAAATTAAGTTTTTTGGTGTTGGCTTTCATTTATTGATATACTTCACATTAAATTTATGTTTGGTAATCCTCAAATACCTTCAACTGTGATGGGAAAATTTGGTGTATCGAGTTTGATGGCTTTGAAATACTCAACTCAATTAGTACAGTTTTGCCGTCATTTGGGAAAGAAGAACCTGCTTTTTTGCAAGTTTCCCTTTCAAGATCTACTTTCAAATCTCAGTCACTTTTGTAGCTGCATTCCAAACAAGTGCATTTTGACTGCAAATCTTTCCATACAAAAAACATATTCCTTTCGTGGTTGGTAAACCGAGACTTCTTTTCCATCAGTCACCAGACCTAAAAGACATTTCCTTTCCCAACTTTGTGCACTATTTTTCCTTGCCGTACCGAGAGTTCTTTTTAGATCAGCATGACGACGCCCTCCTGGGTAGGGTTTTTCCCATTTGCAAAACCGAGACTTATTTCCGAATACCAGACCGATACCTCTCTTTTTCCCGGCTAAGGCCGGGTGCATTTTCTAGACATAGATTAGCTATAACTACTGGTTTTTGCCAAGCTTTTGAAGTCCAGGGTAAGAGTCAATCAAGAGTCAAGAGTTGTCTCCACACTTATTCAGCGAGCTCACAATGTATGTGATACAGAGCATCTCGCCGCTGAACTTACCTTTGTGGACAACGTCCTTCAATCGAACGGCTACTCGAAAAGACAACCTCCATAGAAGCCAAATTTGTCGCGACAAGAAGACTGCAATGAGTTGGACAAGAGCGCCTTTCTACCGTACGTGAAAGGTGTCACGGACAAAGTCGGTCGAATTCTAAAACGATACAGTGTGAAAACGATCTTCTTACCGCCAAAAAAGGTGATAAATTATCTACAATCACCCAAAGATCGCTTTCCTCTCCAAACTCCCGGTGTTTCCGCAGTCCCTTGTAGCTGTGGGTCATCATACATTGGACAAACGCGACGAAGTATTTCGACCCGTTTAAAAGAGCATATAAATGCTGTGAGCAATCAGCAGCGAGAAAAATCCGCTCTAGCCGAGCATGTCTTATTGGATCAGATTTGACCAGGCTAAGATACTGGCTCGGGAGTCGCATTACATCCCACGGCTTGTTCGTGAAGCGATTGAGATAAAACGCCACAAAAATTTCAATCGCGACGACAGTTTCAAATTGTCGCGAACATGGAATCCAATAATCGGCTCATCAGCGTCGATTGCGAATTGGCTAACCAGCCCCAGCGACACAGTGAGCACTGTTTGCTCTCAGCCACCTGATGCACAACAACGAGAGAACGGGACAGCACTACGGCCTACGCACCGCTACAACTTGCGTAGTGCTAATCGTCATCTCTAGACGCTGTCATCTCTAGATTACAGATTTTTCAGGATTTTTCATGGAACTAAACGTTTTTTGAGCGCGCCCCAGTTCGAAAACTTACAAAGCACCATAATAATCAGAAACAAGCCAAAATGACCCAGCAGTTGTGCCGACTATTCTGGCTTTTGTCGTACTTCCTTCCTTCTCCGTCTCTAGGGTTTTGAAATAGGCGTCTCGTTTTTTGAAAAAAGAAGGAATCCATCTCGTATCAGTTGGATAGAAAATACGAATGGCCCAACAACCCATCCCTAAGAGATTCCATAATTCTCTCCGATTCCATAATTCTCTCTTTTTAGGTTACATGAACGTTGGCTTTGCCAACCTGTATAGAATATGTTGACTCCTGAAAATTCGACTATGACGAATGCGGACAACAGAACTCCCGGAGATTTTTCACACCCTATTTAGAGAGCTGAAGGAGAGTTTCTAGGGCAAGTTCAAAATTTAAATTGGTTGGACTTGGTTGGACTAAGTTCTTGGACTATTAGTATGGGCAGAGTTTAATGCAAGGAGTGCGGACGCCGCTAATTCCCGTGAGGAATAATTGGTAAGACTTCAATACTGTTTTAGCAAATGCTTCAAAAAGTTGCAAAAAACCACACCTTGTCTTACTCAATAGGAAATAATTAAATCCTACTCAGGTGGGTGCAGAATATTGACCTTTTCCTGTATACATAAGCGAATTATCTTAAGCGTCCATCAACCCTTAATAAACCCAAGAGCAGACAACCAACGCACTCATAACATTGAAAGTCCGTCCTGAGCAGCAACATTATCATAACAACCAGACCCATTGAAAAGGATTGCATTCGTCGAATGACCCCTACACAGGGATCATAAAACGCCTTCTTGCAAGTTATGGCATATTATTTTGATGGAATACCGTGCCGTATATTGATTGGTATCTCCCTAGACTGTATAAGTGCCATTCGGGCCCCCGAAGTTCGATAAGGATCCATTATCATTTACATCGTTATTGTCGTAGGTATAGCCGAGCCGACCTTGCCAATTAAATTTATTTGCATCTCCTTTTCGACGCTGTGTGTAGATTGATGTTTATACAGAAGAGCAGTTATATAGCTCAGCACGCAATCCTTCAGGGGTGGTGTTTTTTTTTAACTAAGTTACATACAAAAAAAGCTCACTGAAAGCTCAAGCAATTTTGGATACCACTCTGGGACGAATGTGAATAGAACATGCCATCTCCCCATTCGGGCTAGCGCTGAATCTGCTAAAAATAGGGGAATCCTTTTCTCTGGGGAGAAAACCCCTGAAAAGTGAGATTTCGTGCACTCTATCGCGCAGTGGTGGTAACTATAAGCTTTTGCTCATTTGACATTTATGTCAATCGCCTCTCCAGATGGCTGAAGGTTATTGCGATAAATACCTTTCTCATTGAGGTAGGCACACGCATAAAGATTTATGCTCCCATTGCCCAAAGGCAGTGACTTTTAGTCCGTATATCCAAAGTCAGCGAGGAGTAGTGAAAATATGTATTTATACGAAATCTATTTGAGGAAATTCCCAAAATTTTCTCCCAAGGATTAAGGATAATATAGAGGAATTTTGTACACATAGAAATAAACGTATACTGATGAAACGAGATGAATATGTAGGTATTGCCATATATTTTGAGGTATTTTATGAATGTTATAAAGGCCTCTGCGAAATGATGTTGTTGCACGACTTTTAATTAATTTTATTCGAAGAAGACTTTTCTTGTCGAGCAAAAGCATCATGATTTCTGGGAATTCGGATAATTGAAAACTCTGGAATCTATGTTGCAAGGAGGCAGTTACCAATAAAAATAGGTTAATAAGTTGATTTTTATAAGAAGAAATCATCAAATACATCTGAAACAAATAGCTTTGGCTTTGGTACACACCGATACTCTTCGAGGATTCATTTTAAAACGAAGTCGGTTTTCGAGAAACAGTAAAAGGGCCACATTGCTTGGGCTCTTGGAAACACTTTTGACATAACCGAACTGAGAATCTGCAACAAATATTGTGGAGAACACTCTAGTAAAGCTGTAGTATGGTAACCCTTTACCCATTAAAAGCATTTTCGTGTAGGTAATCTGGTAAGGAAACAGCTTCTCGAATGTCAAAAACCGGAATAGTGAAAACTTTCTTCTGGCTGACTTATAAAACTTCATTGAAAAATTTCATAAAAAAGTCCTTTCGAGTCAAAACCCGTGCTTGGGATTTGAACTGGTAGTTTCAGCCTCGGTTAAGTGCCTGGGCTCTAATGGCGTATTCTTTCCAACACCGAATCGTACAACTGGTGTGGATTACAGTAAAAAATTGTTCTTTTCTCGTACCTACACCTAAACGGAATTGTGCCCATGTTCTTTTGAACTCCCAAGGCGTTCGGTGTCGACACGGAACTCGAAATTTTGCCACCTTATAAGCAATTTACACGGAATACTTAAGTAAATAAATAGAGTGGCGCAACAGCTCGAAGTGAACCAGGGCCAACTTCTCAACAATGTACGCTGGTGTGTTAATTTCTTTACATACAAGGGGACCGACAATTTTTTGCCGAATCCGAACGGCACTTTGAGAAGTTTTTCAAGACAAATGAAACTCTCGGAGGGTTTGTCAGACTCTCGCGGAGATGGGGACCGTGAAAAAGAAGAAGTTTTTTTTTCAGGTGACGTTGACAGGATTCGAACTCAGACCTCAGGCGTGGTCTGAGTTCGAATGGGTTCGAATGGGTTCGAATGGGAGTTCGAACAGGTGGTGGGATCAGGTAAAGAACCTCTCTGAGTCCCGCCTGGGGATTGCGCCGGAGTCTCTTGAGTTGGTGGCGGAGTATCGAGAAAGATGGAAGGACCATTTAGCCACCCTCGGTCCGCGAACCTTTTAAAGGATAAGCGGCATTCTAAAATGATGAAAAAAAAAAAATGATGACCTCCGGCGATGAACCGCGACGCCACGGCACCCCACACGGAATACTTCAACCTAGGAATTTCGAGTGGGAATTAAGATCAGAAATCCAAAATAAAAGATATGATTTGCGCACTAAAAAAACTCAACCTCCATTGCAGAAGAAAAGAGTTTTCTTTTTCAACACGATTCTCCATCGGAAAAGAGTACGGTTCGTACTTCGAAAGTATTGCGGTTCGTGACTTGAAATCTTAGCTGTCAGTTTTACTAACACATTCACATACCTGGAAGTTTAATGACACTTTTCATCGGCACACTTGATGGAAATCCGTTACAAAAAGATGCTGGAATCCAAGATCCGAGTTGGATTTCCGTACATTTAATATTGCGGAACTCTGACTAAAATGTTTAGTGTGCACCGACGTGACGTACTTGATAGGCTGGGTGTCATTTTGATTGCGGATGTGAAGTGACGTTTCGACTCAATTTGCCTTAGTGATTTGCGACTGAAAATGTATGAAATCGATAAAAAATTCCCAAATATCTGAAAATGAGAGTTATCGTATTAATTTTAAGTAAAAAGTACAAACAACCGGTGCCAACAAAATCACAAAACGAAAAAAAAATAAATAGCAATTTGACACCTAACGTGATGACGGCATCGGTGCAGTTTTTGCCCTTCTGAACTTGATAAAACCGGGTATACACCACGCTGGAATTGTCGCGAGCACCGAGTACCATTTGACAGCTCGGTGTTGAAAAGAATACGCTATTAGATTTGTCAATCCTGCGCTGGAATAGCACGAATCTGGTGTTAACGGTTGACCAAAGCATTATTATTCAGCGCAGGGCTAACTCCGCCAAAATTTTTGTATTTCTTTGGGAATCATTGACAATTGGCTTTTCCAACTGTCACTATTGTCATAGAAATGTAGCAAATAAGTTATTCTTACGATTTTCGTTTGTTTGTTTAGTTTTCCTTATACTTCATTAAGCCGCTGAACTGCCTGCAATTGACTTTCTCTGTTACTTGTGCTTAAACAGTAAACAAATAACAACTGTCATTTGTCAACTGCTCAACCGTGGAGCAACTGTCATTTCAAATAAAAAAACAGGTAATTAATTTAAAATTGTTTCCCAGAATTTAACCTAGGTTTAACCCAGCGCGTAAGTTAAACTGACGATAACTTATGTTTGGGATTGAATTTAGATATAAAACTGTCCTAAAGGCGAAGTTGTCCCTTTAAGTTGCCAATGTTGATAGTAGCTAACTGAATTGTGATTGAATGTTAGTACACAATTTACAGTCAAGAAAGATGCCTAGAATTCTGCCTAGATTTTTTTTTGAATCGTCAGTTTAGTGTTAAATTAGAAATAATGTTCTTCTTTAACAGGAGAAAAGCTGTAAGTGTGAAGTGATCGCCATGAAAAGACTTTCCAAGATATTAAAATACTAAAAATGCGTAAAATAAGGAAAAATGCCAATTTGAATAAGCAATTGGATAGACGTCTTAACAAACCAAAAAAGTGTGAAAACTCTTCTGAGTGATTTTGGATTCCATTACTCCCCAAAGGAACAACCTTTTCACAGCGTACAAAAATCTCGATAAATATTCTTTTGCTATGATTATCTGGCAACAATGTAGTCCACCTATTGGATAGTCTGTCAAAGACGACTTTGAAGGCTATGTCCCAAAGCTGCGTCCACAACAACTTCGACTTGACAACTAATGTCATACTTGACAACACTAATGTCATGCTTTTTCGGTTAGCGATCTTAGAACAGGGCGTTCTTCTCCCGGATCGGGGCTGTATACATCCGAACAGCCAAACACATTTTTTTTTTTTATTAATTTTGATGTTTGTCTCGTGTTGTATTTGTGAAGCGAAAAGCTATTCTACAGTGGACAAATGACATTTATTCAACTTGACACATGGACAAATGATAGTTAAGTGTGAGTGCTTCTGGTTCTGATTCTGGATTCAAACCCAGAAGCAGCTTTCCCTTCTATACAGAAAAGGAACTACCAAACGAGTCCAAGCAAACAGTTTCAGGAGAATCCAGAATGCTCCCGGATGATCGCGGACGACCAACCAAAAAGGCAATAAGAATCATTTACATAATGTTCTACAAAAGGAGCTTTTATTACAACGCACGATTGCGTTGACCCTCCGTCGTCGTGTCGTTACGATTTTGACGTAAGAAAGTTTCAAGAAAACAAAAAAAAAAAATCAAATTAAAGCCTTTTCCATTACGTTTATTTTGACGTTACTTTTGACGTTAAATTTACAGAAGTTGAAAATCCACCGTGAAAGTCAACAATTCCAGCTTCACAGAGACGTCAAAACGCATGCAAAAATTCATCGTGTTGAAATTTTTTGCTTTCTCAAAAATTTTCTTACGTAAAAAAACGCAACGTCAAATGGTCGAAGCAACTTTTGTGGTAGCTCCTATTGAACTTAATGTGCTTGAGTTAAAGTTGTCAAATCAACGTTGCCACAACGCAGCTTTGTGACAAAGCCTTCATGAATTTTCGCGCGCATTTTGACGCCTCTGAAGAACTGGAAGTGTTGTCTACTGCGCAGTGGCTTATGTTTTTGCGATTTAATTGGCGTAGTTTCCAATTAATTTTCGAATGCAGTACATTCTGTAACATTCTGGCTTGATGGGGTGAGCGGAATAAAACTCGATTTCACTTTTATAATCACACAATGAAACACTTTATTTATCAAACAAAACTTATTTGAATTCAAATCAAACTTATTTCAACTTCGCCACTTAGAATTTAACACTTATTTTCAATTCGATCAGTTTTAGCTTTACGAATTTCACAAGTCAAGGCTTAAAATATAACTGTCACATACGAGACTGTCATCAGTGTATTTATACAAAATAATTACCTTCTAGTACTTTCTGTATTTTCCCTTTGGTAATTTCCGATTGGTACTTTTCCGTCGAATTCCGTGAACGGGATATTTTCGATATCGAATTTCGAACTTTGAATATCAGTTCGCTATCAGGAATGACAGTTGGATGTGTTCGATGGGTGCATTCACCGATTCCTGACTGCCGTTTTGTTTGTTGCCGCCACATTACAATTCAGTGCAACGCGAGTGCAAAACAAAGACAACGTAAAGACAACGGCAAACGAAAGCTCGGCTTTGTGGTATAGCCTTAAAGTGGGATCCGCAAAGAAGCTTTGGCTACTCCTCGGCCATGAATTTACGGCCAGAAGCAAATTTCTATTCTTTTCTAGAAAGAAACTATTCAAACGAGTTCAATTCGGGACAATCAACCGAAAAGTCCTGAATGAGGTAACTTTGAAGGCTAGCGTCTTTTGATCCTTTATAGGCACTTTGAGTGGCTTGCGGCTTGATAATAGTTGTCAGAAATATTTGCACTGACGCGTTTAAATTCCAGTTTGTCTTTCTATGAGTTTTGAGTTAAGGTTGCTGAAGGAAAGACTGCGGAATCTATCAGTTCCATATTATTTTATCCGCGAATCAGTTCAAGAATAATCATTGCGTCACTACGGTTTTATTTTTGAAGTAATCAAACATTTTTAAAGTAATGAAAAATCAATGCGTCTGAATGCATCAATATTAATAGACTTGCACCATTCCCGTTCTGCTGGTTTCTAGATTTTCAATTTCTCGCTCTGCAGCATTGTTGATCTTAGGCTATGCCACAGTTTTTATACGTCATCGCTCTGCAAATCGCCGCTCGTCGCTCTGCCGCTTGTTGCTCTGCCGCTTGTCGCTCTGCCGCTTGTCGCTCTGCCGCTTGTTGCTCTGCCGCTTGTCGCTCTGCCGCTTGTCGCTCTGCCGCTTGTCGCTCTGCCGCTTTGCCGTTTAAGTATAAATGCGTCCTTTAAAACGGATTTGTTTTAACTGATCAGAGAGAAATAATTGTGTCTAAATGTGTGTCAATCTTGAAAGGCTTGCCTCTTCCCGCTTCCCAATTTGTCAGTTTAGCAAACTCTGCCGCCTTGTCACCCTGTCACTTTTTCATTTTGCAGCTGTGTCGATCTGCCGCTTTGTTGCCCTGTCACTCTGAAGCACACTATCACTTTGCCGCTTTGCAGCTTTGTCGCACTTAAAATTTGTCGCTCTTCCGCTTTGTCTTCTTGACGCTTTGCCTTGCTCTGCCCTTGTCGTTCTGCTGCTTTGCCACTTTTGAACTTTGTCGCTTTGCTGCTTCGTCACTTTCCTGCTCTGTTGCTTATATGTTGTTCTGCTGTTTTGCAGTCATACGCGGTTTCGGCCTCGCACCGAGTGGCGGCAGGGCAGCAAAAGTCAGCGTCAAAAGTCAAAGTCAATCGACATAGCTTATTCCTTCCCCTTGGAAGTAGAAACATCGATCCTATTGCAAATTTGTGAGAGCTGCGTGTACCTATGTGATTAGATTATTTTTAGTCCCCTTTTCTTAGCATCTATTTTCCAGCCAGATGAAAAGTGATAAAAGTCGAAAAGTAGACATCAATGCTTATGCAGAGAGTATCGTAGATCCCAGCTCCCAGTTTAAGGGTTTTGGGGGAAACGCAGAAGCCGAAACTTGGTTTTAATAATTGTTAAACTTTCATGCATGGCAGAGCGCTTTGTCTGGACTGGACAACTAGAATCACAGTGATCATAGCCATGAAGAGGGAAGGCCATTGTGTCTCAGGTACAGTTAACGGCCCATCCGTACATCTTAGACTGAAATTCTTAGGTTCACTTAGATGAGGACCAAAAGCCAAACAAACTATCTTGGTTTTTAGGCAAATTTGGATACACTTGAATTAAAATTAACTCCCCGTAGCTGCAAATCGAACATACCAGTCTGATGCAGCTTTCGTCCTTGAAAATCGATGGCGCTAGCATATGGCTCAGTCAGCTAATGCGGGGATATGCTTTAAATCCCCTAAAGTCAAACGTTTTCTACGCTAATCCATTCATTTTTGTCAGCTTGGTCAATGACGTCTAAGATCTTATCTGATCAACTATAAAAGCCGAGAAACAGAGTGTTTAAGGTCAGATGTCTAAAAGCTTCGCGTTTCAAGTTGACTTTTCTGCCCTAGGGAGTAATTTTTTCTTTAATGCCTTTCTTCGAGGCCAGGAATTCTGAAACTCAGGAAGTCTTCTTCCCCCAAATTTTCTGCCCTCCTCCTGTACATAAAACTGTTGCTCAAGAGTCTCTTATATATATCTGGCGCTTTCCTATTGTTGCTCGTTATTTTATTTAAAGAATCTTAAAAACAACCCTCTACGGTTTACGAGAAAAAAAATCCTTTAAAGAGAATCATTTACTTCTATTACGAATAAATTGCATGGAATCTGTTGTTTGAAGTTTTCAGAACACACTGAAACGATTTCGTTTAACGTAGATATCCATTCTCTTCATTTCCTGGTCGGTCTCCTTTGTCTGGATCCCTGGATTAAGAAATAAAAAATGTACCAAAACTCAGAGACGCGTGTAAACTTGTGGCAACTATATCATTGGACCAAATCGAATATGGTGCCGCATGAACTTTTCCCTGCATCTGCTTCCGGTACGGGGCAGGATGGAAAGTGATGGAAACTTTTACCACCATCCGACAGTCGAGGAGCTCTCTATAGTTGGTTGTGACCGTGTGTACGTTTTCGGTCACAGATGTACAGGCCACAGCTTCAATATATCTGGACCCCCTCACACCAAATATAGGTACAGATGCATATATCCAAGACCCAGAGCATGCACGCGGTACAAACGTGATAACAAACAGTCTGAATGTGAATTGGTAAACTTATGTGTTGCTCCATCCAAAAGAATCCTGAATTCGTTCTCCTCTTTATCCAGCCATGGTCAGTGTATCCGTCTATACCCGATTATAACTATAGACAAGGCGAAACTTTCTCGCAAGGAGAAGATATAGTTTTTGCCAACCAAAACTCCTTCGTTTAATTTAAACGTTTTCTCTGTTGGAGATCTTCATAATGCCTTAACCACAATCAGGACAACTATCTTTCCTTTCACAAAATATACTAGCTAAACTTCAACACAGAAAAACCCGGAGAAAAAGAAATCATCCACAAAGCTTTACTAATGCTGCACTGGACACTGTGGCGCGCCCCATTCCCCCTCTCTCGATTGAGATCTCCCATATTCGTAGATCTACGCATTTGGACGAGAGCATCACCAAGTGGTATAATAATCAATTCAGTCACGTTCTGCAAGTCTTTTCATATCCGGAATTAAATGCGGTCCTTGATAATATTAACATTTACTCCTTTGCGGTTTGTTCGCCGCCTCTCGCTCTCATGTATGGGTGGTGGTTGAAAAAGTCCTTGTATCACATCCACATGTTGCCATAGTTAAATGAACTGTATCTCGGGAATGGCCGACGAACTGACGCTCCCTTTTACATTGATGGCCTTGTCCAACACCCGTCTCTCACCCGTCCACCCACCCAACTCACATACACACGCACACACTCGGTTAACATGTCATCGCATACAGTATTCTAACGAAGTTATGAAATTTTCAACAAAAATATCCAGTTAGCCAAATGTCATTTATTATTAAGAGAATATGGGGGAGAAGCTCCTCCAGAAGGTACAGTCAGTACACATACCCTCGAAAAAGGGTAATTGCTACGAGGATTAGAATGTAGCTTTCGTATACGTTGACGATATGGGTTGCACTGCTTGTGGTCAAATGGATATTTTGCCATAGATGTGCAGCTCTAAAGGGAGGGATGACCGCACTAAGTACTCGTACTCTCAGGCTGAGACCCTCATAAACGAAAAGAAAAAAACTTCTTAACTCGTACAGTTGAATCGTTGTTTAACATCTCGACTTGCTACAAATTTACAAATAATATTTTCAGATACCTATCTTTACAAAATGGTCTCGAAATTCTCCAACAACCAGCAGAAGGTGCAAAGTTCTGGTCACATATTGTCAGTATGGTCCTTACATTACAGTCTGGTGGACAAAAATGTTTTTGATTTTCAATTCGTGTCAGTTTGAATGGTGTCATGAAGGATGTTAAGCTGGGCGGTCTATGGTACTTCGGTTGCGTTGGGTCTTTTTTCCCACCTTTAGAATATATACAAACTCTGTCCGTCTCCAATGTTCGGTGTGCATCCCAGGGCAAGACTACTTTTTGCTATTTTTACCAAGTGTGGGAGAAGCATTTCTTCCGCTTTCTTTAATAGGGCTGGTGAAATACCGTCTACACCTGGTGAGATTTACTGAGGAAATCGTTTTTCGCTGCTGGAAAATGACATCGTCACTCTCTTTTGAAAGCCAAAATGACAGAAACAGAATTTTCGTATCAAATTAATCCTATATTTGTCCGATGGAGCCACTTTGGGATTTATTTTTGATCGTCTCCCACTAATCTGCTTTTAATTGTCGGTGGAGACATAGTACAAGGCTGAGTAGTTTATTAATTATTCGAACTTCTACAGAAACTATTTTTTAATATAAAAACGCGATTTGCTTGGCATCCCTGGGACAAAAAATGTGAAATATGTCAGATTTTGACAGCCGTGCTAAAAGGTCTATTCGTCCAGCCAGCTGTCATTTCAGTCAACTGACAGTAAACTGATATTGGAATATCGCAAATTCCTCCTCCTTTGATTTCAGTGGAAGTATTTCGTTGTGAAACTGTTGTGAAACTAAAGGAGTGAAATTTTAAGAGTCTTTGTAGTCGCTGGCGTTTTCATGTTTAAATGAGAGATACTACAAACCTGTCAAAAAGGCAATGTCAATCAACTTTTCAGCATAATCGCGAATTAAAGGAAGGCCTGCCTAAACGTCCATGGATCACACCAATGTAACAAAAACAGCATTTAATTCTAGTCAGTCAATCCAAAACCGGAAGGTTTGCCGGTTTATTCTGAGGTCTAATCGACTTACCCCACAAACGGAGTGGAGTTAAAAATTAACCATTAAGGGCCGGTTTTTTAGTGCGAGATCATCCGATTTTCCGAGTTAAATTGAGATTAATCCCAGAAATAAGTTTTTCAGTGAACTTGAAACTGGGGTTAATCTCGGCTGAACTCACCAAATTTGGTGAGTTAATCTCGGATCAACTATGGGGAACAGTATGAACTTCTTTGAATGGTTTTCTTGAGTGGAATGACAGTTGATTTGCCTGTTTCTGTAAAAAATTACACCTGGGAATAAGTTGAACTGCTTTTCCTGTGTTTTTTCTATGTGAAGTGAGAGTTGGGAGAGGCAATAATTTCGAGAATCTAAGATTTTGACAAATTTGTTGGCGGATTTAACTCTTCACTAAAAAACTGCTCGCTGGATTAGCTCCAGATTTGTTTTGTTATGGGATTAACAGATCTTGGTTTAAGCTGGGCTTAACCGGCCCTAAGGGCCATTCTTTCAGTGCTGATTTAAGCCCAGCTTAAGCCACGATCTGTTAATCCCGGAACAAAACTAATCTAGACCCAGCGAACAGTTTTACAGTTAAATAACTAAATAAATAAATAGAGTGGCGCAACAGCTCGAGGTGAACCAGGGCCAACTTCTCAACCATGTATGCTGTGTGTGCTATATTTTTTTCACATACAAGGGGACCTACAATTTTTTGCCGAATCCGAACGGCACTTTGAGAAGTTTTTCAAGACAAATGTTACTCTCGAAGGGTGTGTCAGACCCTCGCGGAGGTGGGAGCCGTAAAAAATAACAAGTCTTTTTTTTCAGGTGGTAGAGGCAGGATTCGAACCCAGACCTCCGGCGTCAGAGGCACACACACTAACCACTGCGCCACGGCACCCACCAGTTTTGCAGTTACTCTCGAAATTATTGACTCTCCTATGTCCCAATTCACATAGAAAAACGCAGAGAAAGAAGTTCGAGTCATTTTCAAATGTCATTGTTCACAGAAACGCTCAAAGCAACTGCCACATTTCACAAAAAAAAAAAAACATTCAAAAAAGTTCATTCAATTCAAAACTGTGGGGTTAATCTAGAGCTAACCCAGAAAACAGTTTTACAATGTCAATCAACTTTTCAGCATAATCGCGAATTAAAGGAAGGCCTGCCTAAACGTCCATGGATCACACCAATGTAACAAAAACAGCATTTAATTCTAGTCAGTTCTAGTCAGTTCTCTAGAGCTAACCCAGAGAACAGTTTTACAATGCAAAGTTAGTAAAGTTATTAGGAAAGTTGTCAAGTTTCGACTCTCGAAATGCCTCACTTGACATAGAAAAACGAAGAAAAAGAAGTTCGAGTCATTTTCAGATGTCATTGTTTACAGGAACACGCAAAGCAACTGCCTTTCACACGGGAAAAAAAATATTCAAAAAAGTTCATACAGTTCACACGAGTTGATCCGAGATTAACTCACAAATTTGGCGAGCTAGGTCGAGTTTAAACCCGGATCAATATTCAGTGAAAAACTCATATCTGGGTTGGTCTCAGTTTAACTCCGACAATCCGTATTATTTCGCGAAAAACTCAGTCAAACTCCGAAACTCCTGATTATCTTGCAAAAAATTGGCCCTAAGAATGCAGTACGCGTGGGAGGGTTATAGTCCCTTAATTCAGATCATTAACTGGTGCCTCAAGAAGAAGAGATAAGCAGTCTAGTCTTTGTAATCGTAGCTTGTGATTTGTCTCCTTAAGAGTACGGGACATTGTTGCAATGAAGATAAAGTCGAGCCCTAAGCTAACGAGCATATTACGACATAACGAGCACTAAGCTTCATAGTATTTGGTTGATGTGCGAACTGTCAAAGTCGATTGCTTACTGTCGAAGTCGATTGTACGTAACACAAGTTACGTACTGTTGGCTCGGATCCATACATCCGGTAGTTGGGTAACCCCATTACCAAGCACAACCGTCTGAGTAAGTAAGTAATCTCATACCATGTTTCCACCGGCCACTAATCCGCGATTAATATAAATCTTCATTAAATCCTCTACAAATTACGCAATTAACCATACAAATTTAAATCGTCTCGGCATGCGATTAGAAATGAATATCCTCATTAAACTCATTCACCCTTTTCACGAAGCACTTTCAACCCTTTTCGAACGCCTTTTCATCACAGTATGAGAATCGAAAAAGGACACTAAAACTGTCCACGTCTGACAGATCTGTCAGATTTACGATTTCTATTGGGAGGTTTGCGACGAAAATCTTTTTTCGCTCGTGGAAAATGACATCGCCACTCTCTTTTGAGAGCCGAAGTAACAGAAAAAGAGTGCTCATGTCAAATCAATCCTGTATTTGTCTGGCGGAAACGCTTTGGGATTTATTTTTAGTCGGCTCCCGCTAATCCTCCTAAACTACAAATTACAAATTACGCGATTAACCATACAAATTTAAATCCTCTCGGCAAGCGATTAAATCGCATTGACCCTTTTCACGAACCACTTTCAACCGTTTTCGAACACCTTTTAAACATTCTGAGAATCGAAAAAGCACCGAAACTGTCCACGTACGACAGATCTGTCAAAATTACGATCTCTATTGGTATAATAACGACGAAAATTCTTTTGCGCTCCTGGAAAAGGACATCGCCGCGCTGTGTTCACTGCACACAGAGTGTTCAGTGCATGTCATATTAATCCCAGATTAATCATTTGGGGTTTTTTTATAATTGACTTCCGCTTATCCTCGTATTATTGCCGGTGGAAACATAGCATAGCGATTCAAATTTTAATCCGCTCGGCTAGCCATTAAAAATAAATCCCCTCATAAATCTCATTGACCTTTTCCACGAACGACTTTCAACCATTTTTGAACACATTTTTAACAGTGTAAGAATGAAAAAACGACACTGAAACTGTTCACGTATGACAGATCTGTCAGAATAACGATTTCTCTTGGGATATTTACAATGGAAATCTTTTTTCGCTTATGGAAAAAACCATCGCCACTCTCTTTTTTAGAGCCAAAATGACAGAAAAAGAGCGTGCGTGTCAAATTTATATCATATTTGTCAGGTGGAACCATTTTGGGATTTATTATTAATTGCCTTCCGCGGATCCTCGTATTACTGCCGGTGGAAACATAGCAAAACGATACAAATTTAAATCCGCTTGGCAAGCGATTTAGAATAAATCCTCTCATAAATCTCATTCACCGTTTAAAAACGAACCATTTTCAACCCTTTTCGAAGACCTTTTTAATAGTTTGAGAATCGAAAAACGTCACTGAAACTGTCCACGCATGCCAGATCTGTCAGAATTACGGTTTTTTAGTTGGGATATTTACAACGACATTTTTTTTTCGCTTTTGAGTGACATTGTCACCATTTCTGAGAAACAAAATGGCAGAAAAAGAATATGCATGTTATTTGTCTGGTGGAACCACTTTGGGATTTTTTATTAATCGTCTCCCTCGTCAATCCTCGTTTTATTGCCGGTGGAAACAGTTGCAGCGATATATTTTTCGGCATGCTTCTTGCCACACAGTCTGTGTGTCCTCCTAAGAAAGAATTAATTTTGCCAAATCTGTGCTTTTTATTTGCTCGAAGGTTTTTTTTTTTTTTTTGATGGGTCAAAATAAGGGCAAATAATGTGAGGTTTTTCAAATACACAAAAAAAGAAGAACGAACTTGAATTGAGCCTTGCTGTGGTTAAGACCATGCTGGAAAATATGACCGGAGAGAAGGCACATATCCCGTTTGCCATATTCATGGGACACATTTGGGAATTTGTGAATTTGGCACGTCCAACTGGCACATGAAGGGGTGCAGATAAAGAAACAGCATTATGAACACACACACACACACATCCAAAGAGATTTTAAGGAAATTTATTGCGAGATTTAATTGTAAATAATTTTTTTCTTTCAGTTTTTTTTCTATTCCTTTGGTCTTTGGATATCGGTTACGATGTGGCTGCAAGATTATCCTTTTGCGACCAGACAAATTGGCAAAACAAAAACCGATGTAAATCATAATTATAAACGTGATTATTTTGTAAGTAAAGTAAGGCTTTGTGGGGGCATATATAATGGCACCCAAGATAATAGCATTGGAATTGTGGAGCTTATTGGTGCCTGCCAGCACAGCAAGTCCTTTTGGGACTAGTGTGGCGATACCAGCTATTTGGGCCAAATTTTGTCACATAATAAACAAAATTTGAAGGTGTTCTTGTATATTTGAAATTATGGCTTTTGGTCAGAACTCTTACTGATACGGCGATGTTCAAGCTCAATAATGAAATGAGACTTTGCTTCATGCCATACCCTTACACTCAGGATGAATTGAGATCTCGTTTGATAGATTGGTACAATTGGCAGATTCGTTCCGTTCTCAAAATCATTTAGCCATTAGAGTCGGTATGTTAGCCGAATCGGTAATGAGTTGAACATAGTTTTAGCCTGATGGCTTAGTGTCTATAAATGAGCAAACCCATTTCAAATTGCAGCTTCATAAGTTCTTGCCAAAATGTGAATGTCGTCGTCGGTTCACTTCTGTCTGCAAACTTTTAATCTCACCTCTATACACTTGGTAACGTGTTTGAATTGGATTTCTTGGAAATTGGGATGTCATATACCCTTCTACCACTTAAACACCACCCGCCATAACTACTCCTTTTTGGTGGTGGGGGACGCTCAGGACCATCAATGGTAAATGGCAAATCGAAGAGGATTCCTAATGACCTTCTGATTTGTTCGTTTTCCACATTCAGCGGAACGAACTTGTTCAACGCAATTATGGGAAAAGTTTTGTCCTTTATAGAGGCAATTATTTTGACTTATGCTGCTGGAACGATTAATCGAAAAGCCTTTTACAGTTTTTTTTTTTGGGGCAACACATATATATTTGATAATGTACCAACAAAATTATTTCCCTTTCGTTTTATTTAAATGTGAATTTTCTCAAATTTCCACGAATTCCTTATTAGAGTTAGAGCGAAGGTTTTTTGGAAACGTTATTAAGGCGGAAAGGTATTTTGCTCGTAGCTCTTAGAAATTGTAATGATTAAAAATAAATTGGCTTTTCGCTTTTGAAAAAGTTCTTGGAACCATTTATTCGATGAGTTGATTGACACTTGTTCGAGAAAAAAGTAGGTATCCTGGGCAGAATTTTAGAATTTTCAGGTTGGCCTATAAAATTAATGAGGTTTTTTTTGGCAATAAGGGTGTGGTTTAGCCTTTGATTGAAAAACTATATAAATTTAAGGTATAGTCATGCTAGGCAAAATGTAGAAAACCAGCTCTATGTGGGAGTGGGTCAGGCGGTCAGGCTCACTACTCCTAGCTTCAACTGTATACCGCGCAAAAACAGTTTAAAAACAGTTTTTGAGGGAGATTTGGAATGACATCAAATAATAGAGCGGAGTGGTCGACAAACAAAAAATAATGAAGACTGCTGATCAAGCCTAACTACCGAGGAGTAGCTCAAGACACCGAGGTTTTGCTTACAATACTTAAGTTTTGGGATGTCTTCATACCTACAAGGAATCATTTTCAAAGGGTTCATAACCTTTCAACTACCACTACCCGTAAGACCTACCCCAGGAAAGTTGGGGCTTGGTTTCCCCTCTGCTCTGGTATAAACACTCTTTTCTTTTACCTCGGCTTATTCTACCGTCTATGTCGTACAGCGCCTAAAGTATCATCACAGGATGAGACTTTGTTATCCTGTTTCCACTGATAAACTGCAATCCAGCGTTTCTCAGTTCCTCTTTGTTTGTCTGCAATTTGTTAACATTTTTCTTCAACAACACTGTAAACACAGAGAAAGACCTGACTTTTTGTGTTATGTCCCCGTCGGCTTGATGAGTGTTTTGTTTTTTCTATTGTCGCTTTCTCAACATGCCCAAGAGTGACTATGGACGACGACGACAACGACAACGAACAACTATACAATAGCTACCGGGAAGGACGAAAAAAAAGATTAAACGAAAACATCACCACTTTACACAGCACATCGTTTGTGTAGATGGATTGAGTCGACCAAGTCAGTCTGAATGCATGTCCTGGTGGTGGTTTGTCGCAGACTGGACATTTCGTCAGAGCCGCCATTTTGCCCGCATATGTCCGTGTCGATTAAGGGGAATTTAATTTGGGAGCCCAAAGTAAACAACATGAGGAATTCCTTCCGATTGTAACTCTTGTAACTCTTGAAGTATTGTAAAAGAAATTTCCATTCTAAGAGGTGACAGGACAGCGCTAACGGTCTACTTAATGCCTCCTATGCATTCACAGCTCCCGCAGGAGTGCGCCCCCTCCAAAGCCACTGCACTGAATGGTCGTTGACTGGACAACTGTCAGCTGTGCATATTTTGATATCCTTGCATTCTGGATGGGTCTGTGCTTATTCTCGAGGACAAAGAATTGATGCTGTCTCTTGTGTATTTTGACGGGTCTGTCTGATGTGCCTCAGACGTGTGCGAGAGCTTAACCTGCACCTTTCACTCTCTAAACCAGTGAAGGAACCAACCAAGTTGTCCTGCTTACGACTAAAAAATCCCAGATAACAATAAAATCTCTCGCTTAAAAGAACCAAATCCTGTTGCAAGTGTATTTTGTGTTGTGGATAAGCAGCAAATTAAATGGCCGCAATTTTTTTTTATAAATATTTTACGACTTTAAAATGATTTCCATGAAAAATCACGACCCGAATAAGGCTCATAATAAATCAATTTAAGAGGATTTTCGGCCATCCGTCCCCTCGTGCGGCTTAGGGACGAATAAGTAGGCCACTTGCGAGCATATCTTCGGTTTCTTCGTACATGCTTAAGGACGTGTCCGGTGTGCCCCTCAGTTGAATTATCATTCAATTATTATTAAACAAATGTAAATCGAGTCCGAAAACTATAACAATAAATAATTGTATTATGTGTTTGCAAACAGGATAACGCTTATAATTCAATAACTTGCTGTGGTGCATGTGTGGAAACGGAAGTTCTACCTACCAATACCTTTGTGTATTTAGAGAATTTTGCCGGCCGAAAGTCCTTTTTGGCAGGCTATAATACCTTATACAAGGGAGGAACTCGATCGATTTTATAATGTAAAACAGATACTATACCCAGTTAGCTATATATGGTTTAAGGACGAAGCAACATTGGGGTATATATACGGTTACGTTTATACGTTGGATTAAGGATGCGACTCGATGTTATATGGGACCTTTATTGAGTTGATATTTTATTGGGATGTGGATACCTGGCCTATATTGTTGGCCAGTTTGTTTGCTGTGGTTATGCGGCTTGCAAATAAAGGAAAGTTTACTTTAAGATGTTGGTCGATTTCAAGGTATACCTTTTCCTGTGTGCGTGTGTGTCAATTTTATGGATTCTGTATCATATCCGGTGCGGATGCCAAAGAATCGATAATTAAAATCAAATAAACACAATGATATGCGATGCCATTGAAAGATAAACCTATTTGCGTAGCAAAGGACCAATTTATTCATAGGACGAGCTTGTACTATAATGCGTTACTGTGCGTGCACATATCCCTTTGTATCTTGTTTGGGCCATAATTATGAGTCAGCTTTGATGCATTTTGTCATATTTACTTAACAACTTTTATTAGGTACATAAATAATACCGACGGTAGAGTACGTTTGTGCTTGAAAAACCGACTTTATAACCTTGTTTCGATCTATAATTGTCGCAAAACTATAGGGGCCTTAAGAAGTTTATCTCCTATAGAGAAGAGCTACATTTACCCGGAGATAACTAGGCGATAAGCCAGTGAATTTCTTAAGGCTTCTAGAAGAAACGAAACCCTCAACAGATACTCGTTAAGGTACATCAAAAGAATAAATTCTTTTACGTGCTTTTGGCGCCCACATAAGACTCCTGCATAAAATGACGGTAGATGCAAAACGGCGTTTGGTAAACCAAGATTTGAGCGAATAAAATGTTACCACCAAGGCCATAGCTAAGGAATTGCCCCTTTTTCAAATAGCCAATGACGGTAAGATTTTTCAATCCTTTCATCCTTTTCACCAAAAATAATGTCCTTTTCGTCTTGTAATTGTCATAAGCTCCACTTGTTAACAGGGATCTGTGCCTGAGGAATCTTTTGAGACTTAGATGTACCTAAGAAATTCAAAACGATCTTTTTGTGAAAATATGTGAAAATATGGAAAACATTAGTGATTTAAATAGGATAAGGGAAGTCGCAACAAATCTCCAACCATTCCTATAGTCTAGTTAAATTAAGAACCAAGTTTAAATTGATAGACTTTATCTACCAAAAGGAAATTTTATGGCTGCTTATGAGATGAGAGGGTCCTCATCGGGACCTAGGTGGTTCTTACTTATGAAAAAAAAAGCGGGTGGCATTGTACAATATCATCCTCGGATAGTCGTCGATCTAGATCCGGTGGTTTCATCCGAAAATATTACGAGGGGAAGCCTTTTGGGTGACCTTTTGCGATATTTTTCGCTCTTGTTATAGCTAAAGTAGTCTTCATAGAGCAAAGGCCGATAAGACTTATGTCCGATAAGACAACCTTATTAAATATTATACGTCCAGTTGTTGGTAACCTAAAATATGGACAGCAAAACCTGCCTTTTTACTAGAAAATATACGTGTTTGAACCACGCCTTCAATAGGCGGGGTTATAGTGTGTATATAAGGAAGTAAGTAAGTGCATCGCAGGAGTATTGCATGCAACACCAGATCAAAACTAGTGGGAGGGTTACAATCCGCTTAGGCGAAACGTTGGATACCCCATCCCAAGCTCCGAATTGTGTCATAAATCTTGGCTGTTGAATTTCAGTTTCATGGGCGTGGCGAAAATGTATTCATTTGAATTGATAGCTTATGCACATATCTGAACATTTTACAGTGCAAGTTTTTTGGATTTAAAGCTACGGATAAGAAACCGTTTTTTAGAATGCATATTAAGTATGACCACACCTACAAGGGGGCGGTCTTCGCTTTTTTTTATCGCACACCAAATTTCAGCTTCCTGCGACAGTGATTTTTCATGCTATTAAGTAAAGTGGGCGTGTCAGTGGGCGGATTTCAAAAAATTTTACACTTGTACTGCTTCGGGACCTAGAAAGAACAGATATCAAGTTTCAAGTTCCTAGCTCAAAATTTTAGGACTAAAAACTACCGACAGACGGACGGACGGATGGACATGGCTCATTCGACTGACAATTCGGTCTCGATCATATGCACTTAAGGTCTTGGGGGTCTACGGTGATTATTTCTCTATGTTAAAAACTATGAACTTCTAAAAAGAAAGTTTTTTGGCCCGAATTCTTGTGCCGTACGTCAATTATTTGTGTTGGCCACGCCCCAAAATGGGCGTGGGCTGAAAATAAAATTAATGGACTGTTATTTCTTCCGAATCATGAGAAAAAGCCTGAAAAGCGAAAATTATTTTTGAAAAAAATAAACAGTTTCTTCCAAAAAACGCCCCCTAAAAGTGGGCGGAGCTCAAAACTTTGTATGAATTAAACTTAGCAAATAGTTATATGTTTAATATTTGAGTTAGATTTTTTTTTTCAATTTGGAGTTGATTTTCCGAGTAAACGGGTTTTTAAAAATCAAACATGTTAAAAAGGGGCGTGGTCAATGATGGTGGTCTAAATATTGCTTCTTGGCAATATTGCTCTTTACCAAAATTTAAGTTCCTACGCCCTAATTTAACCAAAAGGCATTTTAAAAGAAAATGTGAAATAGAAGTTGTCTCACATTGAAGCTAGGAGTAGGCGTGGCAGTTTTCATATTTAACTAATTTTCATATCTTTTCTGTGCAACAGAAGAACCAAGCCGTGCGCCACGTTTCAGCTTTCTAGCTTTGTTTTGAATACCTTAAGCCTTTACACATATAGATGAGCGGACGGACATGGCTTAATCAATTCACTTGCCGGTCTCGATCAAATCTCCAAAAGGTCTTAGGGGCCTTCGGTGATTATTTCACTGTGTTGAAGTGAAATGGTCCGCTTATGGGGTACCGGCAGGCCACCCGTTTTTGGATCTCTTCGTTACTGAAGCCAAATAAATGATGTTGTCGTTGCATTTGTGTGATCCATGAATGCTTAGGCCTTCCATCTTTTGCGATTGTGCTGGAATGTTGGCATTGACATTGCCTTTTGGACAGGGTTCGTAGGATCTCTCCTTTGAACAAGGCAATACCAACTGAGCCGGTCGGGCTCCATTTTCGTGAAAATGTAAGGTTCTTTTACATGGAGACTTCCTCGGATCTTCTTATTCTGTCTCACTTTGTTACTTCTGCTGTCATGCGAAGCATCTTCATCTCAGCTGCCGTTAAGTTGCTCTCATATTTCTTATACGCTTTCCCACATTGTGAATCATATGTGAGCGCCGGCCGGTAGCCGGATGCACAACCGCGGTGTAGAGCCTTCCTTTCAACTTTTTTCGGTCACAGAAAATAGCGGAGACATTATTTCGGTCACAGAAAATAACGGAGTTTTCTCGCCACTTCATCAAGCCTACGCTTACGCGATGATTGATGTCGTCATCACAGTTTGCTGTAGAAAGACAGTTTGCAGTATGTTTGGAATTGGCTCAGGTGGGTCAGAGAATGGGCGGCACACATACTCAGGTGCTTAGGTAAATTTTTTTGTAATTTAGCGTGGCATGTCCACCTCCTATAACCAAAAACCAATATTAGCATAGAAAAGTCCAAGTTTGTGATCAAAATATTCGGATTTGTAAAATATGTAAAATCGACCCCTAAAAATGGGCGTGGCCAAAAATTTTTCTCTAAAATGGTGTCCGGTGTACCTTATGTGCTAAATTTTATTTCTTATTCTTCCCTTAGTGTAGTGCGAGGCTAAAACGCAGTCGAAATCTAGGTTTTTCTGGCAAATTTTAAGTTTTTTTAATTTCTGTCTCTAAATGTAGACGTGGCCCAAAACTTTTTATCAACTAAATCTAGAACTACTGCACTGCATTTTAAAGATAACTCTTTCAGTCTATGCCAAGCCCCCAAGGGGCGTTAGCTGAAGTAATTTTCATTTTCTTACATCTTTTAATCATTAGGCGATGCTAAATGTTAAATTTCAGCTTTTCGCGACGTCTTACAGCTTTGATAGCACTGGAGGTAGTTGCATATTAAGACCGATTGTGGGCGTGTCTGTGGGCAGATTTAAAATTTTTTTTTATCACTTGTATTGCTTCGGATGACTGAGAGCTTGCGTGCAAAATTTCAACTTCCTAGCACAAAATTTACCTCCAAAAATTTGGTGACATACAGACGAACGTGACATTCATTCGACTCAGAATTCGATCTTGATCATATGCCCTTAAGGTCTTGGGGGTCTAGTCTATTGCTTTTATTTTCATTGTTGCGGGTCAGGTTAGGTCGGGTGGCCGTCTTGATGTTGAGTGGATTGGGGGCGGCACAAAAGAATGGAACCCGGCTAGGCCCATATCAGTGAAGGGTAGGATACCATTCATCTCCAACATCACCAACCCTGCAAACGAACTGTGCCTATTGAGTATAGGAGGAGAAGGGGATAAAGTTTCAGATAGTGTCCAGGTTTCTGAGCTTTCATCTAGGGAGAAGACCCAGGAAATGATACCTTACCTCGATTTTTGGGCTAAGTCCCTAACGCCAAACTCTACTTCTAAACCATTCTAACTAAACTTCATACAAAACTTCCTGAACTCGAACCTCCGTAAGTCGAATTACTCTATAACTCAAAGTCTTTCTCAAAACTCTGCATTTTCAACCCTATTTTCATGAATTTTGTCCTCTACATCTCGAATTTTTTTATTGCTTTAAATTGCAACAAGTCTTTTTAACTCAAACTTTTGTTCCAAGTTTACTATTTGTAATTTTTTTTATGAGCTGCTATCTACTCTGATTGTTTGGGATCCGGTGCCGTATGTATACATCTAATAATTAAACTTACTTATATATCCCAACCTAGTACCCTATCGCCAATAATCCCTACTATAACTCCATTCACAAATAATCTAACTAACTCACGAACTAAACTAACTAATGCTTAACTAAGTATCTATCGCTTCCTAGTTGTCCTTCATAGATTCCTTATCGCCAGGAACCTCGCGAAGCCATGTCTTATGGGCTTTAATTAGCCAACCCTCCATTTCTGTGTTCGTTGACACAGCCGGTGTCATCTGTCATGGCTCTTCACAACAGAAATGACCCCTTAACCGATCGTCTAGTTACCCTCGCTCGTCCGTTACATCTTGTCAAGTCACCTCTGTAAACAATCGCCCTGAGCGACGGTCATGTACCATCGCCCATTTCCGCCCATTCCTGTGAAATAGGGTGAAAAAATAAAGCAATTCAAAACCAATGTTCTCTTACTAAGTGGCCATTGGCAACACCAATATACGAGGATTAGCGGGAGACGATTAAAAATAAATCTCAAAGTGGCTCCACCGGACAAATTTAGGATTTATTTGACACGAGTACTCATTTTTTTATACCCGACCCAGAGTATATTAAGTTTGATGTTATAGTTTGTAACGCAGTGAAATAATCACCGTAGACCCCTAAGACCTTTTAGAGATATGAATGGGACTGACAGGAGAATCGATTAAGCCATGGCCGTCCGTCCGTCCGTATGTAAACAAGTTTTAAGCCTTAAATTTTAAGGTAGAGAGCTGAAATTTTGTGGGTTGGCTGGAAGTCCAGTCTTTCGGATCAAGTTTGACAATTAGCTGAATCCGCCAACAGACACGCCCACTACAGGCCTGTATATGCGACGATCTCTAATTTCAAAAAATACTTGTTTCAAATTTAAAGGTATGTTACACTGGCACTAGCGCATTAATTTTTAATTGTCTTTGAAGAAGCTAAGCAATTTTAGCCTCTTCATTAGCCACGCCCACTTTTTAAGGCATTTTAGCTTAAAATGATTGTTTTCCAATATATATAGATGAAATTTGATAAAAAATTTTATGACAAAAGTTGTAGATATTAGCATTTTCTAACTTGTATGTATATATTTTATGAGCCTCCGCCCACTTTTTTGGGCGTGGCGTTAAGAAAGGTGATTTTTTTTTGTTAAAAAGGCGGAGTTTTGGGCCGAAATCTATGCAACCACCTTATATAAAGCATTCAACAGTTATATTTTTATATCCCGCCCACTTTTTGGAGGCGTGACAGTTTTCTTTTTGGTATGGTTGGGTATTTTGCAATCCGTCGTAGATGGACTGATGTTGCACTTTCCCACTTGTTTTCCTTGTCATTATGGATCTAAAAGAGAGTGGCGATGTCATTTGCCATGGAACGAAAAAATTTCCGTTGTAAAATCCCAGTCGAAATCGTATATGTGACACATCTGTCATACATTGACAGTTTGAGTTTCCTTTTTTGGTTCTCAGACTGTTTTAAAGGTGTGCAAAAAGGGTTGAAAAGAAGTTTCTGAAAGAGTAAATGAAATATATGAGTGGATTTGTTTTCAATCGCTTGCCGAGAGGATTTAAATTTGTATGGTAAATCGCTTGATTTGTAGGGGATTTAATGAAGATTTATATAAATCGAGGATTATTGCCCGGTGGATACATGGTTAAGAATTTTCGGAAGAGGCATTTTAAGCCGGGCTTTTAAACTCATATTTAAGTTTTTGATCTCTTTTCTGAGGAGATCTCTCCAGAATTTTGCAGCACATGCACCACCTCCTTCAATCTAAAGGCAAAAAACGCCACCCTAGTACACTCAATTTTCAACTCCTTTGTGAAAATATTTATCTCAATAATATAAAGCCAACATTTACGAGGTTGTGAACCACATGACTGAACGCATTATAAAAAAAACTCATTGCGCATGTATCCGAAAGGAAGAAATGGACACACATCCACAAGTCGTGTCATAAAGACCCAACAAACAACAACAACGCCATACATGCGGTATGTGAGCAATTTAATTTAAACTTTACCCGTTTACCTTGTGAAATATTTGCACAAAGAAATGGACCGCTGGCAGGCCATATCGACTCCGCAAGACCTCTTCCTTCTACCAGCAGCAGCCGGCACAAAATATAATAACGCGTGCTCAAACTTTCCACATTGTTTCGTTTTTATTATATCCTTTTTAGATATGATTAAAAAGTAACTTTTATTGGTGTTGTTGTGTTTTTATGTCCTCTCGGACATCCATGTATGAGCGGCCAGCAGAATCCTGTCCATAGCGCTGCTGGACGTCAGGCCATAAAAGCTCAATATTAATAATGAACCGAAATCGTTCTTTATGGCCGCTTCAAAGGAAAACTTATAGGCCCCTTTTTTGTCTGTATGTGTGTCTGCAAAATGACAAGGATATCATCGTGTGTTCCCTCTGTACGGCCATAGTAGTTGTCATGATGGAAGAGTTCCAAAAGGAGCGACCAAGAGGCAAACAAAAAAAAATGCACGGATCGTAGTTTTTCGAGGCTAGGACATTCTTTTTATTACCACCATACCGTGTCATCAGGGACGACGACAACCAAAGACGACAAGCTACAGTCTCATGCGACAACATGGTCAAATCAATAGTGATTTTCGTAAAACTTTTTTTGTCCCGGCTGGCTGGCCAATACTAGTATGTATATAAAGTGGCAGTGCCTTGTGCGTCTATTATGTCCTTGGTTGGGCTTCTTTGGAAAACATTATTAAATTTACGATCGGAAACGGATTACCACAGAGATTTTCCAGATTCAGATTTATTGCTGGAGCTTTACTTTTAATTTGGTTTTGATTTCACTGCGCGGCGGCTGGGACTGGGGCGGGGGCTATACGCTATACTCTTGTCCTCGTACAAGGGTGACCACATAAAGTCTTTGTGACCAAATAGTGATTTTATGGCCAATGGTTTGGGCGCGATTGTCAGTTGGTTTTGGGTGAGGGGCCATGATTTGGAGCTTGGTGTGAAGCCCAATATAAAAAAGAGTGGGTTTTCTTTTAGATTGAGCAGGTGATAGCCGACACAGAGGGAGAGAGCTGAGTTTTATTGGCAATAACACTTTGGGCTAACACGTGTTTGAACTATTATGTTCGGCAGGCAATTTGCTGCCGCTATACTGTCCCCCAACGTAAATGGAAATAATGACTTTAGAGTTCACAGCCAACACTTTACTTGGAATTCATTTCGGTTCAGTAATTCGATTGAATTTCGTTATAGGAGACGAGATGTTGTGCTAAAGATCGTCCTGGACACTGCCAACCCAATTGACATTCAGTGCACATTTTTGGCTAAGTGCACTTAGCAGTCGTAGTACTCTCCCTCTAATATGGACTACCGAAAATAATTTCCATTGTTCTGCCTCTGTATTGACCCAAGTTTTCTTTATCTGACCCGGTGACTTTCCTTAGGACAATTATATGCCAAGTGCAGACCAGGCCATAAGGCAATTCTCTGAAACAATTTCCAAATTGTTTTAAAACGGTTGCCATGTTGCGAGAGATTGGTAATGGCAAATTGAACCTTGAAAGGATTGACACAACTGAGGGCCATTATCTCAACGGGTGGAGTGTTTAACCTTTTGAATTCGGTTAAGTGCTGCAAATGTTTCGGATAAATGACAGAAGTGATTTCATTTGAAGTAAGCTGCTGCAAGTTAAGTGAGGCGGTAAACTTAACAATTTTAATGTATCAAAAATGTGGTGCAAGGAAGATTCTTCCTGGCATGTCATATAGTTTGCAGGACTGACAGCTGTCAATTTCGACATAGCTGTATCTAAGTTATATTCAGGCCTTCATATGAGCTACAATTCGAAAAAAATGACAACAAGATTGCACTTCAACGTCTAGTCCATTTTATGAAACGAAGAGGTGACATTACACAGACCTGTCAATGTCAAAGGAGCACAACCTTTGCTACACTGACAGCTGTTAATTTGACTTATTAAGCTTAACAATTTTAATGTGTCAAAAAGGTGGTGCAAAGAAGATTCTTCCTGGCATGTCATATAGTTTGCTGCACTGACAGCTGTCAATTTGACTTAGATATATCTAAGTCATATTCAAGCCTTCATATGAGTTTCAATTCGAAAAAAATGACACCAAGATTGCACCATTTTGATAGTCCATTTCGTAAAACCAAGAGGTGACATAACACATAACACAGTCCTGTCAAAGTCAAAGGAACGCAATCTTTGCGGCACTGACAGCTGTCAATTCGACTTAGCTAAATCTAAGTCATATTTAGTAACTCATATGCGAATCAATTCGAAAAAAATTGTCACCATTTTGTGTAACGAGTAGGTGACATAACACAGTCCTGTCAAAGTCCAACGCACATAATCTAAAAAGATGGCATTCGGCTCCAATAGTGCCTCAAACTTATGTAGAGAAATCCTTTAAACAGGGACGTTCAAAGAAAACTATCAAGGGACTAATCACCTGCAAATAAGCTGACACCTGTCACGCTGCAGATGATTCTGCCTCGCGCAATAAAACTCATTAACGACTGAACAACAAATATTATTTTTTCGCCGTTTATTAATAGTTTATTTGTTATTCTTTAACGTTAATGTTTTTGTGTCCAAAAATTTGTGATAATAAATGAAAACATTTTCAGCAAAATTTAATGCAAACATCCACGGGCGCCGAACGTAATATTTTATAAAATTTATTTCGCAATCAATTTTCCATCGTTTGTTTGTTTTGTCGTCACCCTGTGGGCACAGTTTTACGCTGCCAATTCGGCGAATTTCATAATTTGGTCGATGTTAATTTCTCACAGTTGACTAACTCAATACAAACACATAAAAATTAGGATCACAGCTCAATCGGTCGGTCATGGGAGTGAGTTCCAGCAGGACCCAGAAGTGCGAGCGTGCGGTAATTCCATTCCGACGCCATTTAACGCCCCGTTGCGTTGCGTTGTGTGTGTGTGTGTGTGTGTTCAATGTCCTTCAATATTAAACAATTATGCAAAATAAATTGCCGTTATTATCCTTCATTCAAAGTTCATTTATTACACTAGAAAGCAAAGAAAGGCACCCACCGAAAAGGTGAAGGTGCTAAGCCGAACAGTACACCCACCGCATCGGGCAGGACAGGACAAGTGCCTCGGAAAAAAAGAAGGAAATCCCAACCACACCAACACGAAGGATATAAAAACAAAAAAAAAAATTACCTACTACCGAAGATGTAGGAGTTCGCCAGCAGAATTATAATACGGCTACTTTGGAGCTTCATAACGAGAATTAAGGGTATTCATGGCAAGGCGCATCAGCAGCCCAGTAGCGCGCCCACATCATACGCCCCGCTTGTGCCGCATGTATAAAAACTTGATACCTTAGTCGAAGGATCGGCGGGAGATGATGAGCTCGGCTGGGGCTCTATGAATTGCACATAATAACCCGGCGGCGGCGCTTTTATGCAATTTCAGCCCACGACGCGCCAGACCTGCTGCTCTGGTTGGGAGGCGCGGTAATGTTGTGGCCTCGTTTGCCCGCGTGTAACCTTTCACCGAATAGTGAATTACTGCGACGCGGGTAGATGTGAAAAGATGAGTTATACCCTCGCCCTTACACACACAACCACACTATTTTTCGCTTTTAGGGGTGGAGGATGGTGGCGAGTTTTGCCCACACGACAATGTTTGCCAGGTTAAGTGAGTTCTCACCTTACTCTGGGGCTTGTGTTTTCAGTTTTGGCTCATTGTGTCTATGGGCTTCCGTTTTTTTTGTTAACTGCGGCAGAAGGGAGTCTTTTTTACCCTTTCAAATACGGTTATCATGGGAAAATGCATAATTACTTCAGATTTATGGCAGGGCAAGTTTATGTTTTGTTTTTTTTTCAGTTTATGTCAGAAAAAGTTTTCAGAATTTTTTCGCTGTTTTGATCTCTGGGTTGCGGATGCGAAACATGCGACGACCGACGTTAAGAGCCTGCTATGGAGGTGGATAGAGCTATCGACAGGCTCTCGGGCTGGATTGTTAATTATTTTATTGAAATGGGGTGCAAGGTTGAGTGTGGACCTCATTAATGTCTTCAACTGAAAGGTCTTACCACAGCCGAAACTTTAAGTAAACCATTTCACGAATAAGGTCTGAAAAGTAGATTGTGCTCTTAGGCAGTGGGAAAATAGGGGGTGGTAGGTAGATGATATGATATTTTTTCAGACAAGCCGTATTGGTGCGGACAAGACGTTTATCTGCCATCTTCGTCTGTCAAATTTAATCCGCCATTTTTTTACCTGTCTTTTTTATTCGTCATTTTTCATCCGTAATTTTTCATTTGTCATTTTTGATCTGTCACCTTTCATCCGTCGATTTTCATCCGCCATTTTTCATACGTCACCTTTCATCCATCATTTTGAATCCGTCATCTTTCATTTGCAGTTATTCATCCGGCATCTTTATCCCTCATTTTACATCCGTCATCTTTCATTCATCATTTCTTATCTGCCATCTTTCGTTGGTCATTTTAATAACCCATCGCATAGGAGAGCGAGAGGATGTATATACAGTCTGTCACATAGTTTGTAATACGGTGAAATATTAATGGTAGACCCCCAAGACCTTAAGACCACATGATTGAGACCGAATTGTATGTCTAATAAGTCATATCCGTCCGTCCTCCCGTCCATGTTTTTATGCCTTAAGTTCTTAGATTGAGAACCGAAATTTCGCACGTAAGCTTATTGGCATGTGAAGCATTACAAGTATTAACATTTTCCGAATCCGCCCACAGACACGCCCACAATTGGTGTAAATTTGCTTCCTCCTCTAGTGCTATCAAAACTGTAAGACGTGCGTCGTAAAAGGCTGACATGTGACAATTAGCAGTTCTTGGTGTTTGTAAGTTACACAATAAAAAAAAAATAAAAGCTCTTTACCTCCCCTTGTGGGCGTGGCATCGTGGTTTAAATTGTAATTTTTCAAATGTATTTTATTCAATATTTTTGCTCCAAATCGAAAAAATAAAAAAGCGTTAATATGAAGAAAATACTTAGTTCTACATTTTGTTCAAACAGGGACTAGATTGTCGACTTAGTTGGGAGAATCGAAGCAGTTCGTGACATTACGTAAGGAAACTTTCCAGTATTAAGCAGCAAAAACTTCCCAACTGAGCAGCTTGACTGCGGTAGAACGTCCTTGCTGTACGCTTAAAAACGACCGCGTCGTAGCCTTCGTCCGACACAATGGCGCCCAACGTGGAGCCTGAGGTCAAAATCATGAGATAGGTACACGGGCTAAATGAAATCGAACCAGCTGTAACTATCGCGCTGAACGTTCAGCCTGATTGTATTCCATTGGCTAATTTGGCCGAGGTACCAAATCGCATGGCGATGTTCTGACTTGCAAAAAGTTGCTTGTGTGGTGATTATATGAGTCAAAATAATGGCGCCCAATGCTCAAACTGCACGTTCCGCTCTGTCGACTCACTCGGTTGACCTAAAAAGAGTCGTGCCACGACCTACTCATTCGCCACTAATTGGCCCTGTGATCCTAACCTGACTCCGAAAATTGTCCTTAAGCCGCGTTGTCAGAAGCAACGTAAAACAAAAACTGGAAAAGAATCCCATACATTAGCAACCGAAAACTAAATTCGCTGAATGCTGATAGCGTTGTTAATGTATGAAATTCTGTTGCTGTTTCTGTTCCTTGTGCCAACGCGGCTTTACCCACTTGTAACAAGTAGCTCCTGTGACCATATTCTGACTCGCAACAATGGCGCCCAACGGAGAACTCCGACTCAGTACCGTCAACTGACTTAACCAAGTCGATGCCAATCGTGCTGGAATATCCTCAGTTGTAAAGTCTGAACAAGGTGCTCCTATAGCCCTAATTCAATCCAGATAATGGCGCCCAACGTGAAGTTCGACTCTACTCTATCGACTTACTTGGCTGAGCTAAAGCAGAAGTTGTTTTGACAATTATAACCTGACTCTGCCCAGCTCTGCTCTTTCACCTGACGTGGCGGGGCGCTTGCCCTACTGCAACAATGGCGCCCAACGTGGAACCCGACTTACACACTGACTTTGGGGGAGCTAAAAAAACTGTTCCGCGATCTCTCAGCTATAACAACTTACTCTTGCCTCTCAAATTCTATCCCAATAATGGCGCCCAACGTAATGTTGCCAACGTAACACATTGCTGAAACCTGTAAAGCATTGGTGGTGTTGTTAGTTGGGTTGGTTTAGTTGCAGCAGTCACCATGGGTACAGGGGAACAGATCGGAGTTAGATATTCAAATGCCGCCGGGATAATCGATTCGTGGATCGACGAGAACGAGGAAAATTAGAAAGTAGGAAAATCATGATAAGTCGTTGTCGAATTTTCAATAAATAGCATTATTATTGTTGATACTAGCGTATCGACAACACTTTTAGTAGTAGATGGATCTGAAGAAGAATTGTTCGTAGTAGGAGGAGCTATTTTGGTTGCGGTAGAATTATTAGTAGTGGTGGAATCATAAAGGTTATTATTTGACTTATCATATTCTCATGGAGAGTGCTTGAGGGACTCTTGATTGTGGCCGCGTTTTGGGCCACGCCTTCTATAGGAGGCGATAATTAAGGAAAACCTAGAATGTTCCAAGAGCCAACGTGTATTTCGTCTGACCTTAAACCAAATTTATAAAAGAATAAGAAATAAAAATTAGTACATAGGATGCAATGTTTCAAAAAGGCCACGCCTCGTTTTAAGGAACGATTTTACACAATAAATTACGTTTACCAAAAAAAAAAAATGGTGGGCATTTAAGTCTAACTTGGAGAAATATTTGCTAATGTTGATAGTTTGTTTTTATGGGTCGTAAGGCCACGCCCCTTTTTAAAAAACAACGATAATACATTTTAGAATCCACCTTCACAAATATTCTAAACGTTTGCACCGACCACAAATCTTAAGTTTTTATTCGTCATTTTTCATCCATCATTTTTCGGCCGTAATTTTTCGAATGTCACTCTTCATCCGTCATGTTTTGTCAATCATTTTTCATCCGTCATCTTTCTTTTATCGTTTTCATTCATCATTTGTAAGCGGGATAAAAAATGACGGATGGAAAATTTAAATGAATAGTTTAGAACGAGAGCAGGTCATAATTCTGCATTCAAAACTCTGCTTTTTTGAAAAAAAAAAAAATCGGTCCCCCACCATGCATATTGTAATATTACGTCAAGAAATAAAACGACATGCAGGAATCGCTGAATGCACCCATCGATTCACTTTACGAACACATCCGCACGATTCACTAAACGAACACACCCAATTGTCATTCCTGTCAGCTGACAGCAAACTGATGCCCGAAGTTCGAATTTCGATAAGGAAAATTTCCCTTCCATGGAATTCAGTGGAAAAGTACCAATAAAAAATTCCCTAAGGGGAAATAATAAAAATAAAAATTTCCCTAAGGGGAAATTGCGAAAATCGAAAATAAGGTGTATTGAAAGGTGTAATTGAAATAAAGTGTTGAATTCTAAGTAGCGAAGTTGAATTAAGTGTGATTTAAATTTAAATAAGTTTGGTTTGAAAAATAAAGTGTTTCCTTGCGTAATTTTGAAAGTGAAATTGAGTTTCATTCGACGAACTCCAGGATATGAACTCCAAAAATATTACAATCTTGCACTGTGTTGAATTTTAAAAGTTGCATGTCCAGAATTTTGTAAAACAATTTTGAAAGCAGAATTTTGCAAAGCAGAATTTTGTAAGCAGAATTTCGACAAAAGAATTTTCACCCCAAACCATATAGAACTTAAACATTATTTGACGGTTCGTAGACCTCCATTAGTAAACATCCAAATAAAAAAAATAAATAGAGTGGCGCAACAGCTCGAGGTGAACCAGGGCCAACTTCTCAACAATGTATGCTGGTGTGTTAATTACTTTACATACAAGGGGACCTACAATTTTTTGCCGAATCCGAACGGCACTTTGAGAAGTTTTTCAAGACAAATGATACTATCGGAGGGCTTGTCAGACCCTCGCGGAGGTGGGGGCCGTGAAAAAGAACAAGTCTTTTTTTTCAGGTGACGATGGCAGGATTCGAACCCAGACCTCCGGCGTAGTAAGCACACACAGTAACCACTACGCCACGGCGCCCCACATCCAAGCTGAATAGAAATCTTCAGCCGTTATCCATGAACGGCACTTGCATCACTGAAACCGAAAAGCTTTCCATCCTCGGTATGTGTGTTAATGATAACCTACGTTGGAATGACCACATATTCGACGTCGCCAAGAACGCAGCGAAATGCTAAGGATTCCTTAGTCGATGCAAGAAATACTCGACACCTTCTGATCTGGCTGTCATCTATAAATCGTTCATACGACCAAAACTGGAGTATAACTCTCATGTCTGGGCAGGAGCTCCTAAGACAAATTTACACCTACTCGATCGGAAACAAAAAAAGAGCATTGAAATTGATTGGAGACTCAAACATTGCGAAGTCAATCGACTCCTTGCAACATCGTCGCAATGTCTCTTGTCTTTCATTGTTTTATCGTTTCTTCCATAAAGAGTCTTCCAGTGAAATAGCCAGTTAAATTCCACCCCTTAAAGAATTCAACTGCAATACTCGCGCAATAAGGAATGCTCATCAGTTCATCCTTGAGCCCAATTTCGGACAAACCGCGTTGTATTGGAGTTATTTTTTTAACCGCACAACACGGATGTGGAACAGGCTTCCGAAAGAGGTTTTTCCTCGTCACTTCAGTCCACAACAGTTCAAAACCAAAGTGCATCAGTTCCTCTCTTCTTTTTCCTTTGATCCTTTCCATTCGCGTTATGTGAACTCAGTATAAGGGTAGCCATAACCCCTTGAACGCGGATGAATTATAAAAAAAAGCGTTTCGTTTTTGGCACTCATTAAATTTACGGTACAACTTTAATCACCCTTTACATGAGCTTCAATAAATGCCAGGGCCTTAGACTTACGCTGAGTTGAATTGCTTTATACAGTCTAGTATCTCTCGGTAATTCCAGTGTTATGGCCGGTGGAGACATAGTATAAGCCGCGATTAACATAAATCTTTAACTAATTTCCTACAAATTTCCAGTTTTTTGCAATGACTTTACCTGACACTTAGCCGCCATTACAATAAATCCTCCCTTAAATCTCGGGATTTAGATTAAAGATTTTTATTCTCTCGGCAAGCTTTATTCTCTTTACTTCGATTCTCTAACTCTTCAATAAATAAATTACACTAACACCGAGATGAATTAATTTATACAGTCTAGTATCTCTCGGCAATTCCAGATTTATGCCAGGTGGAGACATAGCATAATCCGCGATTAACATAAATCTTAAACTAATTTTTTACAAATTTCGGGTTTCTTGCAATGACACTTAGCCGCCATTAGAATGAATCCTCAACGAATCTCCCTTAAATCTCGGGATTAAGATTAAAGATTTTTATTCATTCGGCAAGCGATGCAAAATAAATCCCCTTATATTTCTCATCCATACAACCTTCTCACAAGACCCCTTTACGTCACTTTCAACCCTATTTATAGCCGAAAAAGGAAACTGACAATGTCCACGTGTGAAAAAACTGTCACAATGACTAAGTTTTCTATTTGGAATTTTCCAAAGACATCTTATTGAGAAATTTCGTGGTTACTCGCTTTGAGCGGAGACACTTCGGGATTTGTTTTTAATCGCCTGCTGCTAATCTAAGATTTATGGCCGGTGGAGACATTGTATTAAAATTTTTTTCTGTGGAAAAATGTGGCCATTATATAAATTACAATAATCCAAAATGTAAATTTCAAAATGTAGGCTGGGTTTGCTTATTTAATTGTTAAAAGAACTTTTTTTTTGAATTTTATGGACTATTTTAGGATTGAGTTCCCCGCTAAACTTAGAATACGTTTGTTTTAAAGTCAAAACCTATTATTAATGCTGTATGATGTGCGGTTTCTTCGCTAATTATTTTAAAAACTTTGGAAAACCATAAGAAATTTTCATTTGTTTAGGAAGGCTCTTCGGGAGTGCTTTCAGCTTGAGTAAGAAACATTTAAGGAGTAAGGCTTGTCCATGTCGAAACCAAGTTTTGTAATATCAGCTGCTAAGCCCACAATCCGAAACAACTTTTCGCCTTTGTACAGGACAAAGGCGAAAAGTTGTTGTGGCGGGTACCTTTCCGGAACTCTCAAACATCGTAGAGTTCCGGAAAGGTACCCGCCAATTACTGAGCCTTATTTAACGCACGCACGCAACAAAGTCTTTGCCCCGCTGTATGAATGAGGCATCCTGTGCCATGAGTAACCAAAAAATGGAGGCTTTCGAAATTTTAAAAGTGCCTGCAGTAATAAATGAGGTGCAAGCATGCAAGTGATCATGAAAATTCGATCGAATTGAAAGGTTTTATCTTAAGACACGAAGGCTTAAAACGGTGCCGTTTTCCTTCAAGAGTCCTTGCTTTTCGCAAAACCAAGCCGCCGAGCCTTACACTTTATGTCTCACTCCACAAGCTTTACCCATCAAGTCAACCACTATACCATAAATAATTACCACCGGAATCTCATTTTCGTATAGCTCACAGCACTTGCTCACTCCCCCTTAAAAAGGATTTAAAGAGCTCCCAATAGACATTTTAAAAGAAACCACTTTGTGGCCAATTTAATGCGGTTCAATTAAACGGGCTTCGCCTTCGTGTGTGGGATGTTGCAAAGCGAAAAAAAAAACATTGAAAAATGCATCGTTTCCCCAAAACGATGCGCTAGAAAAAGCACAAAATTCCACACAAAAAAAAATCTCAAGTTATAGAAATCCCCTTAAAAGCCTTCCGCCAAAGTGATTAATGAAAGCAATAAAGCTAAACTTAAAATCGCAATGTATCCTGGCATGGGGGCCGCATTGCTATACAGCGAAAGCTATGCGGTGAAAAATGAGCATAAGGACTTAGCTTCCTTCCGTTTGTTCTTTTGCTATACTCTATAGAGCCGTAGGGGATATCTAAGCCAATAATTTTCCACACTACTCGTATCGTGTAATACATAAGTCGTGGGCGGCAAGACTATAACCAAAAAAAAAATGGGGGAAAAAACCAACATCTTCAAATGCGAGCCCATTCGCCTCCGTTCCGAATAGTGAAACAATACAAAAATGGGTTACATCCGTTTGTCTTTGGAAACAGGGACTATCCCCCCATTTGGCAAAGAAAAACTACTTCGATCTCAGTTTTAGTACTTAGGCAGAGGATTTCCGAGTTTCTTGCGGGTGCCTTTGTTTTTTTTCCTCCTATCTCGAGATTCCAATCCGATGGAAATCTCTGATGGAGGGTAGCCGGGTAATACACATACACACACACACGCAAACGTATGAATTCCTTGAACATCCGGCTGATTACCGAGGAATAGGATCAAAATCGTTCCCATTCATCCTCGCAGAGACCTATTTCATTTTGAGACTCGTGGCAGAGCGGCAAACGTTGAAGTGGGGTACAGCGAGCGAGTGTCACCAAAGGCGCACTGGTGATAGGGTGATGACATCTAGACGGCCTCAATTTCAATTTTCTCCCTGCAACACAGTGGCAAATGGAAAACAACAAAAAAGGATGTGCTAAGTGGAATGAGTGGATCCCTATCCCTCTGTGTACAATGAATGAGACGACTTTAACGTTGCCATCTATCTTTGCCAACAGGCAGCTACATAGCTCCTTGAGAGCATTATATAGCGGGCGCGCGGAATGGGATGTGTTACTCGATTTTCTACTTGTTTCTTGTACTTAAAAGCAATTGGAATTATTTATATTGTTTTTGCGTCTTCGATTGTGATTGTTTTGCTCTGTGTTTGTATGCGTTGGTTGTGGGTGTTGCCGTAGCTGCGAGATGTTAAGAAGTAGTGACTGTTTCACATTTCGAAGTGCGGTGCAGTAGGTTGGGTCTAACGTGGGATTGCAAGTCTTCGAATTCGACGTACTGTCGGGTAGGTTAGCTTAGGTTGATGGATGCCCTTTTGACAATAGTCAAGGCTTCATTAAGACCAGCAGTTGGGTCCATTGTGTCCATTGGGAACCTTCTTAATACCTGGAACAAAAACAGAAATAGACCGCTGTTAGAAGCTCAGAGTTCCGCCCTCTTGGACCCATCCGGATGGGCGTGTCCTTTAGATCTACATTATTTAGATCTTCGAGCTCGTTGAAGAAGTAGCTGCCGAGAATACTACGCCTGATGCTGCTTATGGCTGGGCATTCGCAGAGCAGGTGACGAACAGATTCAATTTCTTCAACGTCCCTGCAGCTTCTGCTCAGCGTGTGACCCACAGCGCAGTGCCCCGTTAGGGTTCCCGTGAGTACTCGGATGTTCCTGCGGGCTAGTCCGATCAAAAATAGTGATCTCTTTTTCTTACCGCTGGCCATAGCTCGGTCCAATGTAGGTTGGTTCTACTCAAGGACTCAGTTTCTATCCTACGTGCTATCGAACTCAGCGGGACTCTTATAGATTTGAGGGCTAGAGATGCATTCATTCCAGACCCAAATTGTCCGCTTCTTTGTTTCCCGATATATCGGTGTGACCTGCACCCAACACACAGTCACAGTGTTGCCCAGCGATAACTCGTCCAGAATCTCCCTGCATAGTTTCACAACCCTTAACTTCACTATATCTGATTCCAAGGCTTTAATTGCGGCTTGGCTATCAGAGTATATGGCGATGGTCTTCTTTGCGGGAATGTGTGTCTTCAGCTCGGAGGCAGCTTGGATTATGGCTGCCAGCTCCGCCTAGGCGGAGATTTGCCTAGTTCCAGAGCTCCACAAAAGATGCCCGCACCGGTTCCGACGTCCATCTTAAAACCGTCGGTATATACGGCGATCTCGTTATCTCCTGTAATGTTCCCATTCACGTCTTTCAGGTATTCTGGTAGCGAATCTCCTGTCTCACGGAGGTAATCCGTGACTGGGGTGTCTGTGGACGCAGCCCATTGAGTTTCCACAGAGGCGTGTCCATAAGATCTTGAGGACCACAGTCCGGATTCCCTTAGGCGAATAGCTGTTTTAGCTGCCTTGCTGCCGCAGTATATGTCCAAGGGGGTGAGGTTGAGTAGTACCTCCAGTGCCGCGGTGGGTGTGGTCCTTATGGACCCTGTTATACCCATGCAGGCTGCCCTTTAAACTTTGGTGAGGTTAGAGAGATGACACTTTCTTTCCGTAGCCTTCCACCATACAACTGCACTGTAAGTTAAGAGGGGTCTTACAACCGCTATGAACATCCAGTGTACCATGTTTGGCTGCAGTCCCCACATGCTTCCGAACGTTCTGCGGCAGGCGTATAATGCCACGTATGCCCGCTTGACACGATCTTCTATATTATCCCTGCAGCTGAGTTTGGAGTCTAATATGACGCCCAGGTATCTTACCGATTTGGATAACGGTAACTCCACTCCCCCCATTCTTGGGTTGCTGAAGGATGGAACTGCCCTTTGCCTTGTAAACGACACAACTTCCTTCTTAGAGGGGTTTATTCCCAGTCCTCGACCCTCAACCCATTTTCCAACAATGCGGAATGCCTAGCTGAGTCGGTAACTGAGGATTGATGGGAGTTTACCTGGGATCAGGATTGCTACATCGTCTGCGTATGCGCTCACAATGAAGCCTTCCCTCTCCAGGGTTTTTAGCAATTCGTCCATTACCAGGATCCATATGAGCGGAGATAGGACACCTCCCTGCGGTGTTCCTCTGCTGACGTTTCGTCTGCTGCATACTTTGCCTAGGTAGCAGCTTATTTTTCGGGGGCTTAACATGAGCCCGATCCAGTCGCATAGACTGACGTAGTGTAACTTGAAGCCTGTACAAAGAAACAAGGCTTTTTACCGCTCTTTTTACCGTGCGCAAACAGCATATTTCATTTTCCAAAAGAAAATAGTAGTTTGTACGTCTTGTTCACATTGGCAACACTTTTCCATCGAATACAACTTGTTAAGCGTTTTATTTCACTCTTATTGTGTGTGTACACACATTCAACTCGTATCCTTCATACAACATGCAATGTATCCCGAGTTTAAATATCTTCACTTCACCCCATCCGCGCTGAATCCACGCGTTCGCTCCTGCAGGATGACCTTTTTTTTCTATTTTATTTTCACAAGGGAATAATTTATTATTTTCCGTTTTCTCTCTTGTAAGAATGGGATATTTTTTTGTGCTTGTTTTTATCCTGTTTACTTTCTTGTTCCCTAGATAAGACGTCGGAGGCGCAACAAAGAAAAAAGAAAAAATGAAAATAAGCACATTTTGATCGTTTGCTTGTTACATTGCTAATAATAAGAAGGAGTTTCAAATTGGACTCCAGCGAGCGTAGGTAAGTACCTACTCATTGTATATGTGCCCGCCTGCCCTGGCATATGCCACCCAGTTCACTAATTTATTTGACATGGGGTTGTCGGTTGTGTTTGATTTGTTCGATTGCCTCTGGCGCGCGGCAGGCTGGGTTGCTATTTAGTAGCTGTTAGACGATGCTTTTCGTATCTAGGAGTAAGGTATCTGCGAATAATGAAACTCCTCGTATTTTAACAATGTCTTGATGAGTTTTTTTTCTGTATGTTGTTCTCAACCTAATTTTTTTTATATATTGTTTCATTAAAAATTCCAAGGGAGTAGACACAATGTTTTGGGGGTCTTGTGTAATTTCGAAAAGAAATTAAAATTCAATACAAAGTTTGTGAGTTCATTTCTTCATCGTTTAAACCTTTAAACCTTTAAATTGTGAACAAAAAGTAAAACATAATCGGACTCGCTTTGGAATAGTACATGGGCAAAGTCGAAGGCGATGGCAACCATAACTATTTCTTATTAGAATCAAAAAAGAAAAAATATTTTCCAGGAATTTAGAATAACTTTATTTATTTAAAAAATAGTACAATTCATAATTATTATCACTTAAATCAAAAAAAAAACAATTTTGGGGGTAAATAATAAATAAAAATTGGATGGTGATTTGGCACAATACTTGTGGGTAAAATGGCACTTTCGTTTTTCTTTTTTTTTTCAAAACTAATTTAGGGTTAGGGAAATACCCTATTGATATTTAATATTTTTCCACATAGCGGTAATATGGCGCACAACAGGAGTAATATGGCGCACCATTATTTTCACTAATTTTTCCTACACTTCAAAATTTTAAGGGTGTGGCGTATGCACTTACCGCTGCACTTATTATAAGTACAAAGTCTTGATTTCTTTAGGTGGCGTGACTTTAGAAAAAGCGTTTTTTAAGTTAAGACTAATTAAAAAGTTTTGTCTTTTTAGTGTAAATTGTAGTTTCTCACAAAAAGGTAGTTTTATCTGGCTTAGAACGTTTTTTCGAACGCAAAATTTTGAAAAGCAGAATTTATTTTCAAAAAAGCTGAATTTAGACAGAACAATTTTTTCTCGAAAAAGCAGAATTATGAACCGCTAAAGGTTTGGGTGGAAGGTATGGTTCCATTGCAAGGTACACAATAATCAACCTCTTTTCTCATCCATTAACCCAGGATGAGAAAAGAGCTGGTCGACTCCGAAACACATGGCGTAGAACTGTGCAAGAGGAATGGAGACAATTGAGAAAGACTGGGCAAGAGCTAAAGCACATCGCTGGGCCGGGAACCATACACAATGGTGCGCAGGCGTGGTGGACGCCCTATTTCCCAAGAAGGGAACTGTCGACGACGACTGTTGCGTAGCACGTGTAAGGAGGCTCTTAAGTTTGCTATAGTGCCCATAGGTACTTCAAAAATTTTTGTAGCGTAATTCCGTTTGTGCAATCAGAAGACATTGTACAATCAGAAAAAAATAGTTTTAAAAAGGAAGTGTCTACCACGGACGCCGGTGCGCAGTGATTCGTGTGTCGGACGACTACTGTGCATGAGGTCCGGGACAATAAATGCTTTTTGCACTGGCCCAGGTCCGCCGTGGATCTGACAAACCCCTAGAGACTATTCTTTGTCATTATACTACTCTAAATTCGTTCTTCGAAATCGGCAATAAATTTTAGATGTCCTCCATGTGTATAAAAACACCTGCATCTGCGATTAGGCGATGGCTCTTCTAAGCTACAAGTGCGAGTTGGTTTTTAGATGTCTACAAGGCGTGTTTCTTTTTATACCCCATCCCATAGGATAGGAGGTATATTGAGTTTGTCACATAGTTTGTAACACGTTGAAATAATAATGGTAGACCCCTAAGACCTTAAGGGCATATGATCGAGACCGAATTCTGAATCGAATGAGCCGTCCATCCGTCTGTATGTCACATGCTTTTAGGCCTTAAATTTTGAGCTAGGGCAATGAAACTTCGTACGTAAGATCCACGTCATGCGAAGCAGTACAAGTGGAAACATTTATGAAATCCGCCCAAAGACACGCCCACAATCGGTCTAAATGTGCAACTACCTCCAGAGTTTTCAAAACTGTAAGACGTTCTAAAAGGCTCAAATTTGACATTTAGGATCTCCTAATGAATGTAAGACACAAAGAAAAATTTAATTGGTAAACCTCTTCTAGTGGGCGTGGCATCTATTTTAAGGGTACATTTTCAAATGCAGTTTACTCAATATTTTTGCTCTAAATTGAAAAAAAATTGCTTAGTATTTTATGTAGAAAACGCTTAGTTCTACATTTTGTTTGTACAAGACTTTGGGCCGCGCCCAGATTTGGAGGCAGAAATGAAGAAAAACCTAAAATTTGCTTGAAAAACTTAATTTCGACTAGCCTTGAGCCAAATTTAGGGAAGCATGAAACAAAAAAAGTAGCAGGTTTGGTGAACAAGACTTCAGTCCAGATTTCGTTCATATAAAGTTTTTAGCCGCGCCCCCTTTTAAGGGTCGATTTTTAAAAATATTAAATTTGTACCAAAAAATTGTATTTTTATGTGTTGGACCACGCCCCTTTTCGAAGTTTGGATTACTTATAAAATGTCAAAAAATAACTATATCATCAGCATTTTACAATGTGGGATAGGATGGGGTTTTCAACGGTCCGTTTTACGGACTGTAACTTCTGCGTACTGTAGCACTTACTCACTGGTTTAATTATTATAAGTCTTCCAAGATATATGTCTTGCTTTGGAAAGAAAACATGGTATCTTGGCTGCACCTATGGGTCAACAGCGGTGCAGGCGAGTCATTTTAGGTTTATGAGTTTTTTACTTTAAAAGAATAAAACTCTTTCCTTCCCAGCAGCAACCATTGATGATGAAAATGGATGCTAAAGGTCAACAGTAAGGGTCAATGTATCTTGTATTCATCTGTCACAACTACCGCTTCTCGGGAGCGATCACCCATGATGAAAGTGGATACTCGACTCAACAGCAAAGGTCAATGTGTATTATTTTAATCGGTAGCTGCTACCGCTCTTTGGGTGCAACAGCAAAGGCCAATCGTTGCAGTATAAACTCCTCAGTGCATTCGCCTTTTTTGACAGGTCTAACCACATCCGCAGCAACAGCAAGCTCAACCGCTCTGCACATCCCTTTACACAACACAACAAACACAGCTGAGTTGATGATACCCAGCTGTCAAAAAAAGGTTTGTTTGATTTTATTCGTCAGAAAACAAAGAGAACGCGAAGAATTCTGTAAGGTTTTATTCAAGGCTATGTCACAAAGCTGCGTTGCCGTTTGCTTTGTCACGTTCGTGGCCTTTGTTTTGCAACCGCGTTGAAAATATACGCTTTTTTGGAAACTTAAATTCTATCCTAGCCCCAGGATTTATTTTTTTTAACATCTTTTCGGTTCAATCTGAACCATCAACATGACGCCTTCAATCGAAGGCTCGTTGATAAATATCATTCACACACAATTCCTCCCGATTTTTCTTCTAATCTCGCGTGTAATTGGCCGAATTTTGTGTTTTGGGCAAGACGTGACAGATGCCCAACTGATGATCATACTGTCACGTCCCATGTGAAACACCTATTGGGGTAGAGGCTTCTCATACATTTCTTTTTATATTCAAAATATACCGTTCGAAGGACGACTGAAACCCTAGAAAATGACAACAATTCAACAAAAACAGAAAACACAGCGAGCGCCAACAATTCGAACTTCACAGAAACGTCAAAACGCACGCAAAAAGCCGTCGTGTTGAGTTTTTCTGCGGTTTCAAAACTTTCTTAGTACTTTCGCACCGAGGCTAATTACAGAATTTAAGCTGCATAAAACATTTCACCCTCAATGTTCAGCGTTTCGCCATATATTTTTCAGGATTTATAAATCTTGAATTTCAGTGAAATGCTGAATTTGTCCTGATGGGCATTTAATACAATGTCTCCACCGGGCACTAATCCTCGATTTATATAAATCTTTATTAAGTCCTCTACAAATCACGCGATTAACCATATAAATTTAAATCCTCTCGGCAAGCGATTAAAAATAAATTTCATAAATCCTATTCACAAACCTATTTTCTGCACCTTTGTAACCGTTAAAGAATCAAAAAAGGAAACTGGAACTGCCCCCGTGCGACAGATCTGTCACAAGCATGTTTTCTATTGTGAGTTTTACTGAGGAAATCGTTTTTCGCTCCTGGGAAATGACATCGCCACTCTCTTTTGAGAGCCAAAATGACAGAAACAGCTTGTTCTTTTCAAAGTAATCCTATATATGTCCAGTGGAGCCACTGTAGGAATTATTTTTAATCGTCTCCCGCTAATCTTCTTTTTATTGTCGGTGGTAAACCCTTCAAACTTCCGAATCTCTAAGTTTAATATCATGTCTCCACCGCGCACAAATCACGCGATTAACCATACAAATTTAAATCCTCTCGGCGAGCGATTTAAAATAAATCCTCTCATAAATCATATTCACCCTATTCACAAACCTATTTTCTGCACCTTTGTAACAGTTTGAGAATCAAAAAAGGAAAGTACGTTTTCAATCGTGTTTTTCACGGCGGAAATATTTTTTCGCTCCTGGGAAATGACATCGCCACTCTCTTTTGAGAGCCAAAATGACAGAAACAGCATGTTCGTGTCAAATTAATCCTATATTTATCCGGTGGAGCAACTTTGGGATTTATTTTTAACCGTCTACAGTTAATCCTCTTTTAATTGCCGGTGGAGACATAGTATTAATAGACTTCAAGGCAGTTGACAGGAAATTCTCAAACAAAACATTTGTTATTTGACAGAAACCGGTAAAAATGCTCTGGGACGTATTTTAAAACAAAAAATAAGCAAATAATAACGACAATTTCAGCTGTATGGATTTCTTGATGATTCAGATTTTTATCTCGATTGTCATTTAAAACGCTGAAACTCTAGTATAAACGGCAAAATCAGATTTCGAAATTTTTTCACTAAATTCAGAATTAAGAGGTCGGTGTAAATGTAGGATTACGTAAAAAACGTAACGACGCATCGTCGAAGCAACTTTGTGATAGCTCCCATTGGACTTAATATGTTTGAATTTAAGTTTTCAAATCAACGTTAACGCAACGCAGCTTTGTGATATAGCCTTTAAGAACTCGTGCGTGGAAGAGATTTATTACGCGATTAATTTTTAATCTCTTCATGAAGAGATTGAAGTTCGTATGGCTAATGTCGTGAATTAGAAATAAGAAAAATTTGTCTTAATCACGGATTAATATCCATCCGGTGGAAACACTTAATAATCCCGACGAAGACAGTTTATGCTACCACTCAAAGATGCAATCGGGTTTCTCAGTCGATGACGTACCGGCCTGGCAATATTTCGTCGCGTATGCCATTTCGTCGCGTATGCAAGAAAAATACCGTGTGACGTAAAAGATAAAAACCAATGTTTGCCCTTAAGCAGGTGAATATAACAGCAAACCTAGGGCCATGCTATGTAGCGTTCTTAGGCTCCGTTGATGCTGCTTTGCATAAACTGGCAGATTTGGAAGGCTCTAGAACAGCGATGGCGAACCAGAGCCTTCCAAATCTGCCATTTTATGCAAAGCAGCAACGGAGCCCAAGAACGCTACATAGCTTGGCCCTAGGTTTGCTGTTATATACACCTGCTTAAGGGCAAACGTTGGTTTTTACCTTTTACGTCACAGAGCTTTTTTATGCGGAAAATTCAAGCTGCCTTTCAAGCTATTATTTGATAAGCTCTTAACTCCTCAAAAAGCATACAAAACACTGAAAAAAAGTCCATTCTTCGTTTAAATTACATAAAAAAGAAGAAGCTCTAATTTATCTCAGCAAAAGATGAATGAAAAATAGAAATCATGCCATTAGACTTATGTCTTCCTGAATAGAAAGACATGAAAGCTGTAATGGAAAGCACACACTTTCAAATAATTAGTATTAAAATAACCTTCTTGCCTTACCCAAGGTAGAGGTCCAAAAATAATTGGACACATAATGACTCCGACCAAAGTTACCTCCAGCTCTTAAACCATTTCCATATAGTCATTATTGTCGTCATCATCACCATCACTGATATTTATGTTATGCTCGAAAGTAGAAGCGATTCCCCAAGACATCCTTTTTGAGATCCTCTTTACATGAAAGTGTGCTCTTCTTAGACCTTCTCAAGTAATGTTTGTATATTATTATTATTTTCTTTTTCTTTTTTTGCTCTTGTCCAATTTCGACTTCCTTTCTCCATCAGGGAGGGCATCGGGCAATTCCATAACCAGACGAGCTGTGTCCACCAACCATGTTGTTTACCTTGTATTTGCGCCGTGATGTATCTTCCATGTTAAAGGTAACCTACAGGGTTATCATCATGGTATGGCTTAAATTGTCGGGTTCAAAGTTGTTCTCCGAAGTGCACAACCCTTTAAAGTAGGCACGCAAGCACTTCAAGATCTGTCTAGGACCAGGATACATAAATAAGATAAATAAATAAACAATATACGACAGAGGTAGGAACCTACCTACACCAAAGAAGACAAAACATTTTTCTCTGCCATTGGGATGTAGTAGGAGGTGGGTGCAATATGGCAGAGTATCAAGCCAGACCACCACCACACGACACACTGTCGCTTAAAGTTCAAGGATATCGCACATGTAGCAACGGTAAGCAACATAAAAGGGTAAATTGTGATATTTATCTAAGATTACAAGTGGATAGCACTTGAAACTGGAGCACAGCAGTGTATCCCGTACCGACCTGCCGAGGGTAATTCCAGGGGAAAAATTATTATATTTGTCTGCATAGAAACACATACAAACATGAGAAAAAATAAATATATATTTACATAATTGAAAAAAGGACCAATGGCCATTTGTTGCTTGTCTCTTGATGTGGATGGCAATCATACATTTGTCCATTCCCCTAAAATCCCATGATAGTCCTGAAAGTTGAACATTTTTCTTCTTGCTATTGAAATAGATTTGTGGAAAAATAATGCCATAACGACGCGTGCTTGTGGTTCTGAGAAAAAAAACAACATCGAGATTGAGATTTGTTGTACCGGAGAACAGGAAGAAATCAATCCCAGCATAATGAAAGTACTTCCAAGTTATAACTGATTTCTAGCAAATTAATAATTTTTTAATAAACGAACACAAATGTTGACATTTAACTACGGAATACACGTATATTCCTTGGTATATTGTCAGGCGCGTACTTGAGTTTTGGTTGCAGATCAGGGCCCGCCCAAAGTACAGGGGCGCCACAATTGAAGTAGTTGCAAAATGTCAAATTGATACTGTGTTTCAGCAGCAGTATGCCCCATAAAGTATGGTCCAAAATATCAAGGTACAATAATATACAATTTTATGCCATAAATTGAAGAGATAGAATGACACAATTAAAATTGAATTGAGTTGACAATTGATGTAAAAAATTTTGACGGGACGTCAAAGTTGACTCACTTTTTACGGGGATTCATTGAGGTAGGAAAGTCTTGATTTAAGAGAACCATATTTGCATCATCAGATACTGATTACTGCCCCATAAGTGAAAGGTAGAGCATTGCTGATTCTGACTTTAAGACCCCTCGTACCATGAAAACGTGGTTGTAATAGCAGATTGCTGATGTTAACTTCTATGAAGCTTCCTGTTGTAACCTTTAAACAGGCTACTACTTGTATAAGGCTTTCTGTTGCAACATTTATAGAGGCTATTCCTTATATAAGGCTTCCAGCTGCAGGCTCTATACAGGCTACTTCTTGTATAAGGCGTCCTGCTGCAGGCCTTATAGAGCTTGTATAGCTATTTCTTGTATAAGGCTTCCCGCTACAGGTTTAATAGAGGCTACTTCTTGTATAAAGCTGTTACAGGCTTGACAGGGTCCATGCATCTGCACCGAATATCATGACTGAGTTGTTAAAGGTTTTGATTGAGCTTTGCTGCCTCATTGCATTTTAAGATTAAAGATGGTGGTGCTCGTGTGCTTGTCTGAATTAATATCGGTGCCTATAGGTAGGCAACTGCCTTTTCTGTGTATGGGATATGCTGAACCCAAAGGAATCGTATCCTCTATCTGCGTAGTGACCAATGTACTGGGAAGTTGATGCTGCCACATGCAGCTCGACGCAGCACGATTCAGACAATGACACCAGCGCTGAAATCAAACGAAGGATAACTCTTGCCAATCGCTGTTTCTTTGAGCTAAAAAAAAGCAATTGATTAGTAAAGTCCTCTCTCAGGCAACTAAATAATTGCCCATGTATATGACCCTCATAATCCCAGTCCTGCTTTACGGTGCAGAAGCATGGCCAAAGGCGGATGAAAACACTTTAGGCTGCTTCGAGAGGAAAATTCTTCGGACGATTGACGGTCCCGTCTGCATAGACGGAGAGTCGAGGAGGAGATATAACATCGAACTGTACGGACTATACAGTAACACTTATTTAACCAGAAGAGTCAAAACACAACGTCTACGATGGTTGGGTCATCTAGAGCGGATGGACACCAACGCCCCGGCCCGGAAAATCTTCGAATCCACCCCGGAGGCACGGCGCGGTAGAGGAGCACCGCGATTCAGCTGGTGCACGCAAGTGGAAGGGGATCGCAGCTAACTTCGCGTGCGAAACTGGAGATGAATAGCTAGAGACAGAGCCCGCTGGCGAAGCTTGTTGGCTGAGGCCCAGGTCCACCCCGGACTGTAGCGCCACCTTAAGTAAGTAAATACATGCAGTACGATGCCGGATTTTGAGACTATTTCGTGATGACGTAGGACATATGGTGGGCGCTGTAGTGCAGTGGTTAGTGTGTAGAAACACTGTGCACGAGGTCCCGGGTTCGAATCCCAACAGGCGCAATAAGTTTTTTCACGGTGTTCCACTTCCGCGAGGGCCTGACAAACCGTCCGAGAGTATCATTTGTCATGAGAGACCTCTCACTTCTGGTGTTCGAAACGTTTCCCCTAGGTCATCTCGGGGAAAGGAGTACTAATACCGGATATGTTGTCGCTGTAAAAGATAGCTTTAAGGAATACGAGGTCCCAAGTTAGTCAAAGCAATAAACATGAAGGTTCTCCTGCGAAAACTTGCTGAAAGAAGGTGAGCAGGGTCCCCCACCCCAAGTGGTTGCCCCACTTGGGTCTCTCTTTTTATACACAACCCAGGATATATTAAGTTTGATGTAGCTTGTAACGCAGTGAAATAAACACCGTAGACAGGAGAATCGATTACGCCATGTCCGTCCGTCCATTCGTATGTAAACAACTTTTAGGCCTTAAATTTTAAAGTAGAGAGCTGACATTTGGTGGGTTGGCTGGAAGTCCAGTCCTTCAGATCAAGTTTGAAAATTAGCTGAATCCGCCCACAGACAGGCTCACAAGCCTGTATGTGCCACCATCACTAATTAAAAAAAAAATACTTTTTTTAAATTTTTAGCTATGATACATGGCTCTTGCGCATTATCTTTGAAGAAGCCAAAAAATTTTAGCCTTTTCGTTAACCACGCCCATTTTTTAATGGATTTTAGCTTAAAGTAACTGTTTTTCAATAAATATATATGAAATTTGACAAAAATGACAAAAGTTGTAGATATAAGCATTTTCTTACTTTTATGTACATATGCCTCCGCCCACTTTTGTGGGCGTGGCGTAAAGAAAAGTGTTTTTTTTTTTAGTTAAAAGGGCGGAGTTTTAGGCCGAAATATATGCAACCACCTAGTTTAAACCATTCAACATTTTTATTTTTATATCCCGCCCACTTTTTGGAGGCATGGCAGTTTTCTTTTTGGTATGGTCGTAGATTGACTGAAGCTTTTGCATACGCACTGTTCACTTTCCCACTTGTTAATTTTAAAGAGTGCCCGACTGTTCCCCATTATTCTGCTGGCAGTAGTTTACGCTGAAACGGGTACCCCCGCTTATAATGCCCTATTCGGGCAGCTATCGACTTTCGGAATAGGCTAACACCACGACTGGTTGCCTCGGCTTTTTTTGGAGTAAATTGAAGTCTTCGTATTAAGGTCAATAGGTCGTGTCATAAGCAACATAGGGCACAACATATAAAAACTGCGGTGCATACTCCGTTGGCGAATGGTCATGTGGACTGTTGCAAACTAAAGATTTTGGCTGCGATGAAGTGTGGACATGCTGCAGAGAAGGACTGGGCAGCCTACAAGCGGCTCGGAATTCAACAACAAGACCGGGTCTACATATACTGCGCCTGATGTATATTCCGAAGGACATACTGGCAATAAACTTGTCTTGTCTTTAGAAAAAACTGAGATTGACTTCAAGGTGCAAATGAAAAAAAAAGAGAGAAAAGGCCTTGGGTGCAGCAAGATAAGACGATATCGTAATCTAAAACGGTACGAAGAAGTAGAACTTATATTCTGATTGAGCATGAAGCAGGGGCATCAGGCGATTATAGGAGGCTGGGAGCCTGCTTATCGGGAGCCATACATGGCCATGCGCGTATTGCCATACGATCAACATGAAGAACCAAAGCCGGTACTCAGCAGTCATGAATTTAGAGAAACTGAATCCTTTGAGCGAGTTGCCCAATGAGGGGCTAACGGATGGTTAGTTGTGAGGTTTTATAGTAGGGGCACGATTAGGTAGAAGTATAGCTAAATTTATAGGTGACGCTTGAGTTGGCTTGGCAAAATTTATGTCAGTATGTTGAATATGATATTAAACAGGTCGCCATGCGTCTTTGTCTTAATCCTTTTTAGACATCGAAAAGGTAAGTGAAGTTTTTGCCAGACTTGATGGAACAGCATGAGCTTTTCATCATCTTCCATCTTAAGCGAACACCTTTGGCAAGGATTTCTTGACGAGTCATTACCCTTTATGGTTTGTTTTTATAGATGCTGTCATAACGTGGCCTTGAAAGTGATGGGTTTTCCAATTTTCGGATTTTTCCAAGATGTGCCACTGTGCTTAAATTTTGTCGTTAGTGGTCTTTCTTGGCCTTTAGCCACTCTAACATGGATCTAGCTATAAGGCTGTTGAGAATTATGACTGTAAAAATATTTTGCATGGGATGGTGGGAGGACTGATGATATCGGTTCCTCTGGAAGAAAGAAAGGCCGAGCCTCTCCTTTTTTGGGGCAAAATATGGTGAGGTCCTATTTATACATGCTTTCCTCCGACCATAGCTTGCAGGTGAGTTGGAGTTAATTCTCGCCAGACGCTTGACAGCTAGACCGTTAGCTCCGAAACTTTGCTACACTTAAGCTTATACACATCTTCTTTTATTTTTTTTAACAGGTAGGATAGGTGGTATCTTTACATTTCTTCATTGGTATCTCCATCATCCATTTTAAATAGTTCATTCTGAATGACAGTGGAGTTCAGTTCGTCGTCGCCCTTATAGAGTCTGCAGAAATGGTTTTTTCAAACCCTCAGCTTCATCAGCAGATAACACTTCCACTACGATGTTTCCTTGGTTGTCCTTACAGGCTTCGGCTCTAACTTTGTACCCTTGACAGGTTTTTTTTACTGTTTGCTCAAAACTTTTGAACCTTATTCTTTTTGTAAATTCTTTCCATCTCTTCAATTGCACCTGCTGTACTCTCAACCTGAATTTTCAGGGCCCAACGGACGATTCACTGCCGTAATCAAAGCACTAAGTATTAAGTCGAAGTTTTATAAAGAGAAGTTCTCTTCTAGTTAAAAGTCATATGGCCTTCAAGTATTACTATCGAATGAACAATGTTTACGGCAGGGGCGTCATAAAAAAGAGTACACACAGAGGCGACATACTTAAACTAAATCCGCCCCTGTAATCTGCACATCTATATGTTTTCTTTGACTTTTCAATATAAAATTAGAATGTTTCCTGGAAAATTCTACAATACACGACGAGTATGGGGATGGGAAAATGTTCATTCGCTTTGCTAATAATTCAATATTATTTAGAGAACTCGAATTTTGTTCTTTTGATGACGCATTCATTCAACATTTCAGAATCGAGGTGAAACGACGACGACAACTGGGGGATATGAGGTAAAATTTTATTCAGATATAAATTCGGAAATGGATACTTTTTCAATTAAAAATTGTTTTGATTGCGGTTTAGTATGGAATATAATTGAGTCGTCGTCGTCGTTGTCACCGATATTCTTTGTGATATCGAGTAGCTGGGTTATATTTCAAAATGGCATGTTAGCATCATGATATTTATTGTTTTCCTGATGGGTAGGAACTCCTTTTTGTTTGCAAATTACTAAGAAATTTTGAAATTTGTTTTTAATGAAAATAGTTGAGGCTTTGAGGTATTATTTTGCAGTTTCACACTTGTACTGGGACAAATAAATTTAGCTTTCGTTTTTAGTCAGTATAAAATTTCCACTTTAACCTTTGACACACGCAGCTCGTTTCATTATTATCTCTTCCGGCGAAATCTGGTAGGAGCAAACATAGTTTGAAAGATACTTTTCAGTGAACTATTGAACAGATTTTATTCTTAAATGTCGAATTCAAGGAAATTTCTTGACCTTTTATGTTACGAATAGATACTCCAGCCTACAGTTTGTCCGCCCTCATACTTTCTGATAAGTGCTTTAAGCTTTTTTTCTGCTGAAAAAGGTTATTTTTGGGTTATAAAAGGATATCAAAAGCAAAAACTAGAGTGTTGTAAGACAAACTAAGCTGAATCCATCCGGAATTAACTGTTGGAGGTTGAAAAAATAACGCATAGTTGTTACACAACTTTGGTTTCCTGTTGTTGGAAGCAATATGTTGAGCTTAAACAGCCTCAATGCTAGTGCCTACCTTAAATAGGTTGTTTAGCAGCTCAGGAAAACCAGAGAAATTGGCTTCGGACTGCTAATTGTTCCTTAAGCATGCATGAGCATTTTAACATGGCTTCTACACGGCAGCTCATTTATGGAGTTCAGATTCCGTACAAAAATTGGTTATCACACCACCTTCTAAGCTTTGCTTTAACGGAGTTAGGGAATTTTTTCGAAAACAAAAGTGGCGCCCAACAGCTTTAATACACGTTTTTACTTGTCATATATCAGGTCGAATGATTTTGTAGCTCGTAGGTTATCTCTATGTTTCTTTCCCGATTTCTTAGCTTTTACTTTCCTTACTTTCCTGCCAAGTTTTTATTTGAAAAAATTTAGTGAGAAGATCAATAAGGCTGAAGAGACCAAACATTGCATAAGGCTGCATTGCAATAAGGCTGAAGAGACCAAGCCTCCAGATCGCGACGCGCTATTACTCGAGGTGTTCGATTTTTATGTGTTTTACGAACAGAGGCACAAGGATATTGCGGCGTCATATGATCAAGGCACCCACACTGGATCATGCCGTTTCCGGTGGCATTTATTATTTTATAACCCAGCCAGTAAACATGCGTCAGTGATGAATGGCAGGGCTGGTAGAGTTTTGTGGCATTAGATATGAAATCCTTAATCAGGTTTCGAAACTGTTATTATGAGTGGCAATCAAGATGGGTGTGCAAGTAAAATAAAGTCCTACAAATAGGAGTTACCCGACTGAAAAAAGGCGTTTAAACTGTGGGTAGACAAGACTAGAAGCCTCCGCAGTATGGAAAATAAATTAGACCGACACCAGTGCGAGCTTATTTGGTAAAGAGGTGCGCACTGAAGCTGCTTCTCAGGCCCGAACAGAGGTGGGGAAAGCTAAACGAGAAAACACCCACCCTAAGACGACTCCAAAAAATAAGGTATACATAAGGCAAGGTTCACCTATGGACACCAAGGCTAACTCAATTTGGAAAAGCAGAACCCTTAGGCAGGAACATAATCATAAACAACCAATAGGCCTGGTCGCATTATGAGGTCGTATTATGAGTTGGTGGAGTCTCTTTTCCAGATAGGGAAACTTGTTGAACCCTTCGGATAGATAAAGACAAGGCTCCGAAAATCTGTTCCAAACATGTCTCCGGATGAAAAAGGCAGAGGAGGCGAAGACTGGAGCCCGGATTATGCAAAAAACATGAGCATAGCTTTGAAAAGAAAGTGAAACTTGCTTGAGGAACAAATAAGTCTTTTCATTATCATGTCTATTAATCAATGGCAGGAACATATCAACTTTGACCGCCAGTTGCGCAGGGGGCGTTAAGACACGATCTGCCAAACTTTGTCAACAGCTTTATCAGAGATAAGAAAAATTAATTCTTCAGGACAATTTCTCAGTGGGCATCATGTTGCGATGGTAGGTGTGGCTACAAAGAGTTAAACGTACAAATCCTGTCCATACCAAGCTTAAAAGATTTTCTTATAGCTTATTGTGCACGACGGACTATCAAACGCTCCATGTGGACCATATGTCATGAGAGGCTGCTCGCAATTCACGAAGGTTTTCATTTCGCACCATGAATTGTGTTTGTGGGGCGATCAGGTTACTAGTTCGTTGTGCAAAAACGCTCAAAGAAATTTGTCCAAACAAATATAGAAACTTCTAGAAATTTCTAAAAACCTTAAGGAAGGCAGAACAAATTCAAGCTGGCGGGTCTTGGAGGAGCACATAATGCCCTTCATATTTCACTATTTAGGCACAAGATCCATGGACGAATCATGGGTATATGAATTGGGGACATGTTTTTTATGAGCGTTTTATTGAAAAACTAAAAACTTGTACACCCAGCTTGATTAAAAGAGACTTAAGAGAAAGGTGAAAAGTGTTAGACACAGGGGATAGCCACGGGGTTGGAGATCTTAAAGATCATAAAATGCACGCTTTTTAACATCAGCTTTCAAGCATTTTTAGAGGTGACAGGCAAACTGGTGTACTTAGGTTATGACAAAAATACCAGTCTGTGCCCAGCCGTACGAAATACCATTCATCAAGAGAGAGATCGTGCAGGGGATGAACTTTAAACTGGCTGGAAAGCCAATACGGGCGTGACGCGACCAAAATTCTCAGATTACTGCGTAAAGGTTACCCTAACCAAGAAGACAGATCGTGGCGACTTGTTATATGTATATACTGACTACTGCGTCTTAAATAAAGTGACAGTTAAACATTTAAACCCTGAATAAGGTGTCAGTTGGTGGGGTGCCGTAGGGGTTGCGGTGCCGTAGGGGTGGCGTAGTGGTTAGTGTGTGTGCTTACTACGCCGGAGGTCCGGGTTCGAATCCTGCCATCGTCACCTGAGAAAAAAGACGGTCCCCACCTCCGCGAGGGTCTGACAATCCCTCCGAGACTACAATTGTCTTGAAAAACTTCTCAAAATGCCCTTCGGATTGGGCAAAAAATTGTAGGTCTCCTTGTGTGTGAAGAAATTAACACACCAGCATACATGTTGAGAGGTTGGCCCGGGTTCACATCGAGCTGTTGCGCCACTCTTCTAAGGTATCAGTTGAAGAACATCAGGTTCACCATTCCTGATATTCTTCACCTTGTACCTCGGCATGGAGTCAAGTCTGCATGGAGGAGCGAAATAAGAAGGTGATATCGTTTGGAACCGAGGAGGGATGTACGATTTCAACCGCGTGTCGAGAGGTTTAGAAAAGTTTCAGTTGTGTAAGAACAATATCAAGTCACGCCTAAGTTGGCCTTTGCTTGAACGACAGAGCTAGCGGCTGCAAATCTTTCGAAGAGGGCCTGCAGAAGCTTGAGACGTTCTTATTGAAGTCCTACAAGATATCCTGTGAAATGTCTTAGGAAAATCAAATTCTTGGAATACTGAGTCAAAAAGGATGATTGGAAAACGGCCACGAAAGACGACCGTCATTGCGGATGTCCTAAATTCGACCAATTCTTGGGGCATACCGGATTTAGCACGTGGTTTGTGGAGTTCTATTCACGTTTCGCAACCTTTTTGACAGATCTCACCAAAGCAGATTGAGGAAGTAGCATTAAACGCCAAGAGGAGCCTTTTTAGAGCCTATTAATGGCGTTTATTCACTCGCATGAGGATGCATCGTCATTTAGGCTGGAAGGGATTCTACTGCGAATGGAGAACACTGATAACTTGTTGCGACCAGTGGCCCATTTTTTATATAAGAAAGCTGTCTACGGATAAAATGAAGTGCCACTCGTACAAGCTCGAGGCTCAAGCTGTAGTGGAGATTATGAACTATTTCTGTGTTCATGATTTTTGATAGGCCTAAGCTGCAAGAATTCGACCACGAGATATTTCCCCACGTGGGTAAGAGTGCCACGCACATCATTGCTCTTAGAAGGCAATCAATAAAAGACAAGCTGAAGGTAAAGGAAGCGCTCGCTTTTATATTAAATATCAACACAATAGAACAAGGAACCGTTGGCAACCATAAAGTGGCAGGATCTGAAGTTACGAGACATAATCTTCTCATTGAAAGCCACTAAGGAGAATTCGCCGACGAAAAGACAGCCACTTCCGTAAGGTAGAGAAAGTGAACAGGTGGGTATTCATTTGTCGGAGGTTGCTACTATCCGATGGAGCACTCAGACACAACTACTGGTCCATTCTACTACCACGCGGACACCTTACTTTAATGTATTTTGTTAACTCGTCTTTCGAAGAAAAACAAGAAGGAGCTTCAGTGATGAAGAGCTTAGGTGTTCGGCACTCACCACGTCAGCCCCAAAAAACTGCGAGCAAAGGCAGGACAACTACATAGGAAATGTTCCGCTGTATCGTTGTCCTCTCCACAGGCAGGACAGGTGTTGGTTTCGCTCCAGCCCAGCACATTCAAGTGCTTGGCGAAAGCTTGGTGGTCCGTTAGGACGCCTACAAGGAGCAATCGCTTCTCCTCAGAGATAGAAGAAACGACGCTGACCCCCCGCAGATGTCCGGGCGTAGTCGTTTAGTCTGTCTGCACCCATCGCAGTTACGTCAACGAGCCCTGTGCTCACGAGAAGCCCAAGTATCAATGGCAGACGTGACAACAGATACAGGCAGACCTAAAGCAGGTTCGGGTCTTGAGAAAACCTCTTCTGAGCCTAGTCTGGCAAGCTCATCAGATGGATACCAGTGTGACCTGGTACCCAATCAAGATTCACTTCATTTAGCCTTCCGACTAAGTTCAACGAATGTTTGAGTTGGAGAGGTGGGTATAGTCCCCAAATGGAGAATCCGTGGACCCCTGGGAAGGACATCTTTGAAAAGACTATGAAGAGGTTAAAGGGCACCTGCCGGTTTCCGAAGAATAGGGGTTTCCTGAGGGGCTACATTAAGTCATTTGGTGTGCCTATGCGAACAGAAAAGATGACAAAGCTGACTTGTGGAACTCCACAACATAAAACATGTTCCTCTTCCTTTCAGCACGGTGCACCTGATGACACCACCTAGGATCGCTCGCAAAGCCGATGTATCGAAGTATATATGGCTTAAGCTTGGTGTCTTTACTGCGGGCTAGGAGATTAGCAGTGTGAGTTTCGGCTATTTTAAAACACCACACAGAGTCCTCCCTGAACGAGAAGCCGTTTTGACATTGGGATAGTATTCGAGCAATTTAGCTTAAACATTCTAGGTGTCACCCTAAACGAGGTGTCAGCCTACATTGCTTCAAGACTACTACTAGGATACCCGGACGGAATGGTCTGCAGAAGGCGACAAGTTATGGTCACTGGCGTATTTCCACGAGTGATCCAACGGGGGGTCAATTCCGTCAGAAACTACATGATGAATGCCTAAACAAACTTCTATGCGCAGAGATGTGCTGAGGAGCATTATAGGTGAAAAACTCGTGCTAGAACAGACATAGGTGGAAGCTGACATTGAATGGAACCAACCGTACCTGAAAAGACAATTTGGCACCATGCGGTGCAAGGCAGCCAACACCGCATCAGTCAGGGAATCTAAAGTTTGGAATAGTTGGGAGTCTATAGCTACGAACTTGAGTACATACCACCAAAACTACCAAAAGCTGAATACGAACATGACGTCGGACAAAATGAAGCACTGGTATGAGCTCCTAGAAGAATGTTTTGCAAAGGTCTTCGAGGCCGAGTTTTAAAAACGCGAAAAAGACACGAACTGCGTACACAAGCCTGTCAGTGGTGACCTTAAGAGGTATTCTTGAAAAAAGTCCAAAATGTCGCTTATAAGGAACCAACAGTCTTGTTTTTCTTTTTCTTTGATGGGAATCATGTTATCAAATTTGAACAGAGTTTTTAGCATAGGGCTTCGCTATTTGTTCAGCTGCTTCCTGTCTGCTTCTTGAGCCATACCACTGCCGGATCCAAAGGTTGAGTGTTTGATTTTTAGGTTTTTGTGGTTCTTTTTGTTGCTTCTCTGGGCTCTCGGACCTGGCGGATTAATTGTATCTTTTTTTCTTACGCCAATCCTGAATTTTTAGCTTGACCCGTTTCCGAGAAAAAGAAGATTTCGCTGGGTTCAGATGAAATTTTGACCGGTTCACTTTTTCCGGTAACCGGGTGACGACCCAGTATTGGAACTAGTGGGTTGACGGTAGCTTTTTTGTTACGCCTATTGGAAATTTGTAGCTTGACCGGGTTCCAAGAAAAACACGTTCCAAGAAATTTTTCGTGTTGCTATTTGAAGCTAGCGAGCACACTACAACGGCTGAACAGAGGACCCGGCGGGTCCTTTTTTTTGTTACGCCTATTAGAAATTTGTAGATTCCACTAGCTTCAGATGAAATTTTGTCCCAGTTCATTTTTTCGGTACGCAGGTGTCGACCCACCATGGAACCCAGTGCGTTAATTGTCAATTAACTACGAATTCGGGATGGGCGTAACAAAAAAAGCTACAAAAAAGCTATAACTAACCCGCCGGGTCCACTGTGCGGGCGTTAAAGTGTGCTCGCTAGCTTCAGAGAGACGTTTTCCTGGGGTTGCTAGGTCCACACCCATGCTGGAGGGACAGGTTATAAGACCTTTCCATGTTAAAAGGGGGCCGAAAGCTTCCATATTACCATAACGCGAGTCTTATACGAGCTTCTTACCGAAGAAAGGATAATCGAGGTAAGGCAAAATATATCTAGATATTAGGATTAGTAAGCGACTGTTTTAAATTATTTTTTTCTCAAAAACAGGCCAACTTTTTACCTCTCAACTTGCTTTCTTTGTGGCTAGCGCAATCCTTTCTTATCTTACTTATATAAGGTGGGGCTACAGTCCGGCGTGGATCTGGGCCTCAGTCAACAAGCTTCGCCAGCCAGCTCTGTCTCCAGTTTAGCTCTCGAAGTTGGCTGTGGTCTCCTTCCACTTGCCCATGCTACCTGAGTTTCGGTGCTCCTCTATACTGCGCCGTCGCTGTGGGGTGGACTCGAAGATTTTCCGGGTTTCTAGATTACTTATAAATTAATAACCAATACGACAAACTCACCATTACCTTTTCATATTTATCTCAAAATTTAAATAAAACCCCAGAGAAGTGAGCACATACAAACCCCATTTACACCCGTGCCTGTATGATTGTTCACTTCCTTTTCTGATTTAAAAAATCCACTGAAGAGCTTAAGAAAAACACCCACAAAACACCTAAGAATATGCATACACCCCTCTTTAATGTTGGTCTTATACAAACTTGATGGCTGCAAACATCTTAATTCCAAAAATATTTTCCAGAGAGCTCCTTAACTATATCTACCTACGCTCTACACTTTTGAAAGAGCGTCGTGCACTCCATCAGCCCGTTCGAGGTAAAACAAATCCTCCACTCGAAGAACAGAAATTAAGGAGCATGACAAGTTCACAGATCTTAATTGCAGGATGTTTGCACAAGAAATGAGAACTGTGTTCCCAAGGAAAAAATCCTCCCAGCGACACGAACGACAACGCGACGATGAAACTCAAAACCTTAATGCGATTGTGTGTGCAATCCTCTGTTGCACTACTCGGTTCCGGCCGCCCGGTCGCCCGCCGGTATCAAAGGATCGAAAACATTAGCGTGACCAAAAGAAGAGCGCACACACTTTCCAAGGAATCTGCAATTTGCAGCTCATTGCTGATGGGTGTAGCCTCTTTCGAACCCTAAGATGGCGGCGGATCCCTTTGTTACAATTAAAACGTCGTTCACCCAAACTCCGATGTTAATTGCTTCGTGGAAATGTCCTCCCTATCGTAGGTTAAGGAGTTTCTCGCAGTTTTTTTCCCCTGAATTTTCCCTTCAATGCGGAATGGTTAAGCCATAGAAAAATGGGTTTAAACATTTGAAAAGCGATTTTCCCTGTGAAAACATAGTGAGATGCACATCCCACTGCCGTCTATACCCATGGAAATATTTCTTCCCCCCCCACTTTGTGGCTAAAAGCTGTGTTCGACTGCAGATACACCTCGCAGTACAATTAAAATGTCCGCCTTTGGATCACGCGAATCGCGCGCGCGGTAATGGTCTCACTTCTGCATTAACGGCTAACCATCAGCAGCCGCGCGCGAACCGCCCCCGACAATTGTGGGGGGAATTTTTCTTGCATTTAACCCTTCGTTAGGGGCGCTTTATTTCCTCGTTTAATATATCTAAGTGCACCATTAATGGTTCTGGTTCAGCCACCGAATGAGCTTGTTTGAAGCCCTGCAATTTCAACAACGACCTACATATTCGAAAGTTCGTTGCCAGAGACCCTTGTGCCGGGGCAGTTTTTTAAGGCTCTGGATAGGGTGGAGGTATAGGACCTCCTGCGCACATAAGGTGATGTAATTTTCTGCATGAACTCACCGATACCCATTATGACACTGCAATTTTCTTGGACAAGTGTGAGGTTTTATTATCATGGAACTTTATTTTACCAAATGAAGGGCGTGTTCTTCGAAGTCTACCCTTCGATTGCATCGGTTGTAATAATAAAGTCGTAATTGAATATGAACGAAAGAGTTATGTGGGATGTGTAGGCAGGCACAAATAGGACCTCACGGGAAAAGCTTGGTATTTTATTTGCCTGGTTTCACAGGGTCGACGACCTTTTATCACAGTGAAAGCGAGTCAAAAACATCAAATCCCCTAAATTCCCATTTACATACGACCTGATTATATATACAAAGCCCCGCGTCGATTCCTTTCAGGGATTCCAATATTTTTTTGCCCCTTCCCGCCCGCACTCATCATGGCATGAATAAACTTCGAAGCTAAAGCATTGAATCAGCGAAGGCAAGTGAGGGCAGGGCACGACATCGCACACATCTACAAAAAGGACGAACTGCTCACCACGTATGCCAATGGGGTCCTAGCTATAGGCAAGAGCAGCAACACTCGAATATGATTTTCCTTTTGAATTCGATTTGAGTTGCGCCATCAATCAAAGCAAAACCGCATGATTTATTATTTGACATGATGGATAAGGCGTAAAATATCCTTTCAATCAGCTTGTACGGAGATGATGTGGAACCGCACAAAAAAAAATATGTGTGTGTGAGAGAAAGAATGGGAATATGGGGAACCAAAAAACATACTCTCAAAGCCGGTTGCGGTGGTGGCACAAAGTGTGACGGGTAAAAGGACCCTTTTAACTTGGTGCAAAATTCAAATAACCCCAAAGATCATATAAAACCACAGATAGCTTCTTTGTAGTTTTAGATCCTGGATAGAGTCAAGTACCCAATGTACACGACTGGTTTTAGTTGTCTATTTGGTCTTAGCCTGAATTGAAGCTGAATGTTACTGAAATATGGTTGGGTGAATTCAACAAAAAACAAAATCAGTCCTTAAAACAGCTGCCATAAATTGTCATGAAAAAATTCTCTCTGATTTGTCTCAAGATAAGTAATCGAGTGATCTTGAAAAGCTTTGCTTACCTATGCTAAAAAGCATATGATTCTTTAAAACAACTGAGCTCGAATTGAGTCAAAAAAAATGGATTCTTATATGTGATGGGCTTAAAAAAATTGATTAATAGCATACATCCGCTTCTGAATTGGTAAGAGCGATCTTGGAAAGCTTTAAGCGCTCCCAAACAAAAATTATCAGTCCGTCGAATTGCCCCAAATTAAATCAAAAAAATTGTTGACTTTGATGAGCTACAGGAATGTATGAATAGAAAATTTTGATCCGTCTCTGGATTGATATTAGGGAGTGATCTTGCAAAAGCTTTTTTTAATTTTTTGTCAGCAAAAAAAAGGCCACTTCATATTATCTTAAAAAAATTATAGACTTGGAAAGGATACAAAGCTACATGCATGGCAAATTTTGATCCTTTTCTGGATTGATGTGGAAGAGTGATCTGGAAAGCTTTTGGCCCTGCATAAAAAAAATGCACCAGTCATTAAAACGACTGCAAATATAATAAATTATTATCCGATGGGCAACAACAATGTGGAAATAGCGAACTATAATCCATTTTTGATTAATATGAAGGAGTGATCTTGGAGAGCTTTTAGCGCAAAAAAAAACAAAAAATTTCAGGCCGTCAAATGGCCCCAAATTGATGAGCTACGGAAACGTATGAATAGAAAATTTTGATCCGTCTCTGGATTAATATTCCGAAGTGATCTTGCAAAGCTTTTTTCATTTTTTCTCAGCAAAAAAAAGGCCACTTCATATTATCTTAAAAAAATTATAGACTTGGATAGGATAGAAAGCTACATGCATGGCAAATTTTGAGCCTTTTCTGGATTGATGTGAAAGAGTGATCTTGGAAAGCTTTTGGCCCTGCATAAAAATGCACAAGTCACTAAAACGACTGCCAATTCTAAATTATTGATTCCGATGGGCTACAACAATGTGGGAACAGCAAACTTTAATCCCACTCTGGATTGATATGTAAGGGTGATCTTGAAAAGCTTTAAGCTTTGCCAAACAAAAAATTTCAGTTCGTGAATAGCCCTCAAAATTGTCCAAACAAATTTGACTTTATTGAGCTACATGTATGTATGAGTGTTAAACATATTGCTCGGTCTCTGAATTTATATTCGGGAGTGATCTTGCGGAGCTTTAAGATCTTCATTCGCAAAACTTTCTTCGAATAACGAATAATAGTCCATAAAAAACGTCCGCTTATATTGACTTAAAATAAATTATGGGCTTTGAGTGTTTAAGTAGAAAACTAAGCTCCGTCTCTGAATTGATAATGTGGAGTGATCTTGCGGGGTTTTTATTTCTTCGTCAAGAAAACGTTCTCCGAATAACATACCAGTCACTAAAAAATTCGCTTTAAACTTACTTAAAAAAATTACGGTCTTTGATGGGATGAAAAATTTATGATTATAAATTTTGATCCATTTCTAGATTGATATACTAGAATGATCTTGAAAAGCTTTTGGTCCTGCCCTGAAAAGAACCACCAGTCCTTATAACGACTGCAAAGTTTGTCTCAAAAAAATTATTGACTCTGATGACCTACAACAATGTATGAATAGCGGACTTAGATCGGTCTCTGGATTGATGTACGAGACTGATCTTGGAAAGCTTTAAGTTACATCTAAACAAAAAATATAAGTTCGTATAACGACTATTCTAATTGGATTAAAAGAATTATGGATTCTGATGAGCTAAAACAACTCATGAATAGTGAATTTTGATCCGTCTCTGGATTGATGTGCCCGAGTGATCTTAAAAAGCTCTTGCCCTCAAAGCAAATAATAAATAGTCTACTAAAATAAAAGTCCTTTAACCGGATGCAAAAATTGTTGTAGAAAATATGGATTTTCATGGAATTCGAAAGTGTGTTAATAAATAACTTTGATCCGTCTTTGGGTTTATATGCGAGACTGATCTTGAAGAGCTTTTTGATGTAGTAAAACGAAAATACTAGTCTTTTTAAACGGGTGGCCAAAATGCCTAAGAAGAACTGTTAATTCTTGGGCAATAACAGTGTGTGACTTGCTTTGCAAGAGTGATCTTACCAAATATAGTGATCTTGCAAAATATAGCAAAATATAGTCAACCGTTTAAAATTGATATAAATTCTTTTTTTGCGTTGATCGGATTCGAAACTTTTGCTATGAATCGCCATTTTTGATGCAGTTCTGGCTTGATGCGAATGTGATCTTGCAAAGCTTTTGGTTTTTTGCGTAAAAATAAATATCAGGGTTTAAATAGACCGCCTTAAGTTTTGTTACAAAAATGATTGACTTTGTTGAGCTACAATAATGTTTGAACGGTAACCCTGATTCATCTCTAGACTGATATTCGGGAGTGATCTTGCAAAGCTTTTAGTTCTTCGCAAGCAAAAAATATCAGTCCACAAAAATATTGATTTTCATGGGGTAATAATTATGTGTCAAAAGCAAAGTTTGATCCGCCTCTGGGTATGCCAGAGTGATCTTGGAAAGCTCTTCCGTAGTGCCTACAAAAAAATATCAGTCCTTGAAATGGCCATCTTAAGGCGTCCTCATATATTATTTTACTTTGATGGGATACAAAATTATTTATGAAAAGAAAATTTTGATCGGTCTCAGGAATGATATATTTAAGTGATCTTTGAAATCATTTAAATTCACCTTAACATACAAAAGACGCCCAGAAGAGAACGGCGAAACGTCGAAACGTCGGTGAAAAACCATGAATACTTCTTCTCGTTTAACAACCCTTGTGACCAAAGCAGCGGGAAGCATCGAACTTCATTAAGGATCGAATTTGGTCAAGGTTCTCATCGAAACCAAATAAGCAATTTTTAAAACGACCCTACCAAATCAATAAACATATATTCGCAAATCACAGAAACCACTAGTCCCGACATGTTGTTTTCACAGGAAGCATACTTACACTACTCCAACAGTAAACTATTTGTAAGACACATGTCATCAGGACTGCAAGTCCTTTTGGCTGCAAAAAATGCGAGTTGCGGACGTATGTTTATATTGACGTATTGAAAGTGGTGGCCGCCTGATGATAAAACAACAAACTTATTTTTAAAATGACAACTGTATTACTGAACTTCCACATCACTCACTTTATAATGCGGGGCATCATCCCGTCCATTGCCACCAATTAACTTCTCAATCAAACTTTTCAAAAATTACCCCAGCGCTCGCGTTGAGCTACATGCCGGGGCAATAAAATGGCCTCACGTCATGTCGGCTCTGGGTTTCGCTAACCGAAAGCCTAAAACGATTTGCCGCACTGAACGACGACGACGTGCGACGTGAGCCCTCTGCCATAGTGCATCATTCATTGCATGGCACCGCACCACTTTGCTGTCAAACGGAACACGTGCTCCATCCGCTGCTGCCGCCACCAGAATGCGACCACCGTCACAATCGTACGTCCGCTTTGATTAACACCGACCGACATCAATCGATACACATATTCGGTGCGGTTGTGCACAGTTTTCAATTTGCCACCCACCCATGACCCGAACGCGCGGCCATCAGGTTTGCATCGTTTTGGATTCGGACTAATGTGACCCTAATGTGACCCACTTATTAGGTGCGCACTTCGATATCACACCGAGTCTAGTCATTGGGTTCATGCCATTCAAGCTCGTTTGGGTCATTAGACAAACAAAGAGAATATCCTTATATCCACTGGAATATAGGCCTCATGCATATCAGGATGCACGGTCACATCACGCAGATACCCATATTCATTGGCATTACGCTCGTATTACCGATAATTTAATTTTGAAAATTCTCGCCCATTTGTGGTGCTGAATGATTTATTCTGACCAAGTGACGTACAGGGAGTCAGTACAGGCGTGTGTAGTTGCTGGCTGAACAATAAACTTTTCAAAATGCCACTCGGCCTACACCTTGTCGGAGTTTAATGGAGAGTTTGTGTTGCACAACAAGAACTCTACCATCGATCAATCATCTGACTCACTGTACCCGTGTGTGTGTGGGAACAATTCCATTCGAATCCTGCTTAAGGCTCCGCGAAATACCATCAGCACCAAAAAACGTCAAACGAAAGCCACATTCTCGGAATGGGTAGGTACATCAGATGTTATAAGCGAACCTCGCACTCGCGCGCTCAATATATGCGGATATATGGAAACGAGGACCTCGGCGGCGCATTATGCAGGATGTGCGGTTGAGCGTGTTCCATTAGCGGAAACCGACATTTTATTGCCTCAAAATTGTGTTTACTTTCATTTGGCTGAGGTAATTTTTGCTTGGTGGTAAAAATGCTGTATCTGTGGTCAGATAAATGCCTATTAACGCATTGCTGCATCTATACATAGTGGTAGGTACTGCATGCGTGTGACAGATGTATCCTTGTTTATATATGTATTCCATGTGATGAGGACTTGATATGCATGCAATTTATTCTACTCCATAATGCATGGACGCAGATACGCGGATACTCTGCTGTAATTTAGTAAATTGATCGTGTAATTTCAACTAGCCCGAGTTATTTTAATGTGGTAATCCTGGAAAAACTATATTTTTCCCTCAATAATGTAATTCACTTAAGGATGAGCTTGTTTTCGTTATTCATTTGCATTCAGCCGGCTTAGATTATACATGTGTATTATTGCTGTGAACGTGCATTAAATTGTAATTTATCCAATTTTTTTCCTTTTCGAAATTGATGCTAATAAACACACAGGGATATTACTGAAAATTGTTTTTCAGGTTCGATGGGAAACACTGTAAGTGAGAGCCTTAAGCATTGAAACATTCAAGTTCCGCTTGGGCTTTCTATAGGATATTATATCTCTTTTAGTACCAAGTTAGTATTTTTCAAGTAGAGAGTAGGCTTAAGTCTTTTTCTGGTATGGGTAATGTTACATTGCTCCCCTCCTAAGCATGTTCGTTCTGGCTACAGACACCATCTCAACTTTCGTTAAAGCGATATAGACGACGCACATAAAAGTTGTTCCGAGACATTAAATTGAGCAGTAATCATTCACTTTTGCTGGGGTGTTCAATATCGGAAGACTTTCGCTTGGTTACAATGTTTCTATAAAATTGGAGAAAGCGGACTTTAGAGAAAGAAAGAGATTATGAGGTGGTCCTTTAGCAATATAGTCGAACTTTTAGCAGTCCGCAACATTTACACCACGTCGGCGGCCCCGAAAAGATTAAGATTTGCACAACAGTAAAGCCTGACGTCTTAGATAAGGACTCTATGCAAGGGAGTCCGATGCCCCTGTAGTTTGCGAAGTCAGTTGGGTCTATTGTTGGACGATTCGAAATCATTTGTTCGATAATTGATTTATTTTCTTTGCTTCATAGTAGAATCGTTCGGGTTAGTGTGTCTTGAGCCTAGTGGATCCTGTTTTTACATATAAGAATATGTTTACCTCCTTTTGGTCAGGAGAATAACGTTTATAGGCCAAGCTTGAGTTGTTCATTCTGACTGGCGTCGGAGATCGTGCCCTCAAAATAGAAAAAAGGAGTCTCTCTCTCTTCCAGTCTGAAAAAGTCTATTTTTAGTCTGGAGTCATTGAAGCTTACTGTAGGAACACAACACGTATAGCCTTTTTAAGTCGCAGGGTCAGTAGGAAATCAAGGCGGATGAAAACACCTCTGGCTGCTTCGAGAGCAAAATTCTTCAGACGATTTACGGTCCCGTCTGCATAAGTGGAGACGGGAGGAGGAGATAATATAATATCGAACTGTACGGGCTGTACAGCGACACCGACCTAGCCACGATGGCTGGGCTATCTAGAGCGGATGGAACGCCCCGGCCGGAAAAATGGGACGGGAAGAAGGGACGGGGTAGTAGAGGAGCACCAAGACTCATGTGGCGCACCCAAGTGGAATGGGACCTCAGTCAACTTCGCGTGCGAAACTGGAGACCCCAAGGTGGAGACAGAGTTACTGGCGAAGCATATTGGCTGAGGTCCAGATCCACCTCGGACTGTGGCGCCACCTTAAGTAAGTAAGAAAGTGAGTAGGAAAATAGAAATGACACTCAAAGGCTTAGTCCTGCCTGATGTGTACAGAGCTTGGACTAAAACCATCAGAACTACTAGCCCACAAAACTGGTTCGAGAAAATGTCGAGTGACTAAAGAGGTACTTGAAATAGCGAAGCAAAAACTGCAGCAATGATGAGAATCCTTCAAGGAACTCCCTATAGACTCCCTATGTCGGACGGACTACAATTTCTTTCACAAGCCGAAAACAAATCTTGTAGTTACAAGTGAAGAATACTAGAACCGAGAAGGGCCACAATGGCTTGAGGACTCATTAGGTACAGCTCCTATCTGGATGCCAGCGAGATATGTGGGTCTACAAAAAAGTTCAAGGAGTAGCGGTAGGTTTTTCTTGGGTAAAGTGGGGAAACGCAACGATCACCAGCTGTTTCATTTCTCATTTCACACCAAATGAGCCCACCTGAGCTCTCGAAGCACTCGGCCCACTGGAGGGCGTAGTGCGAGAGGTCAAAGGCAGCGTCATTGTTTCTAGAGATTTCAATGCCAGGGCTTGTTCACTGGGAAATGTCTAACGCAGACGCAAGAGGAAGACAAATTCTGGAAATGGCTGCTAGGCTCGGTTTTAATATGGCGAACGTTGGCTACGTCCCTACCTTTAGGTGACTAGGGTGGTCGAAGAAAGGAAAAACCAAAGTTCCGTATATGCAAGAGCCAGCAAAGGGTGGGGCTGAAACTACGACACCCCGGTCAGCCGAACTGTCGGAGCGCAGAAGTCCAGTTAAGCGCGGAGCAATAGAAATAGCTAGCCTAAGACGTCGCTACTTTTACCTCGACACAGATACCCATGGGAAGAAAAAGACAAGCCGAGTGAACTGAGAGCTCACAGGCAAAATTGACATAAGCAAGATCAGAGCTAAAGAATGCTATTAACAGAAGTAAGAAGCGAAAGTGGAAGGATCTCCATCAATGCGCAAACTTGGAGTACAGGCAAGGAAAATTTTGTATTCGCTTTTTTGAAATGACACAGCCAGGCCACCTGACACGTACTCCGGTCGGCCTAAGGAGATAACACCATTTATCTTAGAGGAACTAATAGGGTGTATCGAATTCCAAAGCACATAAAAAAGAGATTAACGCAGGAAGATTAGAAGTTAATCCCAACGTGTTTCCACTGGAAAAGACGAGATTTACTTGACGTTTGCTTTCATTTTTGACATCTTGCAATGAACTAGCAATGTTTGGTCGTTACGTTCTCGTTTTGAGTTCGTTTTGAGTTTATTTTGGCTCCTGATGGGCAGCTTAGATTATCTGTTTTATTTTTAATCGCCACCAATTTTTTTTACCGAACTTAATGAAATAACCTAAAAAGTAATACAAAACTCTAAATATGTTGATGTGATTTCGGTCCGCAAAGGCGAAAGTAGACCAACTTGATCAGCATCAACTGGCTTCACAAAAGACGGAAATAGTGTTACTTACCAGGAGACGGTTATTCCAGTCCATGTGGGATTCCAGGTGGAGCCAGAAAGGATAATCCCAAAGTTTAATAAGTGCAACAAGTTACCATTGTGTAACCCAAGCTTGTAAATTTGCCTACTGAAATCATGAAAAGCTGCACCGGAACGCGTGGCAGCGATGTCATTAAGTGAGATTATGGCAAACATCGGTGAGCCAAATAAGAATAAGCGGAGACCGTTTATGCCTGTATTGTTCGTCATATGTAAACAACCAGACAGGATATAAGGTATACCTACTTATATCCTGTCTTATTTCTTGCAAGCATCTAGTTGCCGCCTCTGCTGAAATGAAAAAGAGAAAAATTGACGGCAAAATTACATCTCGAGTCTACGCTCGCTGTAGGTCAGCCATATTTCCAACAGTTTGTCATATTTACAGAAGGAGATGTTCTTGAGACCGGGCTCTGTTCAAAAGGCATGATTTTTAGGTGGAGAGATTTATTGTGGGGTTGCCAGAGTACTACTCCTTTTAGGAGTAAGGCGAACGGGAACTCTGATGATTTGAGTAGAACGCTTGGCTACAACGAGATCATTTGGGGCTGGTTTGCTTACTGGTGGTTTAGGAACATGCGGTAATGACATTGTTTCCAGGTCCAGAAGCTGGTAGGCTGGTTTCAGGAGTTGTATAAGCCTAAACCTCCTTTGGCTAGTTTGTATACGTACGGCCTACGGTCTGCTGAAGGATGTCTGCAAAGGCCGCTGAATTGGATGTTATATGTGGGTGCGCACGTACACATGGGAAATGTTGTCGAGATCCTTGGGTATGAAAATAGGTTTTGTCTGGCATTTGGTAAAAGTAGGCAATATTCGTTGGTGCGCCTCCCTCAGCTGCTGAAGAAAAGCAACACTTACTTACTTACTTAAGGTGGCGCTACAGGCGGGGTGGACCTGGGCCTTAGCCAAGAAGCTTCTCTAGACAGCTCTGTCTCTAGTTAGCCGTCTCCAGTTTCGCTCGCGAAGTTGGCTGAGGTCCCCTTCCACTTGCGTGCGCCACTTGAGTATCGGTGCTGAGTCTCGGAAGAGAAGCAACAGCTTCCTGGATATTGCTAGAAGCTGATAAAAAGTCTCCTGGGAGTCTTAGTTCCGTCCCGAAAATTTACTGCGCGGAAGAAGGTCTCGACGAGTTAATCATTGCTATAGGAGTGCCTGTAGCCAGCTATCAGGCAGATGAGTGATGATGGTTGTCTTCAATGTTCGATGCCCAATGAACTCATGAATGCAGGAAATAAATTTGCACCCTAGGAGCTATGCATATCTACCGACTCAAGTTGCCGTTCCTAGTCGGTGGCTAGGCGAAGCGGACGTCAGCGACTGTGGCAGCGATGATGTCTTCAACTGCAATCGCTTCTGGCCGTCGTGTCGCATGGCTAATAAGCGTGAGCAAGTACCAAAAGTCAGGACAGATCGGAAGTGGGCCGATTCTCGAACTTTTTAGCGGCCGAAAATGTTCCCAGGTTCGGAGTTTTCGCTTCTCTGACAGGCAAGGCCGGCGCCCATCCATTTCTCCATGCCCGAGGTCGTCGAAGACCAGAAAAAACGCAGTGCCACTAAACTTCGCGATTCTGACTGACTGAGGTAGTGCCACCGAACTCATGGGCAGCACGCCTATATGCCCGTGGAATGGGTGATTATACACAACATATCCTCCGCAAAGGGTGTGAAATATGGGCAGGGACCCTCAACCTAGATAAATATATAATAGTAGAGTGGCGCAACAGCTCGAGGTGAACCAGGGCCAACTTCTCAACAATGTATGCTGGTGTGTTAATTTCTTTACATACAAGGGGACCTACAATTTTTTGCCGAATACGAACGGCACTTTGAGATGTTTTTCAAGACAATTAATACTTTCGGAGGGCTTGTCAAACCCTCGCGGAGGTGGGGACCGTGAAAAAGAACAAGTCTATTTTTTTCAGGTGACGATGGCAGGATTCGAACCCAGACCTCCGGCGTAGTAAGCACACACACTAACCACTACGCCACGGCACCCCACAACCTGGATAAATACAGGAAGAAAATTTGGCCGGAAGCCCTCCTCATTACAAGTTTCTACCGCACTGTGTCGGAAACATCTTCCCTCGCAGTGACAGGAGTAAAACCCATATGATCTTCATGACTAACAATGAAGAGAAAAATATATCTACGACAACAAAACGAAGATAGAACCTAAAACGACATTAGCAGCAGCTAGAGAGCTCTCAAAAATCAGACAGTAAGGCATGTGGAACTCAGAGTCTAGAGACAGATATGAGAGACAGATATAAGAGACGTTGATGCTTGAACGAGACGATGCCGAAACATGGCGAAGTAAAGTCTTACAGCACCCAATTCTTTACCGGATATTTTAACCAATACCTCTACGGTGAAAAAGGACAGCTCACCCTGCCAGACAGCTCATCTTGCCTTTCTTCGATTGCAGCAGGTGGACATTGCAAAGGATCATATACTTCAGTCTGAAATAGGCATCCCCTACTCCAAAAATGTGGTCCAAAAGATGATCTCCATCGAACTCGATTGGATAAAAGTATGTTCTTCCATCGCAGAAATCCTGAGAAATGAGAATCGAGAGTAAGGCGCACATTTTCCTTTTCCAAATACAAACGTGAAGCTTAAGCGTCAGGAGAAATAAATCTGGACACAGAGGAAAGTGAAAAACTTAAATTCCCCGGGGGAAAGATAACGATAACAACCTGGCGTAATGCGAAAGTGGGTCCAAGGAGGGTGCTAAAAGGCTTAAAAAAGTTGTGTGATTATGTTTTTTTATGTGTTAGAGTCCCAGGATTCAGCATTCCACAACCTCAATGAAAAAAAAAGACATGGCGTATCCTGTGCTGCCAAGTAGAACAGATTAGCAGATCAACACTCAGAGATAAACGCTATATTATCAAATTATTCTTTCTTGAAACCCTCCTTCGGTAAGGGCATCGCCGAATCAGCACCATTTCAAAGACCTTAAGTCCTAGGTTAGGCTAAGTTGGAAGTGTTACTTGCATTTGGTGCAAATTCAATCGGTGGCCAGATTGGCCCATTGTGATAACCCTTGTAAGATAGGCAACCATGGTTGGACACATGTCTGAACCAGGCTGGTTCGGCTAGTAAGATCTTTTAATAAATCCTTTTAGGTTTAGTAGTGATATTCCTGCCAGGTCGTCCAGGCTATCAAAGAACCTGACTGCTTAAAAGGTTAGTCATCGTTCTTGGAGAGCTGAACAGTGGAAGAAAAATGTTCTATAGACCCAATTTCTTCTTCATTCCTATACAGCTTCTACAGAAGTCGCTTGCAAAGATTCCCATTCGTGTAGCCATGACACCAATGGTGCAGCGTCCTGTGACTACATCAACGGAGTGTTGTTGAGCCTGACCTTTTAATAAATCTTTTTAGGTCTAGTAGTGATATTCCTGCCAAGTCGGCCAGATTGTCAAAGAACCTGACTCCTGAAAAGGTTAGTCGTCGTTCTTGGAGAGTTGGACAGTGGCAGAAAGAGTGTTCTATAGCTTCTACAGAAGTCGTTTGCAAAGATTCCCATTCGTGTAGCCATGACACCAATGGTGCAGTGTCCTGTGACTACACCAACGGAGTGTTATTATGAAGTTTCTTAGCTGAGGGATGATAGAAGGGTCGTTGTTTCGTCTCTCATATACCTTGACTACCTTATGGCGTGGTTTTTGATCATGTGCCTATTCCTGCGTATAGTTGGATCTTTCTCCCTCATTCTTGCCAAGAATTTGCCAGAGCTTTAATAGCCAGATCTGGGCTACCAGAGAACCAGCGTCCTTCAGCAGTCTTTCCTCTGACTCGGAGTCTATTGTTGAGACGTTACTGGACTGTGGGGAAATGGCTTCTCCCAGTGCGGCCATGTCTAACAGGGGGCTCTCGGCTGAGTGATGACTTCTGCCGCTTCGCTGGTTGTCCATTGTCTAATAGGCTTCTTCTCTACTATTCTTTCATTAGGTAGCTCTGCCTTCACACCCCTGATTATCAGTGTATTCTTCCATGAAAGTAGGGTCCTCAATAATCCGTGATCCTGCCGCTTCCGAAGAAACGAGTGGATTTACACTAGTGTGCGTTCCAACTGGAGTAATGTTTCCATGTAGTTGTCCTTCCTTCATTAGTTAGTTCTGCTACATTCTTAAATGCATTACCCGGCTGCTACCGCGCGGAGGCATAACTTACATTTGAGAGTGACCGGATGAGAATCGCCATACCTAGAAAGCTTTCAGCTCCTCCGACCACTCCCTAGCAACCTTAAGTACTAACTCTTTGTACTCTTGCAGGGATACATTGCCAAAGTTCTCAAAATTCTTTTGATGTGTTATAAATGCGCTGACATGATGATTGTCAGCTGATGGTCAATTGTCATTTGTCATTGTTCCTACATTGCCACTGACGTCAGTGACATCCTGCCAACGCAATGATGCCTTCCATTGACTGTCTAAATTTAGGTTAAGCCTGTCATACTAAGAAAATTCTTAAGTGTTTTTGTGATGACCCTTTCATAGATCCAGAATGTCACTCGTCCTTTTTTTTTAAACTCCCTTAAAAGTGATAGATGCAAATTCAAAAATTAAAATCTTTTCAGATGAAATAAAAAAATTCCTAAAGAACATGATGATGAGTTTTCTGAAACCCAAGCCTAAGCAAGCCCCAAAAGAGCAACTAAATGTGTCCAACAAATTTAGGTGCCTCAAGGACATACATTCACATCTGACATCTACCAGATTTGGTTCCACCTCTAATGCTCCGCACGTAATGTATATGACATTCATTTCCATCTTTTATGTTATCCTCGTTTTACATCATCTCCATGTTCCGGGTATGTAATCAGTCTCCACTTGACATTAAGTCCTCAAATGGAACTCTGCACCTACTAAAGTAATGTAATATGTTGTTCAGCCTCCAAAGGCCAATGTTAATAAATTGAAATTCCTCTGCCTTTTCTCCAGTTTGAAGGTCCTCGATTCGTGTCGGTGGTGTCGGTCGTCAGTGTTTCCTCCTTTGAACATTGTGTGCTGCGCCCCGTGAAAAACTTAATTAATAAACTTGGACTATTAAGAAATTCATTACGTTGAATACATCTTTATTACATGGAAAACACGCCTGGAAGGATAGCTTCACCATCATCATTCCGTGTTGCCCTTTAATGCATCGATTTATATGCAAGGATAATTCCATCTTAAATCTTTATTAGCCCAGCTTCACAGCAAAGTAATTCCAATTCTCTCATTCATTTCAGTTTTCTCTCAATTTTTTTTTTTTCATTTCGCTCTTTACATCTACTACATCCTCCGAATTTCACTTGACAACTTTTGTGAGCAATTTTTCAACTCTGCACCCTCGGATAAGCATTTCATTGTGGCCGATATGATTCGAGTATAGGACTTCAAAGGACTTTTCGTTTTAAAAAGAACAAAAAATACTAAAAGAAATCTGAAAAAAAAAATCGATAAAGGCAAGAAATTGGAAAGAAAATAGCAAATATCGGCAATTTAGTTGTAATTCCTCTTGGCCGTGCCCACAAGACGTCTCGCCACCATATCGTTGTCATCGTCGTCGGTCGTCGTCGTCGTATCATCGTTATCGTTGTCCTTCCGTTTAATTTTCTTGAGTGTGACACATACACCATCGTTTTGTTTTGTGGTCAAGCATCAGATCAAAGGAGCGAATGGAAGGAAATTGCAAAAGGAAAGCTTCGCCTGTGGTTGTGTGTTTTTTGAAAATTGAATTCGAAAATGATTTTCGTTTAAATCTGATAAATTAATTTTAAATAGATTGGGAAAAACACACGTGGGAGAAAAGTTCTACTCGAGATTCTGAGACTCAAATCCTTTAGAAATGGTATGCCGTGGGCTCCCACAGCTTTTGCTACTTTCAACAGCGGGCTCGTAGGTCCCCAAGTAAGGAACATCCTTAATTTCATGTTTGGTATCAGATTTGGTATCCCTTTGCTTTGGGAGAAAAGATATAGAAATCTTCAAGCCCCCGAATAAGTTCTCATATCGTCACAAAGCCAACAATATAGTGACTTTCAACCTGTTAAGTGCCTCAGCATTTTTTCTCCCCAGACACAACATCAATAATAATTTCGCACTTTTGCTCACTTCAATCAATTTTAATCCATTTCCCAGAGCCTTCAGCACGTCCAAAGTCTAACACAAATCACAGAAATGCATGTGTATACCTATACTCGAGTCAAGAGAACTCTCATAGGACATTGAAATGAATGCATTCAAGCAGCATAAACCAACCGCATACAGCACTAATCCCAACAACCCCCCCAAACGCAAATAGATTTGCCCTTTTATTGTTGCTCCTGTGGAAAATCCGTAGCACGTTTCATGGCTTCGTTCCCGCAGCAAATCCCCATTCAGCAAGCATTCGCAGGAAAAACTGAAGAAAATCCCCTCATATCACTCTCGTGTGCCCGGGTAAACAGTTCTTTTTCTATGAGGTAAACACCAGTCAATGAGTCACTAATCGACCTTCAGCCACTCTTGTGAACATACCAGAACACCATCACCCCCTACAGTCGATGTTGTATGCACGCAGCCTTGAAATTTCTTTAGTACCTATAACTGCCCTTACACAAGCCACCCCCCAGCGCCAGCACTGTGCAAAGCTCAAACTACGCGTTGCACAGGTGGACCAATACTGATACCATACCGCACCCCGGTGCCTTAGTAAATCAATAGAACAATAATATCCCGTAATATAGGGCACCATCAGCGACATTGCCACCCAAGTCTCTCCACATAACAATAATTCTCTCGAGAGTCTTAGAGTCAAGAATAGGGATTACGGATTCGCATCGAAATCTTGAGCTCACATAAACCCTTGGACGAGGTGTGCAGGATGTATCAAGGTTGCCGAGTTAACCTAGTAAAAACAACCATCAGAGTTAGAAATCTATCAGGTGTATAAGGATACAATGGAATCACACAAAAAAAAAAAAAATACCCGAAGGAGAGAGAGAATTTCAAATGAGGCTGAATTCGAAGGAAGCAGGCATCTATTGCTTTTGTCCTTTGACAGAAAGCTTGGATAAGAAACCACCTGCCATTGCCGCGAATCATTCAATGTGTAAAGGTAAGCTTGTTGCTCACGGCCATTGTATGCCGACAGAAGGGATATAAAAAATAAAAGAAGTGGAGGCGAAATCATTTGGGCATTGTCACTGGAATGTATCTAGGGATTACCCATGCCGCCTACTATGCTTGAAGGTAGGATTGTGTTTTTTTTTTTGGGAAGAGCTTTTGTGTTCCGATAGTGTGTTCAAGCGAACGGTTTATTACTTTGAGGGAGTTTTGGGGTATAGATTCAGAATCTATTTTTAATTTTTTTATGTTTTTAAAAGCAGCCATTGTATAAGGAAAGAGGGTGTGGGGGTGCTCACAAGCCCCCGGCTGTCGGAACACGTATTAAAGCTTATTCCAATAGGAGGCAGGGCTTGAGCGATCGACTTTGGCTTTAGTACAGGTGTACGCCGCACCCAACCGGCGTAGAGTCAGAGTATCCGGCCTTCTTCAACGAAGTTGGATAGAGTGGCAGGCATGGACTTCTTAGTCCTGATGGGTGACTTCAATGCTCATGTGGGTACGGAGGACAGTACTTGGAGAAGTGCGATTGGGAGAGACGGTGACACGGATCAAGGCTTTTGCTGTGCTTATGGCTTGTCCATCATGAACACCTTTTTCCCACACAAACACATCCACAAATACACTTGGTACTGGAACAGTTTAAATCAGTGTTCAAAAAATGATTTGTGATGTTCGCGTTTTGAGAGGAGCTGAACTGTCAACTGATCACCACCTAGTGTTGTGCAAATTGCTCTTCAGCGACAGTATTCCTTTGCCACCGAGGCGAAATTCTAGACAGGTGACCCACTTCCGGTGGGAAAGGTTACAGGATGCTGAATCTGATTACAGAGATCGATTTCCACGGTACGTTTCGGAGAAGTTTGAACAAGTTCCCACTGACCTTTCAAATGTAGAGGAGGAATGGCAGCTGTTTTTACGGCAGTCATTGCCTCTGCAAGAAATGTTTGTGGAGTGAAGTGGCTTGCTGTGGCGGCTGGTGGTGAGAAAAAAACTGTGTGGTTCAAGACTCCTGGAGTTCAAGAAGCCATCAGAGTGAAGAAGCGAGCCTATATTGTGTAGAATCAATGTAGAAACTCTATTTCTCGAGCACGGCACACTGGGGGGCGAATAATTTCCAATATGGCGGTCAGAACAGCCAAAGAACAGGCATGGAAAAAGCTCGGCGAGAGGTTGGAGTACGGTAAGAGATATGCAAACAAGACATTATGGCAGACTATTCGCCTGCTCAGAGGAAGGAAGTTGAATATCGTTCAAGGGGTTAAATCCAAAGGCGGTACACTTCTTTCAAATGAGAATGACGTCTTATGCAGATGGAGCGAGTACTTTTCGGAGCGGCTCAATCCCCAACAGGGCACTGAAGATGGCTGGCAATCCCATTGCTGATGAGATTAGGGCGGAGAATAGTCCTACAGTCAATGATGTCACTGCCGCGATGAAAACGCTCAAAGTGGGTAGTGGCTGTTTCACATAAACAGCGAGAGAGCGAGGGTCTTGGGCGAGCTGTCAAATGAATTTCAATCAATGGCAATGTATGCGGCCCTCGCCGAGCTCGACGATTATTATGTCAATGGCTGTTGCGAGTTATGACACGCTGTTGAATGGAGGTTTTTGCTCGAAGCTTATAGGTACTTGTTTGTGAAATATAAACCATATTTGCAATTAAGACGATAAATTTTAAATTTTAATTAAGTCGTCGCGGTGTCTCGCTTCCATTGTGTAGTAACAAGCAAGCTTTTTTTTTTTTTTGTCTGTCGTTGTCGCTGCCGCTCTGCCGCTCTGGTTTGACGCTCTCGTACTTATAGGTACTTGTTTGTGAAATATAAACCATATTTGCAATAAAGACGATAAATTTTAAATTTTAATTTGTCACTGTGCAGTCAAAAAGTCGTCGCGGTGTCTCGCTTCCATTGTGTAGTAACAAGCAAGCTTTTTTTTTTTTTTTTGGTCTGTCGTTGTCGCTGCCGCTCTGGTTTGACGCTCTCGTACTGAATGTAAAATCCGGCCGGAAGTGCTCAAGGAAATGGGCAAAGAAGGTGTTAAAGTGGCAAACAATGTGTCATTTAGGTTGGCTGGGTAAGTGGGAAAGCACCTAGCGATTGGCCAACAGGAGTTATAGTGCCCAATTTCAAAAAAGGGGACAATGGAGACTGCTCTAACTATAGGGGTATATGTCCCTTAAGTCTTCCACGAAAAGTATTCGCGAAGGTGTTGGAAGTGCGTTCCAGAGCTGTGACCAGGCCTTTGTAGCAAGAAAAGCAATACGGCTTTCGGCCTGGTAAAGGCACAACCGACCAGCCTTTAGCCTAAAGTTTTTTCTTGAGGGCCTGGGAATATGCCAAATCGGTCAACGCGTGTTTTGTAGATTTGGAAAAGACCTATGACCGGGTTATTTGAGATAAACTCTGGACAGTTTTGCAGGAATATGCATTGAGTGGGCCTCTTCTGCAGAAGCTGTGTTGGGATAAATGGCGTAAATCCCAACCTTTTGATGGGTGCGTTGGTCTTTGCCAGGGCTGTGCTCGATCGCCTCTCCTCTTCATTGCATATATGGACTGGATGGTGAACCGCAGTCTTAGTGACGAATCTTTCGAAATGGCTGGTATTCGGGTAAGCCTTCTGCTTTTCGCAGATGTATAAGCTATCCTTGCATCAGCCGAGGAAGAACTGTTCGTTCCAACCCTTCCTCATTTTATTCTGACTTAAGGTACGGGTTTTCACCGAAACGGTTACCCTTTTTCAGCGTCTTAACGAAGAATCCTCCCCCGGCAACGGTCTTTATCCAAAGCGGTTACCCCTCCTGCACTCTCCAATCCTTGAAGCTAATTCTCACTTAAGCGGCTACAGCAAACAATAGGTCTAAAATCTACATGTCCCTCACACTACCCGGGATGTAATTAGTAGTACTCCTACAGTAATTGCCATTCTCCCCATCTCTCCCCTTCCCATCATATCCCAGGCTCTTTCCTTAGCTTCTGTTGCCCTCACCCCTCTACCGCCACGGGACCACCAGCACAAAATCCTCACTGGTACGGGTTCATAATGTCTCGGTTACCCCTACCTTCCCCCAATTCTAACGTGAGCCGCCTGTAGTGCGGGTTTACACCGAAGACGGTTACCCTACATCAGTTTCTTGCCTGAGAATTTCCCCCCTGCATGGGTTTACACTGAATCGCTTACCCGTGCACCTTTCCATCCCCGAGGATAATTCTTAGCAGACAAGCAATAAGTACGAACTCATACCGAAATCGGTTGCCCCAGCCGGGCTTTCTCTCATATAGGAAATATTCCTTACTGATCCCCACATCCTTGTCGAGGTCACCCCTCGACCTAAAGCTACTTCCTCCCTCCCTCCAATCCTTATCAACCAGCCCCCTCCACCATTAAGGCGAATTCCCATCTGGGGTCCAACAGTTTCGAGAACACCCTTTCTTTAGGAAGTCTCTTACTGGCCCCCCTCAACTCTGCTGACAGCGATTCACACCGAAACGGTTACCCCCAGCCTTTTTTACCCTCGGGTATGTCTTAACCAATCAAACTTTGACTGGTGACCTTCGGTACAGGCTTATACCGGACCCCCTAACATACCCAAACGGGTAGCTATTTTTTTGGTCCTCGGGCTGGTAACTCCGGTCCTACAAGAGGTATCACAATCGACCTCCTTTGGTCTAAGTGTGTCCCTGCTTACCGGGGTTATCCACTCAATCTAACCTAGTCTCCAACCCTCACCTATGGTCAAGAAATTTGGGTAATGACCGAAAGAATTAGATCGCGGGTACAAGTTGCCGAAATGAGATTTCTGAGGTGCGTTGCTGGTCTTTGTCTTAGGGATAGAGTGAGAAACGTCAGTATTCGCGGGAATCTTAATGTTGAGCAGCTACTTCTCCGAGTAGAACGATCAATTCTTCGATTGTTTGGACACGTTATTCACATGCCCCCCGACAGACTTCCTAGATAGGATATGTTAGCCGAGATACGAGCGTTAGCCAAGAAACAGGTGGTGGGATCATGTAAAGAACATCTCCGAGACCCGTCTGGGTATCACGACTGTGTCTTTTAAGTTGGAGGCGGAGAATCGGGAACGATGGAAGGAGCATTTAGTTGCCCTGGTTCCGCGATCCTTCTAAGAAAAAGCGGTCACCGAAAATGATAATGATGATGATGTATAAGGAAAAGTGATGGAAATAGGCGAACTTTATGACCTTTCAGCTATATGTTCCCCACAACATTCATTTTAAGGGAAAAGCTTTGATTACACAAGCGTTTAGGGCAGAAAAGTTTCCGCGCAGCTAAGACGACTCCTTAACTCCTTAACTCCTCCCTTCCTAGTGCCTTTAATTCAGGCTCCCATTGAAATCTTTCCAAGGCATGAATACGATTGTTTATAAAAATCATGAGGCGTCTCAATCGGGGTTCTCTGATCATGAGGTTATTAACACTTGAGTCGCATGCGTATATGGATTGACTACCACAAAGGGACGAAATCCACGTAAATGCAACATAATCTTGTGATACTTCCAATCCTAATATCATTTCGGTGGCTGTAGGCAATGCTTAGTTTTGGGCTTGGAAGATACAGCTAGCTTGACGGGTTTTCACAGCATCTACCTGTTGCAGTACCTCCGCTTGATTTATATCCATTTTTCTGTGAACTGCTGCCTCGGAGTTCGTTGCAAGGCTCCCTTAATAGTCACGATGAAGGAGTATTCTGATTTGTTATTTCTTACACTCTATCTGAGTATGTGCAAGATTGAGCTGTGTCCTGCCTGTACCAATTGGCGCGAGATTTAGGATTGCCTCAAGCCTAAAAACAGACAAGCCTAGGTATGATAAAGTCTTTAACAATCAAAAGCTGTGATCTGTAGGGAACTGCCATCAACTTACGCAGCCAGATAAAGCGTTTAGTTACTTACTTTATTTGAGGTGGCGCTACAGTCCGGTTGGACCTGGGCCTCAGCCAACAAGCTTCGCCTGCCAGCTTTGTCTCTAGCTAGCCGTCTCCAGTTTCGCACGCGAAGTTGGCTAAGGTCCCTTTCCATTTGCGTGCGCCGCCTGAGTCTCAGTGCTCCTGTACTGCGCCGTCCCTGCGGGGTGGATTCGAAGATTTTCCGGACCGAGGCGTTGGTGTCCATCCGCTCTAGATGACCCAGCATCGTAGACGTTGTGTTTTGACTATTCTGGCTAGGTCGGAACAGCCCGTACAGTTCGATGTTATATCTCCGTCTCTACTCTCCGTCTCAGCAAACGGGACCGTAAACCGTCCGAAGAATCTTCCTCACGACGCAGCCTCAAGTGTTTTCGACCGCCTTTGACATCGTCCATGCTTCTGCACCGTAAAGCACGACTGGGATGATCAGGGTCTTATACGTGGACTCTTTAGTTGCTTGGAGAGAGGGCTTTGCTACTCAATTGCCTTCTTAGCCCAAAGAAACAGCGATTGGCAAAAGTTATCCTTCGTTTGGTTTCAGCGCTGGTGTCATTGACTGAATTGATAGCGGAACCCAGGTAGACGAAGTCCCTAACTACCTCAAAGTTACAGCTGTCGATGGTGATGTTTTGTCCAAGACGTTGGGTGTCTTTTCTTGATGACAGCATAAACTTGGTTTTGCCCTCGTTGACTGCTAAAACCATAGATGAAAAAAATATGTAAGCTTAATAGCTCAGCTCCTTCGAAGAGGAGCTTCTCTCCCTCTGTTAAAACCTGATGGCCCGTTTTTATCAAAGCAAAAATGCAAGACACCATCAAATGTAATATTATGACCAAACCATTTTTACTCTATACGCAAATAGAGCAATACCAATCTTCGCAATACCTCCGCACGTGGAAAAAGCACCGAGTGTTAGCTTTTTGCAAAGGACAATAGATTGAAATCACTTCTTTGTCCTATTGCCACTGGATAAGGACCAAACGCGAATCACGAACGAGTCCCATCGAACGAAACCTTATTTCTTCTCGTCTTTGTCATCTTAAAATGAGAATAGGAATCTGTCTACTTAGAAGGGAGATAAGTCGTCCTGTGCTTTGTTTGTTTGCTCAGTGTCAGCACCGCCGTCTCGGTTGCTTTTTTTTTTAATGCCCTAATCCCCACCGCATTTGCACAAACACCCAGCGCCCCTCCGACGGTATACAATGTGCCATTGTAATCCCTCACCCCCAAAAATTTTCAGTGTAGTTTAAACCTTACAGGGCTGGGATAAGAGAGTGATGAAGGTTTGTGCCTTTGTTTTTCCAGCCAAAACAGGGTGGAGAACAGAAAAAAAAATTTAACAAAAACAACACTGCTGCCTGGATGCTGGGTGTAATACACTCTATCCCGGTGAAAGCCGTAGTATATACAGGATGACACTCACACATTTTGGCAATCTTTTTTTTTTTTTTTTAATTTTCTCCGTTTAGTCGAAAGTCGACTTGGCGGGTGAGAGGTGTCTGTATATACCCCGGGTGGGAAGCTGTTGGCGAAAGCTTTTGTGGATTTTGTTTTTGAAGTGATTATTCGAAAGTAATTTCCGTCTGAAAGATTATCCTCCGCGATAGACTTCACTTTATTAATGGGAGACGCGGCTTCATGTCTTCCTATTTTTTTTTTTATGTCGTTGCCGTCATCGTCGCGCTGTTGCCGGTATATGCTCTTGCCCGGCTACACCCGCGCTAAGCACTTTCAATATTCTGATTGAAATTGAACCTAGTCCTCTTAAGTTGGGGTGGCTGTGTGGACAAAGTCGCGATATTTCAAGGTATACCTACCTATAACGTCTGCAATAAGTTGTGTTTGCAGAAGAGGGCAGCACTGAACAGAAAAATCAAACGGAGAAGTCCCTTCCCATGTGATATGGTAAAGGAGCTTGAGGATAGTCAGCAGACCATTAAGCAGTTTCCAATTCATTTTACCGAGATCTGGGTGGAAGAAAAAATCTCAGCATTCTTCATAGGGCCCGACATTCGTGGCACCATATCATGGCGGGTGGCGGAGCTTATCAGCGACATCTGCCGTTGAAGTAATTTCTCGTTTTTTTTTATCTTTTTTGTGCATGGAAGGCAGAGAAAGTTCTGTGTTCGCACTTTAGCAACACCACAACTGTTGCTGATGGGGTCCTTGCGATACTGCGATAATTCTGTGAATACCATCTCGGCGAGTGATGAAAAGTTTGATGCCAACATATTGGTTAAGGTTCGTTGAACAGAGTATGTGCCTGACGATGGCAATGTACGAAGGAGCCAATGTTCCCTATGCACTGCGTGGTAGGTAACACGCTCCTTAAAGATTATATTATACAGTCTTGGACTCACTGTGGGTTGCTGTGACAAGTTGGTAAATAGTGTAAAATAGAATGCAAGCCTGACGTCCTGTGTTATCAAGGTAAATGAGCATCAATAAGGTCCTGATAGCATACTTACCAGACTTAACTCAGCGGACACAAGGACACACATCCAAGGAATGACGTCCAGACGCAGCACACATTTAACGTCTTAACTATCCACAAACTAATCTAATCCGCAAACGCGATGAAATGCTTCAAGGCAGTGCCGCCAGATCACTTTCGTCTTTGAAAGATTTCTACTTTCCAGGGATCCAATACCAGCTGTCTACTTTAATTAGCTAAGGTGGCGTTACGGCCTGCGCTGTGTTGGACATGGGCCTCTAACCAGCAAATCTTTGCACAGCAAGCAGTTTTGCACTCGAAGTTAAGTCAGATCCCCTTACTCGGTGCTTCTCTTCTGCACCGTCACTGTGGGTGGAATCCAAGATCTTTCAGGCCGGACTTTTGTGTCCATCCGTTTTGGATATTATACTAGAGCTAAGCAAAGGATCTGGTCCTCCAGGTTGGGGGTCGTGCCGTCGGGGTGACTTCCTGGCCACGTAAAGAAACACCAGTCACGAAGCAGAAACAAGCCGCGGATTCGGACGGATTTACTGTTGACGACCAATGCAAACGAGAAAAGGACAACGAGCTCCGGATCTGCACGTGGAATGTTAGGTCCCTTAACAGACCACGTGCAGCCGAGCAACTAGCGGAGGCCCTTAACGACTGCAAAGCAGACATTACTGCCATCCAAGAAATGCGGTGGGACGGGCCGGGCAAAAGAAGGATGAAAACTGCGACATCTACTACGGCGACTGCTATCGGCATCAAACACAGCGCCTATTTGGATGTGGTTTCGTTGTTGGAGGCAAACTTAGGCAAAAAGTCTTGAGCTTCAACCCTGTAAGCGAGCGCCTTGCGACGATCCGCATCAAGGCTAAATTCGCCAACATTAGCCTGATATGCGCAGCTGCCCCCACAGAGGAGAAAGATGACGAGACCAATGATATGTTCTACGAGCTCCTGGACAAAACTTATGAGCAGTGCCCTAGCTACGCCATTAAGATTGTCCTAGGCGATTTTAATGCCAAGCTAGGAAGGAAGGGCATCTTTGGTCGTACTGTCGGAAAGCATAGCCTGCACGACACGACCTCCGATAACGGATTCAGGCTGATCGACTTTGCTGCGGGGCGACACGTTGTGGTAGCTAGTACACAGTTCCCGCATCTCAATATCCACAAAGGGACATGGAGATCTCCCGATCAATCAACCGTCAACCAGATTGACCATATTGCGATCGACGCAAGGCACTCCTCCAGTATCATGGATGTCCGAACTTTCCGAGGGGCCAACATTGACTCGGATCACTACCTTGTTGTAGCCAAGGTACGGCTGCGGATATCCCGACCAGCGCCAAGTAATGGAAATACTGTGAGGAAGTTTGACGTCGGCCGACTACAATCGCAAGAGATCGCCAGGTCCTTCTCCAACCGAGTCTCTCAAAACCTTCTACGAAGTCCTATGCAAACAGCATCAAATATTGATAGCCAGTGGCAACATTGCCAAAATGCCATCAGAGACGCCGCCTCTGAAGTGCTGGGTTTCACACTGCGACCACAACGAAACCCCTGGTTTGACGATGAATGCCGGCAAGCACATGCAGCAAAACAGGAAGCATACAAAGCGGCGCTGCACAGAAGGACTAGAGTTGCTCGCGAGCTCTACGAGCAGAGGAGGAGAGAGGAGCACCGGCTTCTCCGAAGGAAAAAGAGAGAGCACGAGAAGCGCGCGGTTGAAGAGATAGAGAGATGTTACAACAGGAATGAGGTTAGAAAGTTTTACCAAAGGATCAAAAGGTCCTGCCAAGGGAATAAACTTCGAACTGAAGCCTGTAAGGACCATCAAGGGAACATCGTTGTAGAATCGCAGTCGGTGCTGAGGATTTGGAAAGACCACTTCTGCAGACTGTATAACGGCGAGGACGAACCAAATACCGCTGTCAGGCAGAACGAACCATTCAACCCGGGCGAAGACGTTACCGACGAAGCATACGAACGATACCGCCCACCCGACCTGGAGGAGGTGAAAGTAGCTGTGTCTAAGCTCAAGTGCAACAAAGCAGCCGGAGCAGACGGCCTAGCTGCCGAACTTTTTAAATCCGCTGGCGATGAGCTGGTTAGGAGCATGCACCAGCTCATCTGCAAGATATGGCCGGAAGAAAGCATGCCCGACGAATGGAACCTCAGCATTGTTTGCCCGATCCTGAAGAAAGGAGACCCTCTGAGTTGTGCCAACTACAGAGGCATAGACTTATACTTAACATCGCATACAAGATCTTTTTTGCTGTACTGTGTGAACGCCTGAAGCCGTTTGTCAACAATCTGATAGGCACATATCAGTGTGGCTTTAGGCCAGGAAAGTCCACCATCGATCAAATATTCAAACTGCGGCAGATCTTGGAGAAAACCCAGGAATTCCAAATCGATACACACCATCTCTTCATCGATTTCAAGGCCGCGTATGACAGCATCTATAGAGACGAGCTATACAGCGCAATGTCTAGTTTTGGCATCCCTGCCAAACTCGTCAGTCTGTGCAGGATGACGATGGAAAACCCACGCTGTTCCGTCAAGGTCGGCAAAGACCTCACCGACCCCTTTGATGTCAAAAAAGGATTTAGACAAGGCGACGCGCTGTCATGCGACTTCTTTAACATCATACTTGAGAGAATTGTGCAGAGCTCTCGCGCCAACACCAGAGGTACAATCTTTCAAAAGTCCGTTCAACTACTTGCATACTAAGACGACATTGACATAATCGGTAGAACAAAGCGTGATGTCAGTGAAGCCTTAGTGAGTATTGGGACGGAAGCGGCGAGTATGGGCTTAGCAGTCAATGAGGGCAAAACCAAGTATGCGCTGTCATCAAGAAAAGACACCCATCACCGGCGTCTTGGACAAAACATCACCATCGACAGCTATAACTTTGAAGTAGTTAGGGACTTTGTCTAACTGGGTTCCGCTATCAATTCAGACAGTGACACCAGCGCTGAGATGAAACGAAGGATCACTCTTGCCAATCGCTGTTTCTTTGGGCTAAGGAGGCAATTGGGTAGCAAAGCCCTCTCTCGAGCAACTAAAGTGTCCATGTATAAGACCCTCATCATCCCAGTCCTGCTTTACGGTGCAGAAGCATGGACCCTGTCAAAGGCGGATGAAAACACTTTAGGCTGCTTCGAGAGGAAAATTCTTCGAACGATTTACGGTCCCGTCTGCATAGACGGAGAGTGGAGGAGGAGATATAACATCGAACTGTACGGGCTGTACAGCGATACCGACCTAGCCAGAAGAGTCAAAACCAACGTCTACGATGCTGGGTCATCTAGAGCGGATGGACACCAACGCTCCGGCCCGGAAAATCTTCGAATCCACACCGCAGGGACGACGCGGTAGAGGAGCACCGAGACTCAGGTGGCGCACGCAAGTGAAAGGGGACCTCAGCCAACTTCGCGTGCGAAACTGGAGACGGCTAGCTAGAGACAGAGCTGGCTGGCGAAGCTTGTTGGCTGAGGCCCAGGTCCACCCCGGACTGTAGCGCCACCTTAAGTAAGTAAGTAAGCTTAGTGTCCATCTCTTAGTGTCCCGCTCTTGATGACTCAGAAATATTGTAGTCATTGTATTCTAATAAAGGCTGGTCAGTGACGCTATACAGTTCGTTCAGCTCAATTTATTGCCTATTTTTCCACTGTAAACCTTGCAGATGGGACAAAAAATCACCCGAAGGATTTTCGTCTCGATGCACAGTCTAAGGCGTTTTCATCCGCCTTTGATAGGGTCCCAGTTTCTGCACCGTTTAAAGTAGGAATGGGATGATGAGGGTCTAATAAAGTAACATTTATTTGCTTTCTTAGCCATCAGCAAAGAACCATCAGCGATTGGCAAGAGTTACCTATGTTTTGTTTGATCTCAGCATTGGTACCGTTGTCTGATTTGAAGCCTTTGTAGCAGAAGTCTTTAACTTTCCCAAAGTTATAGCAAGTAAATATCTACACTGCAGCCTTCCTCCTACCTCAGATCTTATAAATTTGTGCCGTAAAAGTTTTTTTCAAGGAGATTTGTCTATGTTCCTAAAAAAAGCCCTGACGATTTATATCTTATTCAAACTTATGTAAACAAAGCCTGCTTAATACTGCTCACATAACAGAAAAAATCCCTATACAAAGCCTTGTTAAAATAACTATCCCTGGTTATCTAAGACTATTCAAAAGTCACGTCCCACATCCAAACAATGATCCCCCCAATAAACCAGAAAAAAAAGCCGGAAAAGATAAACGAACCTCAATCAACTGCTCCGTTTAGGCCGCACATAACTAATAACAATTCCGTTTTGGTCATTTATAATGATATCTACGGAAACAAAAGACCCACCCATCAGCCAACGCCGCCCGCCTCTTTTCAACGAGGATAATCATCAATCAACGATTTCGTCCTGATTGATGAATAGGTACCCATGTAAATTAATTCGCTGCCACAAGCCGCAAAACTGCCAATGGCATTGCCACACAACAAAACAGCACTGTCTTGCGTAGGGTATACGTACCAACATTACCACCCGAATCCTCTTAATTATTTTTATTTCTTCAATCGACTTTGGCTCAATCCCTTTTGATGCCGACAATCAAACGGAAATCCTTAAGAACCAACCGTGCCTCCCTCTGCCTACCCGAAAAAAAACGAGAATCATTCTGAAACAAACGGCAAATCGCGATAGCGTATCCTTGATTCGTCCTATTCCCAATCCATCGTTCTCTGCCAAAAGCGCTTCTCGAAAAAAAGCAACAAGAAAAACGACAGAAGAAGAAAAAAAATCCGAAGAACACAAAAAAAAAAAATATGCCAAAGATCAATCAGAATCGATTATCCTGATTATCGTTATCCTTTTCGCAAATGTCGAATGTTGTGTTCTTTCCCTGGGAATGTTGTGTGCGCGCCCTGTGGAAGTTCTCTTATCACATGTGTGTTTAATATATGCTTTTGTTGTACACACATTCGGTGTCCTCCTGATGGTGGCTCGTCCTCTTACGGCATCTCCAAACAATTTTACCGGCAACGCATAACAAAAACTTTTCCCTTATCGAAGAGTATAGGTAGGTACACCCCCAGACATTGAGTGTGTGTACAATGCGGTTAAGGATGGGGGAGTATGCTGACTGAGGGTGTCTTGTATATCTGTTGGCCCGATGTGATAAATGACATTAATCCATGTGTGTGTATCGTCCCGCCACGCCGCGCGCGCCGCCTCCACCCATTCAATATTGCTATAGGAAAGTTTGAAGCCATAAACTATTAACCCTCGTTCTCGTTCCCAAGGTCTGACATATTCCGCCACTAATAGGATCCAATAGGATAGGACGAGGCTTATGGGCGGATATTTTGCTAATGTTATGGTTGGAGTTGTGGAATGGAGAGTTTTTGAAGCCGATTTTTTGAAGTCTGAAGAGTATAGGTGCAGGTGTATAGGTAGTCATGATAAGAGGACTTGTTTCTAACATCGGGCTGTATATTTAAGCTTAAGAGATTTTCAGGCAGTCAGTCATAAAAAAAGTTTTTTCAAAACACGATTCTTTGTGTCCGCTTGGTTTCTTAACGACAGCTGGGATTTGGAACACAGGAAAGCCAGAACACATGCAAAATAATAAAGCTTCTCTTTAAGGCAAAACTTGCAGTACAAGCTTAACTCGGGATCTCGGATTAACTGTGGAGAGTCCCTGCTATAGGTTTCCAGATCCTGAGAAATTTCGAACCATAGCAGCAACGAGCGGCACTGTAGTCACTTTGACGTTCCCACAGGTCTTCGTTTGCGCAATTGTAATTTTAAGGGCTTTCATGTTATTGTAGCTACACCTTTGAAGAGTGCTTAGAGTTTTTTTTTTGTCTGCCTATTTTTATACCCAGGGTATATGAAGTTGATGTATAGTTTGTAACGCAGTAAAATAATCACCGTAGACCCCTAAGACCTTTTAGAGATTTGAATGGGACCGACAGAAGAATCGATTAAGCCATGTCCGCCCGTCCGTCCGTCCGTCCGTATGTAAGCATTTTTTAGGCCTTAAATTTTAAGGCAGAGAGCTGAAATTTTGTGGGTTGGTTGGAAGTCCAGTCCGTCAGATCAAGTTCGAAAATAAGCTAAATCCGCCCACAGGCACGCCCACTACAGGCCTGAATGTGCGACCATCTCTAATTTAAAAAAATACATTTTGCAAATTTTAGCTATGTTACAATAGCTTTTTTATTGACCACGCCCACTTTTTAAAGAATTTTAGCTTAAAATGACTGTTTTTCAAATAAATATCTATGAAATTTGACAAAAAATTATATGACAAAAGCTGTAGATATTAGCATTTTCTAACTTTAAGTATATATTGTATGTGCCTTCGCCCACTTTTGTGGGCGTGGCGTTAAAAAAAGTGATTTTTTTAGTTAAAAAGGTGGAGTTTTAGGCCGAAATGTATGCAACCACCTAGTATAAAGCATTCCACAGTTATATTTTTATATCCCGCCCACTTTTTGGAGGCGTGGCAGTTTTCTTCCGGTATTTTGCAATCCGTCGTAGATGGATTGAAGCTTTTGCATACCCACTTTTTTTTTCAAAGAAAACTAAGATAAGAATGCAACAATCATGACAGACACATCAGAGTGCCTCATATTAATTTTTTTCAAGACAGGCCCTTGTCATTTTCATAGGATAAGAGGTATATTTAGTTTGTCACATAGTTTGTAACACGGTGAAATAATAATGGTAGACGTCCCAAGACCTTAAGGGCATATGATCGAAACCGAATTCTGAATCGAAAAAGCCATGTCCGTCCGTCCGTCTGTCTGTATGTCACATGTTCTTAGGCCTTACATTTTAAGCAAGGAAGCTGGAATTTGGTATATAACTTCATTGCTATCCGAAGCAGACACGCCCACAATCGATTCAATTGTGCAACTACCTCCAGAGCTTTCAAAGCTGTAAGACATCTCAAAAGCCTAAAATTTAGTGTATTTTATGTCCTATCTATTAGAAGATAAACCAAATAAAAATTTAATCGCTTAACCCACACTGGGCGTGGCATCTATTTAAAGAGTAATTTTTCAAATGCATTTTATTCATTATTTTTGTTTTTAATTGAAAAAATTTCACTTTATAAATTATGTAAAAAATATTTAGTTCGACATTTTGTTTATACACAAGACTTTGGGCCAGGCCCATATTTGAAGCAAAATTGATGAAAAACCTAAAATTTAGCAGGAAAACGTATTTTCGACTGCCTGCAGCCTAATTTAGGAAAAAATAAAAAACAAAATCGCGGGAAAGTTAAAGGAGACTTCATTTCAGATCTCGTTTACACAATGTTTTTAACCACGCCCCTTTTTAGGGGTCGATTTTTCAAAAATACTGAACTTTGGCCGCATGACCCTGAACTAAAAAAATCTTATGTGTTGTTCATATAATTTTGGCACACTCGCAGCGGTCCCAAGGTTAGTGTGTCGGGTTACTGTAATCGAAGTCCCGAATTTTCATCAAAACAAAAATATTTTATTCACATCTTCAACTCTTTTTGCTTTACTACAATCCTACGAAGGAATGCTGTATGCAACGATTCTAGGCTTGTGCACTTTCATCCTTTTCTGATCTAGCTTTTGAGCCTTGGCAATTACTGATCGAGAAAAGCTTAAACATTATTTATTTTGTTCAACAATGTATTACTTATCACGATAGGCCTGGACCATAGTTACGGCCTAAGCCGGTTAACTCTGGCTATAGTGATCGTTTTTTGTCGAACTAATTTTAGTAGCCACGGCCTTAGGCCTTTTGTTTTAAACCCCGTTGGAGGTGGCATCTGGCATTGCCAGGCTTTTATCACTGATCTAGACTGAGCGAAGAGATAGGTAGACTCCCCAACTTGGGTTACTAGTCCTTAACTTGATTTACTAGTCCCTTTTTTTATAATACACTCGCGTTCAAGGGTTTATGACTACCCTTATAATGCGTTTAAATAACGAGAGTGGAAGGAATCAGAGGAGAAAGAGAAGAGGTACTGATGCACATTGGTTTTAAATTGTTGAGGGCTAAACTGACGAGGAAAGATCTCCTGTGGAAGCCTGTTCCACATTCGTGATGTTCTGCTGAAAAAAAACCAGTGAGTAAGTGCTACAGTGTGTGCGCACAAGTTACAGTCCGTAAAACCGTTGAATACCCCATCCTATCCCACATTGTAAAATGCTGATGGCAAAGTTATTTTTTGACATTTTATAAGTAATGCAAACTTCGAAAAGGGGCGTTGTCCAACCGCACCTAATTACAAACTATTAATTATAAGGTGGTATCGCTGTACAGCCCGTACAGTTCGATGTTATATCGATCCTATCGCGGTAGAGGAGCACCGAGACTCAGGTGGCGCACGCAAGTGGAAGGGGACCTCAGCCAACTTCGCGTGCGAAACTGGAGACGGCTAGCTAGAGACAGAGCTGGCTGGCGAAGCTTGTTGGCTGAGGCCCAGGTCCACCCCGGACTGTAGCGCCACCTTAAGTAAGTAAGTAAGTAAGTAATTATAAGGTACTTCTACAGATATTTCCAAGTTACACTTAAATGTACGTAGAAATGCAATTTTTTGGTTCAAATTCATTATTTTTGAAAAATCGACCCCTAAAAGGGGGCGTGGCTAAAAACTTTTTATGAACGAAATCTGGACGAAAGTATTGTTTACTTAACCTGCTACTTTTTTTGTTTCATGCTTTCCTAAATTCGGCTCAAGACCAGTCGAAATTAAGTTTTTCTGGAAAATTTTAGGTTTTTCTTCAATTCTGCCTCCAAATGTGGGCGTGGCCCAAAGTTCTGTATCAACAAAATTTAGAACTTAACGTTTTCTACATAAAATATTAAGCAAATTTTTTTCAATTGCGAGCATAAATATTCAATAAACTTTACTTTAATATTGAGAAAATTTACCCTAGAAATAGATGCCACGCGCATTAAAGGAGGTTTACCAATTAAATTTGTCTTTTTTGTGTCTTACATTCACTAAGAGATGCTAAATGTCAAATTTCAGCCTTTTAGAACGTCTTACAGTTTTGAAAACTCTGGAGGTAGTTGCACATTTAGATCGATTGTGGGCGTGTCTTTGGGCGGATCTCAAAAATGTTTACGTTTGTACTGCTTCGCATGACGTGGACCTTACGTACGAAGTTTCAGCACCCTAGCTCAAAATTTAAGGCCTAAAAACATATGACATACTGACGGACGGACGGACGGACATGGCTCATTCGATTCAGAATTCGGTCTCGATCATATGCCCTTACAAACTATGTGACAAACCTAATATACCTCCTATCCTATGGGATGGGGTATAATGAAAATGAAAATGAAACTTAAACTAAAATTAAAACTTAAACTCAAACTTAAACTTAAACTGAATGAAATTTAATGAAGTACAAGTCTTGTCCACTGGTGTGGAATACAGAAATAAATTGTTCTTTTCTCGTACACCTGAACGGAATCGTACTCATGTAAATGTTCTTTTGAACTCCGAATTAGTTCGGTGTCGACACTGAACTCGAAATTATGCCACTGTCGTATTTGACGGTGGAGGTTGGGTGTAGTTTTGATTGTGTATGTGAAGTGACGTTTCGAATCAATTTTCATTCGTGATTATTTACAACACGACTCAAATTGTATGAAATCGTTAAAGACTCAAATTTAAAGCTTTCAATATTCATTTAAAGTACAAAAAGTGCAAAAAACTGACGCCAACAAAGTCACGCTACGAAATGAAAAAAAAATTAAACAAAATAAAGTCCAAGCAATTCGTCACTTTGTCGTTCTGTACACGATTAAACCGAGTGTGCCCCACGCTGGAGTTGTCGCGAACACCGAGTATTCTTTGACAGCTCGGTGTAGCAGTTCGGTGTTCAAAAGAATACGCCATAAATTTAACCTATTTTAAATGTAAATTATGTTTTATGCCGGCTAAATGTCTAACACGTATCACTGAGGCCGCCTGTGAGCTGGGGGATAAGAAAAGGCGGAAAAGTGAGGAACAAGAGAGATCGACATAGACTTATCAATCGATCCATCTGCATTTAAGCTCGCTTCTTCCATTTTTTAATTCGTTGATTATAAATCGGAATGAAAGGAACTTTTAAGCCAGTTCAGCTGTGTCCAAATCACCTGAGAAATTTGCATCCATTTTGGTCGCAATAAAGATTCATAATTTTTCGCAGCTGTTCGAAATAAAAAATAACCCTGCCGTGCACTAAAAAAAGGCGGAAAGCTTTGATCTGAATTGCATCCCGAACGCGGGCACATGTTCACTTTATGAAATCCCACCTAATCGGCTTTTATCGACTCGCACAGTTGCACACAAATAAATTGTCAAACTGTCACAATGCAATCCGACAATCGTGACCATAGACCGTCGAAAAGAACAAATTGCCATCAACTAGGTATATGCATCTGCCATGCATCAATGTTTCTGTCAAATTTCGCAATCCTTTCACGCGACAACTACAACGTGAGCAAAAACTTTTTCATCGGCTGTATGCCTGACTGAGGCTGATGCAAAAAGGATATCGAGGCAAATCAAAACATCGAATTAACACTTTGTCCTCTTTGAGGTATGGGTAGGTGTGAAAAAACCGGAATACAAAATTGTTGCAAAAAAAAAAAACTACAAGAAAAACTTTGAACAAAACGTGATAATCCTCTTTTTAAAATTTATACCAGATCATTGACAATGTCCTTTTGTCCATCAGTGAACAAAACAGAACACTAAACTGTCACGTTGCTGTATAGCACTAAACACAACAAGCGCGCTCATATATACAACTCTTGGGGGTGCAAAGTACGCGTATCCTTATTTATCCTGAATTATTATATTGTGGTGTGCGGGGTAAGAAAGTAGAGCTGGAAATAGAGTATCTACATCGAAGTTTTGTGGTAGCTTGCGCTAATTCCCCACCTAATCCTCTCGTTGAAGCTCCCTCGTAAATTCTACTCACTTTAGCAGGTGCACTGCAGGTCTTCACGACCAAAGGCGGGTAATGTCGGGAGAGTTCCTTCTTAAAGCGAATTTTATTATCGTTATTGGATATGAAGGCTCCATATACATTCCTCTCACCTGTTTGGGTGTGGTAAAGCTTAAACGTTTAAGCCGATTGTTGATGGCGTTAATCCAGGAAACGATGTATTTAGATAGAAGGAGGTGAGTCATAAGTTTAACCAACGCCCGACAGAGGTTTCACTACAAAATGCAATAAAAGACTGCATGTTGATTTTAATAAGTTCTAAAAAGTCTCACTCTGTGGCCGTGGGCCAACATGGATCAGGCCATGCCACGGATACTCATGTTTCTTTAGCTTGGATACAAGAGCACCCATCAAGTTAGTTGCAGAGCGAGCGCGAGCTTTCTTCAATCAGTTTAACCATTTCGCAATTGGTTGCCCTTTCAAAGCATCTCACCTGGTATGAAACAGACCAGGTGCTACAATGCTAAGAGAACTTTATATTGTGGGCCTAAACTATGGTGAAACTGAGCGGGATAATTCCAATTGAAGTACCAAAAGCGAAGTCAGGTATTGTAGCGCTGCCTGGCCTCGTCTTTTATTGCCCGCCTTACTCGTGGGTGCCAAATTAAAGGAACTAAAAATTGATAAGGCAAACAAGCGCCCTCCATTACAGCTTTAGGTGAGTGCTGGCGAGTTTTCGTACTCATTCGTCTTCCTCCTGGTAGAGGCTTTGGACGAGATGGGGCTATTGGCTACCGATAGCGATAGGAGTTCTTTGTTCGAAAGAATACTAATAAGCAGTAGGGATCTCACCGGTGAGCAGTCGGAACAACCGCAGTCGAAAATATCTTCGAGGCTGAAAAGAATATAAGAAAAAGGTGTTCACAGCTCCGTCGATCGCTTTGCCTGCTGCCTTCAACATGGCTCCTAAAAGCATGAAGAGCACGCATCAGAACCCTACTCGGTACTGCTTCGCGAAATCGGGGTGCGATATGAAAGTACATGCGACCAAGGCAGCCAAAGTGGTTGTTGGGAAGAGGCCATCTTGGTCAATCGACTGACTGCTTACGCAACAGGTGGAAATAAACAGTAACGCTGCTGCAATGGCAGGAGTGGAAGCCAATCAAGCGTCCTCTAACTTCTGTGGATGGAGAACAGAAGGAGATCAAACGAGACGACACGTGTCGTGGAGCCGATCCATATCAACTATTCGTCGAAAAGAAAGCCACCCAAATAACGAGCTTCTCGTTTCTGTGACCAACGAGCTAAAACCTTGCGGTCGTTGGTCATTCCACCAGTGGAAAAACGTCGAGAAAAAGTTCCAGGGCCCCCTTTGGAAGGAAAAACGCCGCGTAGCTTCAATTTTATGGCGCTGGTTGTGATGACGGTCGCAAATTTTTGACTTATGGAAACAAGCCTTCAGTGGACTTCTTACTTACTTACTTAAGGTGGCGCTACAGTCCGGGGTGGACCTGGGCCTCAGCCAACAAGCTTCGCCAGCCAGCTCTGTCTCGAGCTAGCCGTCTCCAGTTTCGCACGCGAAGTTGGCTGAGGTCCCCTTCAACTTGCGTGCGCCACCTGAGTCTCGGTGCTCCTCTACCGCGCCGTCCCTGCGGTGTGGATTCGAAGATTTTCCGGGCCGGGGCGTTGGTGTCCATCCGATCTAGATGACCCAGCCATCGTAGACGTTGTGTTTTGACTCTTTTGGCTAGGTCAGTGGACTTCATTCGCCGTTTTTTTTTTTGAGGTGTGCGAAATTTGAAAGAACAACGAGCAAAGGTGCACAACGTAACCAGAGTTGACAAAATACGCAATGGGTATGGGATCAGTGCCCTACGCGTACCCAGAGAAGCTCTTGGGTTTCTCTATGTATCGGGAGTTTAAAACGGGTACACGAAGAGTCCTTGGCACACGGCATATAGACAGCAATACGCGCAGCACTTTCTTCTGTCTCTGAGCTGGGATTGCTATCCATACATGGAGAAATCGAATGGTATCGTAAGGTATAGCATGAGGATGTTGATGGTGAAGGCCATGGTCATCGACCAGGGTATAGGAGGAGGATGAGCCCCCCAAGGTGATGGAAGCGCTGCAAACAAACCTTCATCTAAGTAGGGCAGCAACGGTTTGTCTGCTAGATTGTATCACCAGATGATCTCATACAAGAGCCCTGGAGTTCCCTTTTAAGACAGATTCAGCGACTCAGGCTAAAAGTCTATTTAACTCCTTAAGACAGATGTTCAATTCAGGACATACCTCCTGATTAAAGGGCAAAAAAATGCATTCCTTTAAGAAAATTACAGCCCAGGAGACCTGGCAGTTTGGGACAGGAAGCCGGAAACAAATTTGGCTGACCTCAACCGATCTCCCTTATTACTCCGAGATGGTCTAACCGAAGAAGAAGAAACTAAAAAACTTGGCAATGCAAAATTATCGAATGCTGGCGTTAGGCAGCGACGCTAGAGGAAAGTAGTGATATAACCGCAAGAGGTGGTGTTCACATGATTTTTTATTATATTTTGCGACCTAAACATCTCTAGTAGAGGGTGTTCGCCCACTTTCATGGTAAAACACTTGTTTCAAATATGGAAGTGGTGGAAATTAGGGACTGTGATCAATGATCTCCTCCCTAATTTTGTTGTGGAAAGTATAGGATGACTACCCGTGTCACAAATTTTAAGATTGATGGGCATTGGCATCCACCGCGATGACTAGGTTAGCTTTGGTGTTCCTTGCGTGGAGTTCCAAGTCCCATAATGCTGTCGATGGTGGATTGTCCTCTTCGTATGGCAGATATGCGGATGCAAGAATAAGATGTGCCTCATTCCTGCGGTCGCACACCGCCACCGCTAAGTCGCTGTTGCTGAAATGACAGGAAAGATTAAAGTTAAGTGCTTTCTTAGCCAATATGCAGCTTCTCAGTTTACCTTTCTTTTTGGTGTGGAGGAGTGAATATATTTTGGACCCTAGTCCCGGATTTTGTCTTTGGAAAGCCACGGCTCCTGGATTAAGTATTCTTAATCTGGATCAATATTCTCCTCGGCCATGAACAGCAGCAGGTCGTCGGTGGCAGCTTCTGGCTTTTTGCTCGGCTGTTTTCTTTTTAGACTTAGAGACCAGCGTGTCCTCTCCAGAAGTCTTTCCTCTGTCTCGGAGCCTATTGTCGAGACGTTACTGAACTGTGAGGAAATGGCTTCCCACGGTACGGTCATGTCTAACAGGAGACTCTCTGACTGAGTGGTGACTTCTGTCGCTTCGCTGGTTGCCCTTTGTCTAGTAGGCTTATTCTCGTCTGTTTTATCACCAGGTAGCTCTCTGCCTTCACACCCCTGACCATCAGTGTTATCTTCCATGAAAGTTGGGTCCTCCAGAGTTTGTGACCCTGCCGCTACCGAAGAAGCGAGTGGATTTGCACTAGTCTGCGTTCCACCTGGAGTAATGTAACCATGTTGTTGTCCTTCCATGTTGGTCTTGGGTTTTTGCATTAGTCAGTTCTGCTACGTTCTAGAATGCGTTGCCCGGCTGCTACCGCGCGGAGGTAAAACTAACACTTGAGAGTGGCCGGATGAGAATCGCCGTACCTAGAAGGCTTTCAGCTCCTCCAACTTCTCCCAAGCAACCAAGGTTATTGTCGCTGTAAGGCCTGGGCAGTTAAATATTATATGTTGTCATCCACTCTACGATTTTAGAGTAGAGTTCTTAAGCCTACCAGAATCCAGGTACACAAAGTCCCTAACTACATTCAAAATCCCTAAGTTATAGCTGTCAATGTTGGATGCTTTGGCCAAGACGTCGGTGTTGGGTGTCTCTTTTCTTGATGGCAGCATATTCTTGGTTTTGCCAGCGTTGACTGCTGGAGGACTCAAAAGCTATGCTAAATGCTTTAAAGAGAAGCGCGCGTTCCTAGCTACCTTAGAGAAAATGGTGGCACTTGGGCTGAACGAAGTGTTCTGGAAGACATTGGAAATTAACAGTGCTTATAAATTAGGTCCACCTGCAAGTTAAAAAATTTGCTGTTTCACTGGGCAAACCATCTCCACGATACTCAGACGACCCCTGCGAGAGCAAGATTTTATTTGAAAAAGCTTCTCAAGGTGCCGATTGGATAAGGCGAAAAATTGCGGGTCTCCTTGCAAAAAAATTTGCCCTGTTTCACCTCGAACTATTGCGGACCCTATTTATTTATTTATTGGGCAAAGCACGTTTAGAATGTCTGTAGCCAGTGGAATACCTAAGGGTGGAGTATTGCCGCCCCTTAATCAGGTGGGTTCATGGAATGTTTAACTGGTTTATCAGAGATCACAATGGGCCGGTTTTTTTGAGCCTAGATTCTATGTAGTTTTTTTCATTATTTCTATAAAATCAAACACTTGCAAAGTTTAGTAAGTTTAGTGGGCCATTGATTGAGGAAAATTGCAGAAGGTACTAAAAGTTTTTCACATATTTTCTAGAAGCTCATTTCCGGACTTACAACTTATCCCCCAAAGTGTTCCAAAAGTAAATCTATAGTGAGTCCTCAATTACAATGACATTAGGCCCGAAAAATATTAATTCACCTCCGAACAAAATAAAGCCACAGGCGACACCTGGAGCGAAACACCTCGTCATACCCTGGGGAGCAGTTCCGAGTAAAATATACGCACTGACATTGCTTCCCGCTGAGGCAAACTTGTCGGAAAATGTAAAAGTAATGTATCTAAATAGTTATCAGTCTGGAGATACAAAACATGCATGTTGTAGGAGGCTATAGAGCCATGTGTAAGCATGGTGGTCATTAAACGCACCTCAAGGGCGGACAAGAGACGTCCCTTGTCACCAACGTGCTGGCGGGGACCTTACATTGATATCAATCGTAATTCAAATACTCATTACCGAAAAACTAATTTGTACACCAGCTGAACCGCACAGTGCTTCCGTCGAGGCACATATACCTACATTCAAACGGATACAACTGACTGTGTATCCTGGCATGGCTAAATTGTAACCTAGCATGAACCATGCTACTTGCTACTTATGCATAGTAAAGGTGAAATCGGTGCGGTTATCCTGATAATTATTTTCACTCATGTATGCACACACGAGCACACGCATATGGGGCACATACAGTTACACCATCCGGTATACGCGTAAGTGTTCAGGTCGTCCTGGCGAACACGACAGGACTATGGCCCAATACCATCTGTGTGTATGCCCAGTTTCCGGGTAATTGTGCTCCGGGGACTGGAAAAGCGGGACAAATACCCAGTGACATGAAACAATGCGACCGACCGACCGACGACGCGACGTAAACGTACTCACGCCGCGCCGACACAGTGTGAGCGTCTATATTCTATACGCGTAGCGTACAGTTTCTGCTCCAGGCGGTTGCGGCGGTCGTATACGGTATTGTTGTGTGGTGGAGCAATGTGTCCACCCAGAAACCAGAATCTCTGACTTAGAAGGACACACGAACGGGGTGTGTGACTGTGCGTGTATTCCCGCATGCAACCCTTTATCCGTTCCTCACCCAGTCTCCGACTCCGACCCCGACTGCGATGTCGATTGTGTACAAATCGTATTTATGCAGTTAATTGCAAATTAATGCGGCCCGATAAATTCCAATTGCAGGATTCGAAAACCAAACCAAATGTCCGCACAATAAAAGTTCGTCTCGTGTCCTGGGTGGGTCACGAATGCATTTAGCCGAACGGACTGTATTCTATAGTTGTTGCCGCCCCGATGGTATGGAGCTCCAATGCTGCGTTAACACAATGTTTGCGTTTGCTTCGTCGTCGGTGCAAGGTTCGTATTTGTTTTCGTTTCCAAGAAGGGTACGCCGGGCGGCGGCGATGACGGTGTACAGAGTGTATAAATGCAAATGGAGTGTAGTGGAGGTCCTGCAGTATATACGCACAGCAATTGAATGTTTTAATTCCTGCTTCACTTTTGGCCGTTCCCAATAATTGCTTCCTACTACCTACCTACCTGCTGTATGTAGATATGCATCTGTCAGGGCCAGGATACAACAACTGGTCATCAGCCGGTTGGGTCTTGTTATTATTTTCATAATTTTAATTAGTGGCCTTCGGTCAAAGCCCACTGGCTGAGAATTGCAATTAAATCGCTAATTTAGAGAGAAATTAGACAAGTTCAGAGGTAGTGCATATGCGTCCCAGGACAGGTATGTGTGTGTGCTGTTTGTGCTGGGATACACGTCAATTCGCTTCGGGGAATTGAGGCGGCTTTGGAGCAATGCTTTGAGCAAAGATTTGATATTAACTTTTAGGCCTGGATATAGAAGGTATTAGTCTGTAGTTAACGATGGGAATTTCGAAGATCCCTTTGGCGTTTCAGGGCTTCTTCAGCCTGTAAAGTAGGCATATTATGTGCCTTGGAAACCAACTAAGCAATGTCCACATGTAGATTAAATTAAATGCTCACCATAAGAGCAGTTGATGTTTGTTTTATGCACAAGTTTCCATTGGCAGAGGTATTCTTCGCCTGATCTGTGAAGTCAAAAGCCAAAAGATGTGCATTTTTTAAATGCTTTGACAATTAAGGGACTCCTTGGTCAATGACATTTCAGAAGTGGACAGGATACCAGAAGTAAAAGTGGCATTCCGGCTACCAATCTTCTTTTCAACAGAAACTGGTTGCGGCATGAGATTTCACAAATGTGTTTTTCACGACTGAAGAAATAGCTTAAAATGCCTTAAAAATCAAAACCAGCGCATTCAGTACCTGGCCACCATTTCGAAATAAAGCCTCCTTAAAGAGAGTGTAAACATCTACAGACTGAGACGATGCTACAGTAGAAACAATGTGTTACTCTCTAATCACATCACATGCAAAAAAAAATCCAAACTTTCTGGAGCAACATTTGAGAAAAGGACTTTCTTTCAGCACGTCTCACACAGCCGGAGCAAATAATACCAGCAGTACGCGTAGTATGAAAAATCAGCAGAGCAACTTTTATTTATATTTAAATTTAATTTTAGAACAACTTTTTCTTCTGCAGAATTTTAAGCAAAAAAGAAAACGCATAACATATTATAATAAAAATTAAAACAGCTTTTTCTTACAGCTTTTCACTACCCAAGTAACACAGAAGCTCTTGTTTTGGCCACCTTTAACTTTACATCACAGCATAGTATAGAGGTTCTTGAAGTTGGGCCCCTTACAAAACCCCTATAAGGGCGATTTCACACTTTATAGAACTTAATTTTGGGTGCAAAAAGGGTTCTACTTCGAGCTCTTATAGAACTAATTTGACAGTCAATACAATTCTAAAAGAATCTGTAGCTAGACACACTTTCGTGATGTTCACCTATTACTTTCACATGGTGTAGTTTTCCCTTGTTTGTTTAAATGTTTTTGCGGAAATAACTTGTTCATGCTAAATAAGGTGCATTTAATAAGCAAAAAACAAGGTTCAAATTAATTTTTTGGAATGGTTTATTCAAATAGGACAAAGGGGAATATTGCGCGCGTTAAAATATTAAATATAACATAAAATAACGAATGCAAGGTTTTATGCGGGGCGCCCACATAGCACCATTGTAACACTTAAGGTGTTCTGCTTTACCTTTCAGTGGCACCGTGGGTTCTAGTTAGCACCGTCTAGCTTCATGTAGAACTATTATAAGATTTTAAGGATTACCATCAATCTCTTTTCTTATATGTATACTATACTTTGGTTTCTGTTCCCTAGTAGGTGGCTAGACTGTTTGTAATTGAATCCTTTTTTTGAAACTAATTTTTACTTTGCGGATTTGTGAACTTGCACTAGTTGCAAACAACCCTTTCCAACCTATCCTAACCTACTTTGCGGATGGTTTATTCTTATCCATGCAGTACATATGTCAAAAGTTTTGGACTCCAAGGAGGACTCCTTTTAAACTTGTGCCTAAAAAATGGGTACGTCAGTGAGCGGATAAAATACTTCGACTGCTGGCCCAATAAAGCTCACGCATAACTTATTTGGCCCACAAGGCACGCGTGGAAATACTAAAAAATATACCCGCGACGAAATACTGTCGGCATGTCATCAACTGAAAACTGTCTTCGTCAAGATTACAAAGTGTTTCCACCGGATGCAAGACAAGATTAACTATACGAACTTGAATCTCTTCCCCAGGAGATTAAAAATTTATCGCGTAATAAATCTCTTCAGCGATTGAATTCTCAAAGCCTGTGTCACAAAAGCTGCGTTGCGTCAACGTTAATTTAACAACTTAAATTCAAAACACATGAAATGCATTGGCAGCTACCACAACGTTGCTTCGACCATCCGTCGCTACGTTTTTTACATAAAAAAGTTTAAAAAAAAAAAAAAAAAAACTTAACACGATTAATTTTCGCGTGCGTTTTGACGTTTCTGTGAACCTGGAATTGTGGACTTTCGCGGTGGTTTGCGTTTTGACAACTTTAATTAATTGCGAGCTACCACAACGTCGCTTCTATCATCCATCGTTACTTATTATTACGTAAGAAAGTTTTGAGGAAGCAAAAGAACTCAACGCGGTGAATTATTACGTGCGTTTTGACGTTACTGTGAAGCTGGAATTGTTGAATTTTGCGGTAATTTGTGTTTTTCTTGATTTCTTGCCATGTTTTCTGATTTTCAATCGTCTTTTCGAATAGTAAGTTTTCAACGCGCTTGTAAAACTAGGGCCACATAATGGGACAAACCAAACGGCAATCCAGCTTCCCGACATAGCCTCAAATCCAAATTCAGAACTTACGTGTTCTCTTCGTTTTCTTCGTTTCTTCGTTTTCTTCGTTTTCTTCGTTTTCTTGTGGACCCAAATCCCAACAACATAAGCACGTTTTGTTTTTCTATTTTTGGGTTATTTAGTTTCGTGTATTTGGAAATTAAATATGAGTTTATTGATATTTGATTCTGAGTTGCCCGGGAGCAAAAGAAACTCAAGTTTACAAGGATATGCCATTTTTCACCACAGGATGTCTCCTCCTAATTAAAGCTAATCTCCTCTTTTCTGGTGAAAACACTTCGGGATTAACTTTAAATCTTCCCACGTTGATATCTGTTTTATGTATGCAATGGAAGCACCCTTTTAAAAAGCATCAAGACTGCTTCTTGGCACACTAAAGGCACTACAAACTGCTTATATTTTTGTATCTGGCGTAGGGCTCTTACAAGGTTCGCCATCCCTGCACTAGACCATAGAAAAAATAGCAAAAAAAAAAAATATTCCCTAGAAAACAAATTCCAGTAACTAAATTTTCGTGTGATATATTTTACCAGCCTAAAAAATGTAATCTAATTAGAAATCATATCATTCTAAATGCAAAATTCTTATATCTAAATATTTTTGGTGAAAATGTTGTCTCAAAAATTTCTGGCAATTTCATTATTTTCTATTTTGTGACATCTGGCAATCCCCAAGTGCTATATTAGGGTACCAAAATATTACTTTGAATGCGCCAAACCTTTGGCGTTATGAAATACTTGCTATAAACTGTATAGAACCTGCACTATAGAACCTAGCACTGAAGTTAGAAGCCTATAAGTGCTCAGGCTATAGTGCAGGACGTTTATAGTACCACGTTTACGAAACTAATGGTACTAGCATCACATATAAGTCCCTCTCTACTGAAATTGAACCGTGAAATTCATGCAAACATTCACATCTCTTACGCTCTTTCTACTAGAGTTTTAGCTTTGCAAATGACAGTCCATTTGTCAAATGCAGCTTCATGGCCGTTTCACATTCAGTGCGAGAGAGTCAAACCAGAGCGGCGGCGACAACGAGGCACCAGAGAAATCGTTTGTTAATACACAATGAAACCGAGACACCGCGACGACTGTTTTGACTGCACTGTGACAAAGCTAAACAAATTTCTCAAATTTGTCGACTTTATTGCAAATGTCCAGTTTATATTTCACAACAAGTATTAGTTTCGAGAAAAAAAAAACGTCCATTCAACAGCGCGTCATAACTGACAAAAGCGATTGACAGAATAATCGTCGACCTCGGCGAGGGTTTTTAAATTTTTCGAAAAGTTCGGCGTTCCATACAGCGATAGCGGCTGTATTGTGAGCCACTCCATACATTGCCATTGATTGAAATTCATTTGACAGCTCGCCCGAGACCCTCGCTCGGTCTTTCGCTCTTGATAAGAAACAGGCATCAACAAAATGTTCGCTGTGAACTGTCAAACTAAGAAGACCCTTCACAACCATTTCGTATGAACACTGCTCCACTTTGCCAACTCTTGTGACTTAACGATTTTCAGTCAGAAGGAAGTCGTGAAGCCTATTTGTGAGTGATTTTTTTATACCATCTGTGAACTGTGAGTACGTGATGTCAATTGTCTACCACTTTACAAGCCATGGTCGCTTGTGGCCCACATGTTTTCGATAACTACATAAAAGTCCCGTATATGTACTTTGCTTTCATAACAATGATCCTTTAAAAAATACAAACTTATTTTTTATTATATTTGTTTAAAGGTTGAACAAAGCCCGCCTTATAGCATATTTACAAAAATACTAAATGATTGTATAATTTATACCAGATTCTTTAAGCCATTTATTTGTCTGAAAAGTCTCTATCTCTGTAGGAACTTGTGTTTATTCCATTTGAATATTATAGGTTACTCTTCGTATTTCTTCAGCTAACCCCAAAACAATAAACCAAACAATTATGTATTTTCCCCCTCAGCCGACAATTTTTGTCAGCTCCACTGAATTCTCTCACAGTCGTACCATGAAAAGTGTCAGAGCTGTCAATTTAAACTAGCTTCAAAGCTCTTTCCCAGCTGAAAAGCTTCACAAGAACAACTGGAACCATGACACAACGAAAAAACCAACGTCACACACAATAAGATATTTTCGATTAATCAAAACTTCCCGCTGGCACAGTTTGGGTGTCAAATCATTTTCGAAATTCAACTCGACAGTGAACACCTCTGCATCCACCACTACACGTTCAGATTTATTTACAAAAACTAAGTTGTCACACAAGCGAGAGTTTGCTCAACCCAAGCGCGCTACTCACTTCCTGGTTTTTCTGCTCCGGGCCGCCCCTTTGCCCGGCCAAAATGAAAGAAAACGGAGCACAGAGAACCTCCATCCGAACGGAAACACCGAAAAATTCCCTCAATGTCTCGCAATGACAAATAACCTCTTATTGAATTATGTTCCTCGATTGGACGCAAGTTGACAGGTCCTTAACAGTAAGCGAGGGAAACGAGCAAAACCGGAAACAACGAGGATATTTTTATTACTGCTATTTGTGTGACTATAATGAAAGGGAATGAATTGAAAACCGCTAGAAACGTAATTTGCCCCATCCTTCATTTTTTTTCGCCTGCCTGACGCTTATTACACTCCTCGTCCGCATCGTTCTTCGTCTTTATGTCAATGTCATCGTCTTCTTTTGCCAAGGATCATGATCGCATGAATGTCTGTCACAGTTTTATGAATCATTACCCGCAGGACGTTGTCAAATTCAGATCAGATGGGCGGTGCCCTTTCCCGGCGAATTCGTGCCGTGCCACAAATTAGGGAAAACCGTAGGAAAAAAGGCCAAACAAAAGTCGATATAATTTGATTGACGTTTCCATACTTCGCAGCTCGCGAAAGGACTCTGCTTTTTAAACACACTGTATATCAGAGGACCGTATTTGACTTTGTTCAGGTGAATTTGTTCACCGCACACATTAACACTTTCCTTTGGGTGCGTGGCGATGTTAACGAATCTTATCGTTGGTCGGAAGCAAATCTCTCATCACATCCTTCCTGTCATCAGTCAATAACAAGAGTAGCTTGGCTGCTCTGCGCTGTGTGTGTGTGTCCTCCTAACAAAGTGTCAACTTTAGATTGAAGTTTGAGGAAAACTTTCTGCCTAATATCTCCGGGGAAAGTGCTCTGAATGCTTAAAACTTTAGCATACACAAGACGGACGTGTCCTGGATGGTGGCGGTAGTCGCATACTTGATGACGACGACCGACAATTCTGCTCTTTCAGTTGACGTAGATTCATCACCGTTTGGCTTGTGGCCGCAGAGCAAGGAGTTTGTGTTGTCAGAAGTGGATCCTGGAGGTGTAGTTGTATGTAGTGTACCTATGCTCGTACTTGTTTAGTGTGTGTCGGCTGCTGAAAGGACTATTTTACTGAACTTTTAGCACAAAGTCGGCTGCTCTGGACGGGAATCTTGTCAATCAAGAAATGTAAATACCGACTGACGGGGTAATGAGTTGGAAAAGTGAATGAAATCCGAAAACTTTCGCCTTGTGGTCTGTGTGTTGTAATTATGAAAGTGACTTCTATATTGACCAGATTTCTCAACCTAATCTGTGTTGAAAGATGCAGTTAAAATGATAAAAGCCAAACAATATTAACTTCGATATAATAGATAGAGCTCGGCACGAATCAGAAAGAGGGAAAACCCTTTCCCAACTCGTTGATAATTTTGAGCACGCTTCTTCATTATATTTCGATAGGATCCCTCGGACCAGCATTATAGACCTGCCACATAAAGTACCCACATCTCGAATAGGGTTCGGTCTTTCAACCCCAACATAGAGATGCGAGATCATCAACCCCAACTGGCAGCCGCCCGAAAATCGTTTAACACAAATTTGGCCAAAAAATTTCAGATGAAAAGTCAAGAAGGGATGCTGCCACAGTCTGACCATCAGACCGCCACCTTATTTTTTTTTTTTTTTTGGTTCCCTTTGATGGATATTACATTTTTTTTTCAACCAGAAGCAACCCCATTTTGGTCCCGAAATTGATGTTGTATACATATTTGCGCCAGATGAGGGTGAGTGGGTACAACAGCAGTCATGGCAGCCAACAGAGTCTAGAAAAGGAGACCAACGAATCCACAGATCTCAATTAAAGTCAAATTACAAGGCTTTCCTTGGCGGCGGCTTCAATTATTGAAACAATGTGTTGAGTTTGCTTTGATGTGTCCGTGTGCGGCTGTTCGTTTTGTTGGAAGGCATCCACATGGCTACAACGTTTATGATTTTCGTTTCGATTTTTCCTTTTTTTCGAAAGAGCAAAACCAAAAAAAAAAGGACCAAAACCAAGCTCTAGTAATAAGGACAAGAACTCGTGTATTTTTAGGGGAGCAAAAATTTAAAATAATTTCAGCAAAACGAAAAGAAAAAGTGAAGCTTATTGTGATTTGGAGCTTTGGGGCTGGGTACCTACGGCTGGCTACACGTATGGATGTGCCACATTAGTCATGCAAAAGACTTAAGTCATCCTTTTAGGTTGCGGAGTTAAACGAGTGTGTGGGTTTTACTCGGGACTGTGCTCTGTAGACCGAAAGGTACACGTATGTACATTACACAAATTTTAGTTCGCAGGTACACCTGATTATATGCAGTTATTCGTGGCATGTAGGTACTTGTGTTTGGCAGACAGGAGAAAAATGTCCTTGTTAATAATTTGATTTTAAGAAATTGTAGATTCTGGAGTTTTCTACGAAAATTTGGTGCAGATTTGCCTTTTAGCTTAAAAAGGATGGCGCCGTGGGAAAGACGTTTAGTGCGTTTCAGGTGTTCTTGCTTACATGGAAGTGACCTTTAATTTTTTGATGATTCCGAATGGAAAACCCTCCTGGCGGTGGGACCGTAAAAAAAAAACCAAACCCGGGACCTCGTGCACAGTATTCCGACACATTTACCACTGCGCCATAAATAAAAGTCACGTTTCTCTTTGTCCTTCAACTGGGTCCAACATATTATATGAGAGTAAAAAACTTTCTTCAACTAGTTCGCTGACTTAGGTCTAAGACATGCAACAACATAAGAACGAGAGGCAAGAAAATCGCCACATTTTCATGATCAATCATTTTTCGAGACTTCCTAGACAGGTCATGCTAGTCGAGATGCGAGCGCGTCGCCCCCTGGTAGGCCAAGAAATAGGTGGTGGGAGCAGGTAAAGAACCTCTCTGAGTCCCGCCTGGGGATTGCGCCGGAGTCTCTTGAGTTGGTGGCGGAGGATCGAGAAAGATGGAAGGACCATTTAGCCACCCTTGCTCCGCGACCCTTTTAAAGGATAGGCGGCATTCGAAAATGATGATGATGAATCATTTTTCGAGCGATTTCTGCCAATTTTTCTGACAGCTGTCATTTTCATCGTTGAAAAAAAAGTTTTCAAACGCAAACTTCTCAAAAACGTAATGAGAGGTGCTGTGCTTAGGGCACACGACCACAGAAAAAACGTGCGGCAAATAACCGCACGGTTTTCTGCCGTGAGAATACTCAACACACGAGCTGGCAAATATGATCAAAACTTTAATTTTTGTCGTGCAACAAAAAAGTTTTCAAGCTTTCAGCACACGAACCGTAATATCTCGTGCGATTCATGTAAATTATGAAAAAAAAACTGTTATTTTCGTGGTTAAGAAAAGAATCCAAAATTTTGCTGAGATGCCCTAGGAAACCACATGACGACAGGATATTCTCCCGAACTGTCAATTTTTATGAAAACTGTATTTGTCATCCTTTTTTGCAACTTCTTGTGGTAAGCTCAGCGATTGTCATGATAAGTGTCATTGACATAGTTTAATAAAAAAAAACCAAACACTTTGTCGTGTGGCCTGAAATCGTCGGAGTCCAGAATATTGTCGCAAATGAAAACAGGCGACTTATTCGCCGTAGCCGCAATCGTTTCTAGTCTGCCATATCACCGCTTATATCATGTTTCCACCGGGCATTAATCCGCGTTTAATATAAATCTTTATTAAATCCTCTAGAAATTACGCGATTAACCACACAAATTTAAGTCCCTTAAGAATAAATCTTATTCATCACTTTTACGAACCAATTTCAACTCTTTTCGAGCACCTTTTTAAAAGTTTGAGAATCGAAAGCGGACACTGAAACTGTTCACGTATGCCAGGGCTGTCAGAATTACGATTTCTATAGGGATGTTTACAACGGAAATCTTTTTTGGCTCCTAGAAAATGACATCGCCACTCTCTTTTCAGAGCCGAAATGACATAAAAAGACAACTTATGTCCAATATTAGTCCTATATATGTCTGGTGGAAACACTTTGGGATTTATTATTAATTGCCTCCCGCTAATCCTCGTATGATTGCCGGTGAAAACTTAGCACTATTAGGCTTCTAGGCGGGCAGCAATATTTCGTTGTTTTTGTCGAAGTGCGTCCTTGGCTTTAATCGCAGTTTAGATCGTGCGACAAAGAGTTGTAGCTCAATACTTTGTTGCCTGCTATATATATACAAAGTAACGTTAGGTTCGTGGGTTAATGAGAGTAAAATTACCCCTAGAAATGAGGCAAGTGTTTTTGGATGTTCCATTTTCTTTTTACCTCTGTATGCTTCTTAAAGCCACTTTAAGGTTGTATCTCACCTAGAAAGAGAGTTTATTGATGCTTTTTAACGTTATGGAAGTCTTGAATGAAGTAAGTTCCTTAAGTTCTTTGACTTAGACTGGGACAGTGGCACAGAAACTGATACGTGTCTTCACAGCAATTCGTGTCGCCAAGTCCTCTGCAGATATCTTCATTCTCAAGATTTAAATTCTTAGCATGATGCCTCAAAATATTGTGACCAGTGGGGATATACCTACCGTCTTAGAACGTCAGAGTCTATTTGTGACTCTCAATGAACGTTTGCCTTGAAATTTCACAGGACACGGAAGTCCACCTTGTACTCAACCCACATTCTGAGCTTATAGAATGGGCATTTTATCCGTTTAGGGGCTTGTCGTGGTTCTCTTCTAATGCTGTTCCCTGTCGTGAAAGTTGGTGATTGTATCGACTGTTCCTGTGGCCAGAAACCCAGCAAAGACTTTTTGACAACATTTAACAAGTTCAGAATTCTTTTCGACGGCAGTCTGGCAGCTATAAGTATGCTCGTGTTGTGATGCTTTTATTGACAGTTATGGGTCACTGCCTTCAGATTTCTCCGCTTGGAAGGCACTGCAAGAGCTGGGTATACTCTTATTGATTTTTCTTATGTGGATTTTCAGAGAAAAGGAGTCTTATGCTCCACTTAAATCCATCTGTGTAAATGGCTTTTAGTAAATTAATGGCTGAGCAAGACCGTGACAGTTGTGCCACCTTCCGTGTGCTCGCCGACCTCAGTAACTTTCCAGTTCTCGGTGTAGAGTTCTGGGCTTTCGCTCTCGAATAAGTTCTCGGAATACGGCTGAATCCTTTCGGTAGTATACACAAGAACATATTTGGGCTAACCTTAAGGCCTTTTCCAGGGACATGCTTATGAAGTTGTTCGACCCAACAGGTGTTTACCTGTTTAGAATTTAAAATTTCTTTACCGTGGTCAACTTGTCAAAGTTGCAATAAAGTCAGGCCTTGCAGGCTTTGTTGTTGTTCCGGTTAAAAAACATCACCGAGCCCCGCCTGGGGATCGAGAACGATTGAAGGACCTTTAAGCCAGTATTTGTCAGGCGGAGTGAGTGTACGCTGAGCGGCATACCGCTAACGATAACGATTACTGCAAAATTGCAGGGACGTTTAAGAAATTGAATCTGTTCGTCACTTCTACGAACGTCCAGCCCTCAACAGCATAAGGCGTACAACCTGCGGAAGTTGCTTCTTCAATTAGCTCGAAGGTCTAAGTATAATGTAGATCTAAAAGACCTCCTAAGATATGTATACAAATCCAGATGGGTCCAAGAAAGCGGCAATCAGCGCTTCTAACAGCGGTTTATTTCTGTTCTCGTTTCAGGTATAAAGAAGGTTCCCAACTGGATACAGTTGACCTAACTGCTGGTCTGAGTGAGCCGTGACTATTGTCACAAGGGCATCCATTGTCACAAGGGCAACCTTACCTAACCTTACCCAGACACCCTTCTAAGGATAAGTGGGAAAGAAAATGATCGTGATGATGAAGACTACTGCAACCCAAAACCTCTCCTTGACCAAATCCTCAAGCGTTATTTTAGCCTCTTTATCTGCCTTTTTACCACAGGGAGGTAGTTTCGTCATAATGATCTCTTTTGGAACTTTCCACAGTCGCTTCAGGAAAGTTCCAAACTTTCGCTGCCCTGCGCCGTTGTAGTTTCCCTTATACTTACTGCTAGGATCCACATCAGTTGTCACATAGGATCTCAGCTCACTGAAGCTCTCGTTGGCTTCTCCCATCCGAAGGTGCGCCCTTAGCTACTTTCCTGAAAGTGTTGTCGGTCAGAAGTTCCCTTGAGTCCGATTCCTTTAAGAGTCCGATTCCTTTTGTCCTGGCTTACTGAAGGTTTGTGTGATTTATCATTACATAAATTCGAGGGCAGCTGACATTCCTTCTAAGGTTTGACTGACCTATCTTTCACTTCATAGTCCCCTTGTAAGGCACGAAGTAGTCTTGGTCAGATCCATGGGCCCTCTTCAAGATAATCGATTTTTTTTTCCGCTCAAGAACTTAAGGTTGAATCTATTAAGTTGAACGTTTTGTCGTCCTGAAATTGGATCTTTGGTATGCAAGGAACGTAATGTTAGAGACGCTGCTGTTTCTTAGCTTATCGGTGCTTACCATAGGAGTGGAGTGGCATATGGCATTCCGATTTGCCAATATCAGATTCAGGCTCAGCGATTTTGCTCGGGAAAGACTTCGACACCAAAGTTGCACTCAATGGGTGACAATCCTTCGAGGTTATTGTCATGTCTGCAGCCGACTTTTTCGAAACGTGTACCACCTCACCCTCCGCCTTGGTCAGACGATTAGTGGCCTAATGCATGACCTGCCAGGATTCGGGGGAAAATAACACCGGGGGGTGGAATCATCTAAGGTGATCTGCGATAAGTGATATCTTACTTACTTACTTAAGGTGGCGCTACAGTCCGGGGTGGACCTGGGCCTCAGCCAACAAGCTTCGCCAGCAAGCCTTATCTCTAGCTAGCCGTCTCCAGTTTCGCACGCGAAGTTGGCTGAGGTCCCCTTCCACTTGCGTGCGCCACCTGAGTCTCGGTGCTTCTCTACCGCGTCGTCCCTGCGGTGTGGATTCGAAGATTTTTCGGGCCGGGGTGTTGGTGTCCATCCGCTCTAGATGACCCAGCCATCGTAGACGTTGTTTTTTGACTCTTTTGGCTAGGTCGGTATCGCTGTACAGCCCGTACAGTTCGATGTTATATCTCCTCCTCCACTCTCCGTCTATGCAGACGGGACCGTAAATCGTCCGAAGAATTTTTCTCTCGAAGCAGCCTAAAGTGTTAAGTGATATCACAAATCGCAAAAATTCGTCTGCGCAAACTGTCATCATCACAATCTTCTTGTGTCAGCTCTCGATCAATCACCATCTACGTCAGCTGGTTCCAAGCTTTCAAACTTTCTGGTTAGTTGGTTAGTTGGTTTTTTTTTTGGAAAAAGGTGTCCTTACATCACAAGCCTAAATAAAACAATCGGGTTCGGAACAATATATTGTGATCACCTTACACAGACGGATTATTTTGTTTGATCACATTGACTGACACAAAATGTGAAGATCACAGATCATCTTAGAAGGTTCCATCCCAGGTCATGTGCCGCCACCATTGGCTTCAGGTGTTTTCCTTCGTCGTCCTTGGAACTTTTGTCAGGTTTTTTAAACTTTTGGTAGAACTTTCGATCCTCGTTTCTGTTAAGGCATCTCTCTGTCTCGTTAAATTAAATAGTCATGTGCTCTCCCTTTTTCTTCTGAGAAGCTGGTGTTCCTGACTCCTCTGCTACTCGGGATCTGGAGTGGTATTTTAGCAAGTTTGTTACTCACGGCATATGAAGCCATAATGGTGTAAGGGCACTCTATTGGGACAAGGACCTGGCGAAATTATGCAAAGTGTTTCCATCTCTTGGCGTTGGTCGGTATATCCAAAGCTTTACCTTTGCTACAACTAGGCGCTGATCCCATTGAATTTTCGTCTCTTGAAAGGGTTTTGCTTAAGTGCATCGATCGCAATAAGGTCAGCCTGATTGGCTGATCGGGAGATCTTCATGTCCCTTTGTGGATGCTGGGATGCGTGGGCTGTGTATGGCTGCCATAATATGTCGTTCAGTAGCAAAAATAATCAGCGTGAGTTCGTCATGGTCACAGCAGATGGTGTCGTAGAGTTCGTGCCTTCTGAGTTTATATCGAGCAGAGAGGTATAAGGGCTGATGTTGGCTCCTGGTTTTCATATGCCACCTTTTTAGATATTTCATGACTGCCAGTTTGCATTACTGAATCGAAGGTTGACCGAGTTATAGGTGCCAGGGGATTACACTGGTATCATTAAAGTTGATGAAGAATAGTCCCAGGAGATATTCCGGAAGTCTTCTAAAAGCATCCTAGAATGATGTTAATTCTCATAAGAACGATGACATTTTCAACAGCGATGATTTAACTCCTCACTCTTGTATCAGAGAGTTTTAGATTTATTACAAGACTTCTTGAACTTCCAATCTAAAACTATGAAAAATGTATCGCCTCAAAACATTCATCTTGTAACTCAGAAAAGTTTTCAAAATCATGTTTTGCTCCTTAATCCAAATGTCGCAATGAGTCTGCATTTGTTTTGACTCATAGTTTATACTTCTGAAAGTTCCTTTTGCTTAGAGTCAACATCGGCGTTGCGGATGAGATATGTGTAGAAGAGTCTGGTTAAAATTTTCTTTATTTTCAAAAGACTCGCGAAACCAACCCAGATTTTTTAGAAGATATGATGAACATGACAACAGAGCGACCTGGAGGAAAAGGACAGTGACCACCCACCAAAAGGTGCGTCCTTTAGAAAATTCTTAGGAGAACGGTTCGTTCAATTAAACCCTTTAAGCTTACCGAACCCCAGCTAACCGAACGTATCGTTGTTTATATTATGAAGCCATGCAAAATTGTATTGGCTTGACCTTTTGTTATTTTTGAAGTCATTCTTGTTTTTTAAGTTTCTTAAGGACTTTTGCTGTCACATTCCCATACATGTTCTGGGATCTTATGAAAACGCTGACTTGGGATCTAACTCCAAAGTTTTGAGTAATCATATTGCAGTTCACGACTGAACAAGTCCTTGTTCAATCAACTTTATGTACTTTTTTACCACTTATCTTTTTCCTCCCTCGTTCTCTTCCCTAGTTTTGAAGTCTTTCCGAAAGAAAGGGTTAATATACTCCCCTATATCGACCCTTCCTGTATAACATGTCCATGTCCACATTATATCATATCATTCGGCGACATCTGCGTCAAATTGTCTCTATTAAATTAGCTTATTTCAAGGATTTCCCAAACACATCAACTCAAGCGGAAAAGGAAGATGATGTCAATGATGTGGATGCTGATGCTGACGAAGAAGGATATCTAACACATAACGTTGCCGTCATAGAAACACTATTATAATATATGGACAACAGGGACACCAGAAGGGAACATCATCATTGGAATCATATGCACCAAAGTTCACAATTTAATCAAGCATAAAAATCGTGCGTAAGTTCATGCACGCCAAAAATTTTCTTCAACCACACACAGCAGAGGCGACCATATCAAGGATATAATACTCAAAGCTGATGACGACGACGACACGACGATGTAGAATACTCACGTCCCTTACGAGCACAAGTTCACACACATGGCCAAAAGGAAATCTTATCCTGTAGTTTGAACGTTAAACTTTGCCCTGCCACCACAAAATTGAAGAAATGAAGCGAGAAGGACACCGACCGACAAGTTTCTATAGGTATATAGTGTAAGGGACGAAAAGTGATCCCTTTTGGCCACATTCTGCCAGAGTGATGTTGTCTAATGTTATTAACAAGGAGTTTATCCCAAAAAATCAGCTTCTTCAGGGCTTTTATGAAATGGACGGACCTCAGCATCCGTATAGTAGTATCGTGGTAAATAGTCCTCAGCAAAACGGAAGCACAAATCAAATTCAAAGGATGTTCGATTGAATATCATGGATTTCGTAGCGATTTCCATAAAAGAAGCTTCTGCAACAGCTGTTGTCTGTCGGGACGAATCACCCGCGTTAGATTGTGTGCGAGGGGTTGGATTTTCTATTCGATTTGCTATTATGCAGGGATAAGTTTTAAGGGGGCATGGGTGTGCGTGTGATATCGAAACTCGTCGGCTGTTTTTTTTTTCTCTCTCTTTTTTCAAGGCAAATATCCTGGTGACATATTGAAAGATAAATGCCCCATTAAGGACATTTGTTAGCGCGATGAATAATGATTGAAAGTATGAATTACATATACACAGTCATACGTGGGTGCGGGTGTGCAGTATGGAGCGTCGCTTTGTTTGTCTCTACGGGTGGAATGCGGGACAGATTTTACCCCATTTCCCAGTAGAATATTAAATTGCGTCCTTTTTTTGGCAAATTATGTGGAAGTATAGATGCTACTCTGCGGGGAAATCGTACGAGTTGCGGCGGCATATTGTGCGTGAAAGGACAAAGTTTTATGATGCTTCTTCGCCCGCAAATGGTGCAAATGGCTGCGATGATTTCCACTCAGGCCCGGAGGCGCAATGGGACGACCGCAAAACGCGTTGGATACTACTTGTGTGCAGGGGAGAATTTTATTTTCGCTTCCTTTTCATGGAATTGTAATTGAATTTGAATCAAAGGAGTCGCTAGAAAAATGGAACGATGAGTGGCGCACACTGGTTGGTGGAACCTGGCACGATGAGTTTTGTTATTGACGTGAGTCCTGGGCGAATCTGGGCGCTGTCGTACAGAGCATTTTACGAGTGGCAATAAAGCTCGTTGCTTATGACGTTATTAAATTGTTATCACACAGGATATCTAAATACAAGGGCTGTGCGGAATATTGCATAATGGTGTCTACCTAATTACTTGACGTTTGAAATTCAATGAACCATAAACACTTCTAGGTGTACGGCAAGAGCCTGCTTTGAGTGACATTTTGAAGCAATTGCTGCAGTTCACCGGTATCGTGTGGTCCTTTTGGAAACATTTTAGCCTAGATTTAATAGTCTGCATATTATGAGAGATACATGCATTTGAATAGGTTACGAGTCAATAAGGCTTTTCGTGTAGAATCTTGGAGTATATGTCTGTCTTGCGTTAGGGGAAATTGGTTTCGAGTTTCATTTAGTTACCTTAAGCTTAGGTAGGTAAATGGGTAGGGATACATATTCCATCACCATTGGTAATTACGGTCTGAGGGCAAGTTTCAAAGCTATGCCTATCATAATCATGTCCAAGGTTTTCAAAGTAGTATTTTAGTATTGATTCTGAGACTATCGAGGCTAGGATCCGTGTTTCAGTTTTAGGTTCCTTAGAGAAAATGCAACGTGCTCAGGAAAAATGTCAAGAGGACAGAAACCCCAGATTATGGGTAACAACGAAGCCAAAAGAGTTAGAAAGAGAAGCTTAGAGAGCCTTTTTGTTATTAAGAATTGAAAGGGTTTTCAACTCTATCTCTTGGCTATGGTCTATGTCTACGTTCTTCCCCTTTCTAGAACTGTCTCAGAAAATCATTCTTTCTAGGAAAATCATTCACTTGTGACTTAAGCATAGAGTGAGACCGAGTTGCTTAAATGGTTTTACTTGTACTCCAAACTAAAAGATCTACAATCATTGCACCGCTTAATTTTTGACTTTTCTAGGGCTGTCGTCGTAAACTTACTTTCCTCCCTGAATGATATGGGTTAGTCAATCCCTCTTAAATTAAGATTCCCAATAATTTTGAATCTCTAGAGAACAAGGACACTCTAGCCACAGTTTCTTTTGCTTGTTCAGAGTCTTTGAAGCTATCTGTTCTGCTGTGACCTAGTTTGAAGAGGTGGTAATTGCCACCGTGAGGCCAAAGATGGGAAATTACCCAATGAAGGAAATCTCTGCGCCCCATTTAGGTTTCGTGTCGGCCTTTTCATTACCATCATAATTGTTGTGTCTGGATGTTACCCAGATCAGCTTTACATTGATTTTACTCGCCAGAGTATCTAGAAATTGGTGACATTTTCCCAGACAGCCTTGTGTTGCCAAGTGATAACTCGTCCAGAATTTCCCTGCATAGTTTCACAGTCCTTGACTTCACTACGTCTGATTCCAAGTCTTTAATTGCCGCTTGGCAATCAGAGTATATGGTGATGGTCGTGTGTTTCTTCAGCTCGGAGGCAGCTTGGATTATGGCTGCCAGCTCCGCCTGAAAAATGCTGCATTCGTCATTAATTCGAAAAGATTTACCTAGTCCCAGAGCTCCACTGAAGATGCCCGTACCGGTTCCGACGTCCATCTTAGAACTGTCGATATATACGGCGATCACGTCATCTCCTGTAATGGTCTTATCTTCCCATTCACCTCTTTCAGGTATTCTGGTAGCGAATCTCCTGTTGAAGGCGAATGTCATAGGGAGATAATCCGTGACTGGGAGGCAGCCAATTGAGTTTCCACAGAGGCGTGTCCATAAGATCTTGAGGACCACAGTCCGGATTCCCTTAGGCGAACAGCTGTTTTAGCTGCCTGCAGTATATGTCCAAGGGGGTGAGGTTGAGTAGTACCTCCAGTGCCGCAGTTTGTGTGGTCCTTAGGGACCCTGTTATACCCATGCAGTCTGCTCCTTGCACTTTGGTGAGGTTAGAGAGATGACACTTTCTTTCCGTAGCCTTCCACCATATAACTGCACCGTAAGTTAAGATGGGTCTTACAACCGCTATATAAATCCAGTGTACCATGCTTGGCTGCAGTCCCCACATGCTTCCGAACGTTCTGCGGCAGGCGTATAATGCTACGTATGCCCGTTTGACACGATCTTCTATATTATCCCTCCAGCTGAGTTTGGAGTCTAATATGACGCCCAGGTATCTTACCGATTTGGATAACGGTAACTCCACTCCCCCCATTCTTGGGTTGCTGAAGGATGGAACTGCCCTTTTCCTTGTAAACAACACAACTTCCGTCTTAGAGGGGTTTATTCCCAGTCCTCGACCCTCAACCCATTTTCCAACAATGCGGAGTGCGTAGCTGAGTCCGTAGCTTTCTAAAGTTCATTTCCTCAACTGACCTCGGCATCAACTGGTATCGCCACATCCTCTCCTCTGCAGATGTTTTTATTGTCGAGATTTAATTTCACAGCATGATGTCTCAGAAGATTGTGACCATGGTCACAGTAAGCAGACCAACTATAACGACAGAGTCTTCCTTCCATTTGCATTTCCATTTCCATTTCCATTTCCATTTCCATTTCCATTTCCATTTCCATTTCCATTTCCATTTCCATTTCCATTTCCATTTCCATTTCCATTTCCATTTCCATTTCCATTTCCATTTCCATTTCCATTTCCATTTCCATTTCCATTTCCATTTCCTTTTCCTTTTCCATTTGCAATTTTTTTTCGTCCCATTTTCAATCTTAGTCTCAGTCTCAGTCTCAGTCTCAGTCTCAGTCTCAGTCTCAGTCTCAGTCTCAGTCTCAGTCTCAGTCTCAGTCTCAGTCTCAGTCTCAGTCTCAGTCTCAGTCTCAGTCTCAGTCTCAGTCTCAGTCTCAGTCTCAGTCTCAGTCTCAGTCTCAGTCTCAGTCTCAGTCTCAGTCTCAGTCTCAGTCTCAGTCTCAGTCTCAGTCTCAGTCTCAGTCTCAGTCTCAGTCTCAGTCTCAGTCTCAGTCTCAGTCTCAGTCTCAGTCTAATTCTCATTGTAAATAGCAATCACAATATTCAGGTAAGAGAAGTCGTCATTTGGATTCAGGAAGAGGAGTCGTCATCACATTCAAGAACGAACTAAAAACTTCAAAATGCCTTCCAAAGGCCAGAATCATTAACCACTCCAATCGGGACCAAGAAAGAGTCGAACACTCGTCATGACTTTCCTCTTCATGCGGGCGGTTTACCCCTCTCGACAAATGCACTAGCAGTTGCGGCACTGTTGCTGTGCATTATTCTATAGGAAATGCCAAATCAACTTCGCCAAAGGGGGTACGCTACGCGACCAACTGCGCCAACTGTCAAGGACCTGTAATTGTTACAACGTGCAACAATTACTTGACACTTGGCTGATACAATTTGCTGCCAGCGCGATTCTGCCACAGTTGCACCAGCATACTCGACTTCACACGAGCTGGTGCAGCCATGTCTTCAATCACCTCCTTAGCGTACAATTAGAGAGCATGTCACAAGGACCTGCCACCATTATCATCACCAACAGTACATAGCTACCCTATACCCACCTGCCTACAACGCGCCAGCAACAAGGCTTTGAAGTTTTTCTTTTTTTTTTGCTTGTGTTTCTTTATGTTGTGCTGTTTTGTGCCCTGGAGTGCAGTACAGTACGGTACATTAATTCACACCTATCTAATCCAAAGTTGTTCGCATAGGGCCCACATCCGTCAGCCATTATTTGCCCGGCAATAATGGGTGGACAGCATTTTGCGAATAATATAATGCGCAGTGCACAGTTGTTGGTGTCCAACGTGGTATAGAATAGATGTTGTCGTTTCGTTTTTGTCGTAGTAACTGGTATTATCCTCCTCGTGTCCTGTTGCCTTTAGAAAATCAGACCAAGTTCCAAGTTGTTTGCACCGTCATCATTGTCCTGTGGGTGTGTTCTCCCCTGATGCGACGGCACATTTAGCCATAGCACTCGTGTACTAAAAACGTTCTCAATCCATACACAAAACACACACACACTCCTTGTGAGTCACTTGAATTAATTTGGCTCCCTCACATCTTGACGTAACCGTCCTGTTTTGGAAGACTTTTGCAAAAACAAAGGACAAATCCTTTTCTCCTCGCCCGCTGTCGTCGTTGTCCCGCACAAGGTGTCAATCCATTTGCACGCATGGATGGTTTTGAATTTGTCGACTTCGTCTAGACAGGATATTCACACACCTCTATGCATGGCTATGTGACTTTCTTGCAGCGCAGCAGTGCCTGCAATCGGAATGAACCCGCCTTGCGTGGTGAGTATCCCCAGTGTCTGTGTTCCGTATACCTATAGTCCTTGTTATTGAGAAATTATAAAATGCGTGCAGCACAATTAAAAGTCTTGCCTTTCAACATCGGCCTGCGTAAACACTTTATGTGATGCAGCAGGGGGCCCGAGCCCACTTCAACGAGTTAGCTCCTCTTTGCATTGCACGGAAACTCGAGATGTTTAGTCGAAGGACTGGGTGGGGTGTCCGTCCAACATTGTTTATGCATGCAACCAGTGTAAATGTTAGATACGCGTGTGTGGTCTTGAGATTTCAAGTGAGCAAAAGGTACATAAACTTTGATGTTCTTTCGACACGCACGAACGGATACACAAGTGTATCCTTAATCTCTGCCTCGAGGAATTGCTTGCGCTTTTCCTTGACAAAGAGTGTAATGACCATGTGAGTTGTTACTATGTTCTGACTCGAACGATATAGCTGAGCAGCCTGCTGCCGCATAGAGGTGTCAATTTGTTAGGGCGGGTCTGAAGACAGCTTTATGCGAGATAAGTGGGGAGTTTTATTAAAATTAATTAGCTTCTGTTGCACGCAGTTTTTTGCCCTGAGGGATATTTAAGCCAATGTTGAAATTAGCACTTCAGGTATGCAAGTCGCTCAACAACGGATGTTCAAGGACTAAAAATTTAAGACAACAGTTAAATATAATTATGAAAAAAACTGACATAATATTCGTTTAAAATGGCATTGATTTTTGAAATTTCTCGTTGAAACTAAAAATTAAACCTCGCGGCTATCGCTGGTCGGAATTTACAAGTTCCTTTTTCTCCGAAATCGAAATTGAATCCTTTGAGTCCTTGTGAATTGAATCCTTCACTTCTTCAAAGGGCATGTCGATTAGACAGGTTGTAAAAGGTGGAAAATCGTAGTTTTAAGATGATTGACGGGAATTAGCATTTCTTGTGCAATAGTCAGTCATCAAGTTAAGAGATCTTCGTGCCTGAGAGCAGACAGTCCCTAGATTTGACCCCAAAGAAAGAACGATAACACCCTAAGCGCAGGCTTATTTGTTGGTTCCAGGAAGTTTTGGAGCCGATATGGCAGAGAGTCTACCACCATAGATAAAAAAAGGGGACACATAACATCACCTTGCGGGAAACCCCTATTTCCCCCAGTTTTAACGCACTTGCCACAACCTGCTCGGCTATCAACGTCCTGCGCATTACTTAACACAGAATTGATAAATAAAATCCCGCTTTTCAGTCCACCGCGTTTTAACTTATTTAGCAACCCTTCCTTATTTAACATTATCTATGTAGGCATCAATAGTTTTAACCTAATCCACGAAAGCAGCGCTTCCATGGGCAATTTCTTTAATTCGTAAAGGTACCTATGAACAAACCCTAATGAAATATTGAACTATTTGCTCGCTAAAATGTCGCCGAAGTGAAAGTAATTAAAGATTTTAATGACAGCATTCAAAAACAAAGTTGCATGTGTTATAAAACTCATTTATGACAACAAAGAACTAAAAAATCTGTTGCAAAACACAGATTTAAAAGTTGCTGCAAAGTGGTTTTGTGCCAGTTGCGGATGTATGCGCATTCTTATACAGACTTGTAGGACAAAAATAGGCAGTCAAATCGTTGCGTGACTATAAGTAGCATGTGTATGTTATAAGCTTGATTCAGGAAGCTGCTAGCAACTTTTTAGTATCGCTTTCTCCCAGCGGCTATAAAGTAGGTAGCAACTATTGTGTGGCCAGCAATTTTATAGTCTCCAGTGACTATTTAGTTCGTCAAAAACGATTTATTTTTCAGCGGATTTTTGGTTTTCCAGATATCAGCAACTAATTTATCGCCAACTTTTTAGTTGTCCGTGAATAGTGGCTATTGGGAAGATAGTAAAATGACTAGTGATTATTTAGTTCTGAGCCAATATATCACCATAGTTGAACAAGTTGTTTAATTTTACAGTTTGGCCCCACGTTGAGTCTACATAAACATTTTTTTAACAACAAAACATTTGCAATCTCAAAGTGTCTTACGCAGTTTTTTTTTTCTTTCAGCAGCCGCTATATCAAGCTTCTAGCCGTCAGGAACATCTTGTATAAAAGCAATTTAAGCGGTTGAAGCCATTCTTCATCAACATTATGGATTTTTTTTACAAGAAATCTTTTTGTCGTCAAATATCAGCAACTAGTTAGTCGCCATCGACATGCGACTTTTTAATCGTTCGCGAATAGTGGCCGTTTGGTAGTGATTATTTAGTTCTTAAGCAATAAAAGCGGTTGAAGCCATTCTTCATCAACATTATGACTTTTTTACAAGAAAGCTTTTTGTCGTCAAATATCAGCAACTAGTTAGTCGCCATCGAAATGCGACTTTTCAATCCTTCGCGAATAGTGGTCGTTTGGTAGTGATTATTTAGTTCTTAAGCAATAAAAGCGGTTGAAGCCATTCTTCATCAACATTATGACTTTTTTTACAAGAAAGTTTTTTTGTCGTCAAATATCAGCAACTAGTTAGTCGCCATCGACATGCGACGTTTCAATCCTTCGCGAATAGTGGTCGTTTGGTAGTGATTATTTAGTTCTTAAGCAATAAAAGCGGTTGAAGCCATTCTTCATCAACATTATGACTTTTTTTACAAGAAAGTTTTTTGTCGTCAAATATCAGCAACTAGTTAGTCACCATCGACATGCGACTTTTCAATCGTTCGCGAATAGTGGTCGTTGGTAGTGATTATTTAGTTCTTAAGCAATAAAAGCGGTTGAAGCCATTCTTCATCAACATTATGGATTTTTTTTACGAGAAATTTTTTTGTCGTCAAATATCAGCAACTAGTTAGTCGCCATCGACAAGCGACTTTTTAATCGTTCGCAAATAGTTGTCGTTTGGTAGTGATTATTTAGTTCTTAGCCATTATATTAGGATAGTGGCATCAACTTCTGGTCAGCATATTTCGGTGTCTTTTTTTGAGGAAACGAATCATCTAGATTTCGGATTGAGCTCAACAATTAAAATTTCTCTTATGCTAAATTGAGCGTTGCGGTTGTATAACTGTGTGAATGTTCCCTCCTGAAAGCACAAGAACGCCCTTAAAGATTGTGCCCTTAAATTATTATGTTAACAAAACACACGTGACACAGACAAAATACTTATAAAGAGCTCGGCAACGTTTCTATTCGAGAGTTTTATGTTCCCCTTTTCGGTAAAAACCTTCAAATCAGGCGAAAAGTTCAGTCTATTAAGCCAAAAACAGGGCTTGGAGGTAATCACAACACCATTCTACAGATTCTAAATCAACTTTATCATTCAATTTTTGGATTATCGGGTACGTTTATAAGTACCCACCACCCATGACTCCACTAAGACTTCTCTAATTGCACTGTAGCACCACGGATTCCAGCTCTAAACGATATAAGTCGTCAACAAGCTGCTTTCCTTTCACTTCCAATAATTCAGACCATTCGTTACATTCACCCCACCACACCGCAAATCATCCGCCATCCATTGTATTGACTGAGTGGGTATCGTTAAGGAAAAACATTTCTCCATAAGAGGGGTGTGCGTTAATACAGTCAATACCTTACCCCATAGTTAATTGCTTCGAATCAGACTGAAGGCGCGGCTGACTGAAAGAAATCGAAATCACTTTAGCCTCGCTTAGTCCTTCTCATCTATACTTCGTCCTTGCTTCCTGCGCCCTGCCGCGCGTCTGCCAGTCATTCACATTCTAACACCACGCAATTTACAAAAGAACACCTGTCGAAAATCTGGCAACTCAATTTGATATGAAAATTCCGATTGCCATGCTCCCCCATACTCCCACACCTCCAGAGACCAGCCAGGGAGCGCGTCACACGCAAAATGTGTCTCAATTTATAAGCCCGGCATTTCACCCAGCCCGTCAGCATACATAGCACTTTACGTACCATACCCACCGACATTGTGCCACCATACCTAGGACATCGCATCAGCCACCACGCACAGCATCGGTTAACGAAGAAAAATTAAAGAATTTTTGACAGCACTCTTGCGAGCAGTACCACGCTTTGACAAACAAACAGTGGAGCGACAACAACGAAAAAAAAAAAAAAAACAGACATTCACTCCCTCTCTATAAATCATTGGGTTTTTTTCTGCGCTTCGTCCTGGTTTGGTTTTTTTTCCCCGAAATCACTCCCATTTCAGCAGTTGCCCCCCAAACACACACACAGTGTCCTTTGGAGCACACCATCAGCGAGGAGCAAAAGAATAAAAAGAAACTGGGGAAATAACAAAAAGGAACTGCTTTATCCCATTACCCAATCTCCAGGGGGTTACACCTACGCCCACCTCGATCCTATTGCTTGGTATATGGCACCGTTACCGCGCCGCCACCACCAGTCAGTCATTCACCCACATTCGCCCTAATTCTAGTACAAGGATCAACGTTTATACCTCAATAAGCTGATGATTAATAGCTTCTGAGCGTACAACTCACATAAGCGAACGTTTCGGCGGCGCTAAGGAGTACAGCTAGTGTTGCTGCCTGGGCTGTAGCTATACACCATCGAACAAGGAGAAGCTGCAGCAGCCTCCGCTGATGGCTGTACTGTAGGTAGCTCCCTGGTGGCACTGATGGAACACCTTTAGTGTTTAAGTTGTTTAAATATTTGCCATAGCGAGGTTTTCTTCCTTTTCAGCGGTTTCAATTTTTTTTTTTTTTTCTTGGCTCTTACTTGTTTGTATTCTTGGGCGTTTGTGTCCTTAGTGCAGTGAGACGACACGGCGGCAAGGATGCGGATTTGGGGGTGGCGTGGCAAACTACGTGCGCGTCATGACATTTTATTTCTTATTTTTCGAAGGCTCATCATTAAGAGTCACACAATATATAACTACATCGACACGGTGGAATTTTGCGCGATTGCTTGGGAATAATGTCCTCAAAGGAGATCGATATTGAATGGGAGAGATTGTAATTTCGTCAACAATCTTATGGTCGTGAGAGATTGGAGGGGACTTGAACTTGTTTTGAAATTGCTCGACGAAAAGTGCCAATATTAAGAAGGTCGATTACTCGTTTGCCGATTGTCTTCAATTTCTTCCAAAGGAGCTGAAGTCCAATGGTAGTTGGCTCAGGAATGTAATCCAGTGTTGAATGAATTCCCGGAGTAATATTTTGCGCATCCTTTTTGTAAATCAACAGCTTCTTGACATCAATAACAGTCGTGTCAAAAATGTATATCGCGTTCAAGAATGCATGGTCCAAAAAAGACTAAGTTGTACTAAAAAAGAGGATAGAATTCGCAGTGCTTTAAGCAACTCAATTCCTGTCGTTTTTTTTAGGTATGGCTAAGAAATAAGGGTTGCAGGAGAAATAGCCAACGGGCCTTACATCTTCTGAGAGGCCTGAAAATATTTCTTCCTCAAAAATGTTGCCCAGAGATGATGATGCCCAGAGAAACATCTTTCGAGCTGCAGGTATGATGGTGATCAACAACAACAAAAAAAATACGCCGAGGCCTGTTAGGGTCTGCAATAGAAAAAACTGTTCAAAATCAGCTCCTCTCTAAGAGTTGAAGAAAGGAATACAAGTGAGGACTTCTTGTTCTAAAGGCCAGTTTTTTAGTGCAGTACCATCCGAGTTTCGGTTTTAAATTTTGGTTAACCCCAGAAATGAGTTTTCAGTGTATTTAGATCTGGGGTTAATTTCGGCTAAACTCGCCAAATTTGGAGTGTTAATCCCGGATCAACTCTGAAGAACAGTAAAGAGCTCCTCTGAATTTTTTTCTGTGTAGAATGGCGTGTTGATTTGCGTGTTTTTATGAAAAATGACATCTGAGAACAACTGAAACTTCTTTTGCTGTATTTTTAATAAAGTGAGAGTTGAAAGAGTCAATAGTTTTTGAGAGTCGAAGATTTTGACAACTTTGCTGACGAGTTAACTCTGCACTGAAAACGAGTTAACTGCTCGCTGGGTTAACCCCAGATTCGTTTCGTTACGCGATTTACATGTTAACCACGCTGATTTTGTGTCGTCAATTTTTTATTTAAGTGGTCCGTCCGAAAATGCAAAAAGGACCTTTTATGATATAACTAAACTGTCCGACTGTCCGTCTTATCGCGTTATAACTTCTGAGAATAAATGCTCTTCAGTACTTTTTCTTATACGAAATTTCAAAGGAAAGTAGGAAAGTAGAAAAACAAAAGTATAAGTAAGTATTCAAATTTAAAGAAAAACTCTAATTTTTTGAAAATATTGAAAAGTTTTTGAGAATTAAAGTGTTGAAAATGGATGACGTTTTTCAAAGTGTTTGAGGCTAACGCTTTTAAATTGCTCAGTAAACAAAGCCGATATTGAACACACGTATAAAGAAACTCAAAGTAAACGAAGTGCTTAAGCCAAGAAAAAGTGTTGATACAGCACGGTTTGAATAAAAATAAATAAATAGAGTGGCGCAACAGCTCGAGGTAAACCAGGGCCAACTTCTCAACAATGTATGCTGGTGTGTTAATTTCTTTACATACAAGGGGACCTATAATTTTTTGCCGAATTCGAACGTCACTTAGAGAAGTTTTTTCAATACATATGATACTCTCGGAGGGCTTGTCAGACCCTCGCGGAGGTGGGGACCGTGAAAAAGAACAAGCACGGTTTGAAGCATTTTTGAAAAAAAAACTAGTGGGAGGGTTACAATCCGCCTAGGCGAATCTTTGGATACCCCATCCCAATTGTCAAGTGAACACTGTCAAGCTCAGAATTGCGTCATAAATCTCATCATCATCATCATTTTCGAATGCCGCCTATCCTTTAAAAGAGTCGCGGAGCGAGGGTGGCTAAATGGTCCTTCTATCTTTCTCGATCCTCCGCCACCAACTCAAGAGACTCCAGCGCAATCCCCAGGCGGGACTCGGAGAGGTTCTTTATATGATCCCACCACCTGTTTCCTGGCCTACCAGCGGGGCGACGCGCTCGCATCTCGGCTAGCATGACCTGTCTAGGATGTCTGTAAGGCGACATGCAAACAACGTGTCCAAACCATCGAAGAATCGATCGCTCCACTCGGAGGAGTAGCTGTTCAACATTAAGATTCCCACGAATACTGACATTTCTCACTCTTTTTTTATACATACTTAAAAACGCCCCCAAAAGTGGGCGGGGAAAAAATGTATTAATTTCAGTTGAAAGCTTACACACATATCTAAACATTTTATGGCGCAAAATTTTTGGATTTAAAGAAAATATATCGAATAAAAACCGTTTTTTAGAACTCAAATTAAATATGACCTCGCCCACATGGGGGTGGTTTTTGCCTTTTTTGAAATGCCAATGACAATACACTTAAGCGGGGATAACGCATACCAAATTTCAGCTTCCTACGACAATTTTGAGTTTACATGCAAATAAGTGGGCGTGTTAGTCGGAGAATTTCCAAAAAATTTACACTTGTACTGCTTTGAGACCTAGAAAGAACAGATATTAAGTTGTAAGTTCCTAGCTCAAAATTTAAGGCCTAAAAACTACGTATAACGTAGCGTAAAAACGCTTACAATGCAAAAATGAACTGCAATAAGAACGTTTAAAAATTGACGTTTCCAACCTCAAGATTTTTAGCCCACACGAACGATATAAAAGCAGCGTATTTTCTCAGAAATCCGTGTCCACAGAATTTAAGAAAAGTGGCCAGCTCAGATGATTGTTAAATTGAAAAAAAAAGTCAAACGGTTTAAAAAAAATCAAAATTGTTGTTTTTTTTTTTGGATTCTCAATTTTAAGAACTGTAGAAAACGCCAAGAAAACGATTGTCCTCCCTTCTATTTTTGAAACGGGAATAGGCAAAAATTTGAAATAACGAGCGTAATCTATCTTTAGCAAAAAAAAACTATAACAGTTTTGAAATAGTAAATGGTTTCCTAGATACGCTTGAAAACACTTTAGTTGACTAACTAAAATGATGCTGCTTAGCAAATATGTACATCGTAACTCCTGGGCCACTTATTTGCATTAACAAAATTTGACGCTGGCACAACCACATGAACGCTAACCAACATGACAGATTGAAAAAATAAAACAAGAAAGTTAAAAAAGTTTTAATAAGAAAAAATATAAAAATAATGAAGGAAAAGTTTTTTGGAACCGTTTTTGGAACTTAAAAATCACCCAATAAGAACAGTAGACTGCACTACGAAAAAAAGAATTAAAAATATATCCAGAAAAAAGTTTTAATTAACAAATTTACACAAACAGCGCAATAGAGATCACCTTTATTCATACTACTTGATGGTCTTTTTTTAATTTTGACACAAATGGCCGGCGTGTGATTAGGCCTTTGATAGATGTTTACCCATTTCACTTCCGCTCGCTCTCTCACACTTGAAGTAGACCAGCCATCACGATCATCGATCTTTCGCGATGGTTGGGAAAAAGCCGAGAAGCTTCTGTTTCAATTCGTTATTGTCAATGTCGAAAGTCCTCTCATCGGCGAACTTTCCGTTGTTGTTTAGTTTAGTTTTAGTTTTTCAATAAATTCCTTACATTACAAAATAACAATATAGTGCAATTCGATGAGATATACAAAATAAGAAATTCATTTGACATTCTATATTTAAATATTAAAAATACAAAAATAGTGTCATTAATCTAAGCAAAATTACATTTTCATGCAAGTGTGGAAAAACATTAACTAAGTTTTGGAGCTCATTACTAGATTGTGCTTAGCAAACCAAATTCTTAAGAGATTGAATATCAGAAATATATCAGAAATCACATCGAGATAACTGTTCGAACCGTAAGAAAAACCCGTAAGAACGCCTTTGAAATCCTGTTTGAAAAGTGAGCTGATGTATATCAGAAAGAGAATTTCACCTAAAACGGTACCTTGCGGCACACCTAAGTTGAGAAATGAAAGATTGCTCCTTACATTGCCAATCTTCACCCTTTGAGATCTGCCTTTAAGATATGAGCTAAACCGATAAAGCATAAAGCCGCGAATTCCGAAGTAGAATATGATGATTTACCATATCAAAAGCTTTGGTGATATCGATAAATAAGCCAGCCGTACACTTCTTGCCATCCAGGTTCGCCATGAGTTGGCTGCAAAATAGAAGAAGTGCGTCCTCTGTAGATCTGCTCTTTTGGAAGCCGAACTGTGCTTTATCAAGAAAATTGTAAAGCATAGAAGTCGACGAGAAGTTGACGAGCTTCTCAAAAACTTTGCTAATATCTGGAAGTAGAGAAATTGGCCTGTAGTTACATATTTGCAAAGCAGAACCGTTTTTGTAGAGCGGTATAACATCAGCGCACTTCAGCTCTTCCGGAAAAACTCCCTCAAAATGAAAGAAAGTATGTACGTCCATAACATAGCAGCCAATGTTTGTAAGTAGAATGTTGGAGATATCATCAATTCCACAGGACTAGCTATTTTTTAGAGAAACAATTTCCCTTAAAACCTCGATAAGTGTTATCGGCTCAAATCTTACACTGCAAGAAGAAGAAGACTCTGGAAGGCAGTCAATTGTTGAAGCAGCTAGGTTGAACGGGACTAGGTTGCAAGCTGGTGGCAATGCTAGTAAAGTAGCAGTAAGATACAAGCGTCTGCAATGATATCTTTATCGACAACAGCACAGTCATTAATCTGAATAACAGATGGTTTTTTTGTATCAGCAATTTTGTTTAAAATGTTATTAACTACCCGCCATTCACATTTAAGATTACCTCTAGCTGAATCGAATTTCGTGCGGTTGTAACTATCACGACAGATTGGCATTTCCGCTTTTAATTCTGCACACAACTGTTAATATTTGTCTTTGAGGCACAAATTATTAGGGTTCTTGTATGTTTAAGAGACTCAATGAATGCTGCATACGACGACGAAAATTCAGACGTGAGTGAGGTTTTAAGCTTAAGTTAATGTTAGATACATTATCAGTGAGCTCTAAAACAGAAGTGCCTATGTTACCCGAAATTTCAAATAAAAAGTCAACGAATGGTCAGTTATCATTAAATCAAGGACGCCTTTCTCATAATTATTAAACGAACCATTTCTGAAACGTCCATAAATATGATCTAAACATCTACCTGAGATAAGTCTAGTAGGCTCATGAATAAAACTTTCTAAACCATGCATCGCCATATACACTGCTAAATAGCTAGACACAAAACCACTATACTGCCCGAAATATTTATATTGAAATCCCATACTAACCAGATTTTTGGAGTTTTCCTTGCTGAGTAAATAAGAAAATTCTTGCATAAACGTCGAAGCCGTTAACATATGCAACCGATTGACACATAAAAACACAAAAATTTCTTTGTTAATTTCAACCGAAATCTTTAAAACATCAGCACTCAGACAGGCAACATCAATAACTTCGCGAACAACATATTCCTTTGTGTCTTTTATGGAGCATCCAACACCACCTGCAGCGTAGTTTTCACTAGAGTTCGTGAAAAGAACGCCGCGTGTTAGGTTTAACACTTTTGTAAATTTCAACCTACAAAAGTGTAAGACCACATTGCACCAATCCCTTGGTTTTCTGCGCAACGTAACTAACAATTTTTCTTTATTAAAACTTATTTGATTCAATTTTCGTTCTGAACCGAGCAAGCATAAAATATATGTTTACTTCCTGGATCCCGAATACCTCCTTCCGACCGCTCTCACTGCTCAGGTTCGACAGTGTCGATTCATTCTCGCTCGTTCACGAAAGCTGTCAGTTAGATCGGTCCGCAAAACCACAGGGCCTCACTGACTATGGGCATGTTGAAAAAGGGGTCGGTAAAACTAGCCCTTGACTATTCTTTGACCCGATATATTCTCTTTTTCCACTCGTTTATCATTAGCAATATAAGGGCAGATCCCAGGTATCCGACAAAAATTTTGATTTGTTCCGCAAAAAAAATAGGTCACCTAGATTATAATATTGCCTCGAGTTATTTTCCTCCACGGTATAGGCTAGCGGACGACGATCTTACTCCCCTCTTTGACTTACTTGGGTCGAATTTTATCATCAGCGGGGACTTTAATGCGAAAAACACCTTTTGGGGATCACGGTGCAATTCAAAAAGAGGTAGAGTACTCTTCAAAGCTAGCACGAAACGTGGCGTGGTTTTCCTTTCGACGGGAAAGCCAATGTATTGGCCAACCGACAGAAACAAAGTACCTGACCTTGTCGACTTCTTTATCGCAAAAGGGGTCCCTCACCACCTCACAAATGTAGAAGAAGGCCATGATCTCTGTTCGGATCACTCGGCAGTCGTTTTGAAAATCGGCGCAAGTCTAGCAAAAAATTACAGAGCGCCTAGGTGAACTAATAACAACACCGACTGGTATGGCTTTAGGAAATACTGCAAAGAAAATGTATCTCTACATGTACCACTTACAACCCCTTTAGAAATAGAAATCGAAGTCGATAAACTGGTTAGAACTATTCAAGACGCTGCTTGGAACAATACTTGTTTCCGGAAGACTGGAGTAAAGAAAAGCGGATCAATTTACCCTCGCGAAATTGAAGAGCTCATACGCGAAAAGAGAAAGGCTCAAAAGAGGGGGCATTTGTCTCGAGCTCCTCCTGATAAAACCACTCTGAATGGGCTATCTAACAAATTAAAGCACTTACTTCAAGATTTTAAAAGTCGCGAGACTACCAACTACCTCGAAAACTTGACTGCCGATAGAGGGTCAAACTATTCACTTTGGAAAGCCGTGAAGTCCATTAAAAAGCCCATAGTACACTCGGCGCCAGTAGGAAAAGATAACGGTAAAAGGCGACAAAGAGAAAGCAGATTTGCAGAACATCTAGAAGAAACATTCAAACCGTTTGACGGGGAGCCGTTGGTTGACGATCTGTATCGCAATGCGGAACTAGACAATAATCGAATAAAAACCGTGAAACTGTCTGAACTTCGTCAAACAATCCGAAATTTGAAGAATAACAAAGCTCCAGGCTACGACCTAATTACTGGGGAAATTTCGAAGGAGCTACCGAAAAGAGCGTTAGTCAAGCTTCTCTACATCATAAACGCATCAATGAGAATTTCATACGTTCCACGGCAATGGAAAGTCGCAGAGGTAATAATGGTTCCGAAACCAGGGAAATGCCCGAACGACAAAAAATCATATAGACCGATTTCGCTTCTGCCGATTATATCCAAAGTCTTCGAGAAACTTGTGCTCAAACGACTGCAACCAATGATTGAAGAAAGACGATTGATTCCGGATCACCATTTCGGCTTTAGGGTCAAACATTCAACAATTGACACCAGGTCTATCGAATAACTAATGAAATTGAGAAAGCCTTAGAAGCGAAAATGATATGTTCTACCGCTTTCCTTGACGTATCCCAAGCCTTTGATAAAGTTTGGCACGAAGGCCTAAAATATAAGCTACGGAAAGTTTTGCCGGAAAAAATATATGAACTCTTCGAGTCTTATCTTGACAACAGACTATTTCGAGTGAGATACGGGAGCGAATACTCAGAATTCAAAGAAATACAAGCCGGCGTTCCACAAGGTAGCGTCCTCGGTCCAACACTGTTTTTACTTTTTACAAGAGATGTACCTCAAGTAGAGACAACGACTGTAGTCACGTTCGCTGACGACACGGCTATCCTCGCTACGGATAAGACAGTCAAACTATCAACGGGAAAACTCCAACGCGCTTTGAATAAAATATGCGAATGGACAAAGGCCTGGCGAATCCTCCTAAATGAGACAAAATCAACGCATGTAAATTTTACTTACAAGAGGGTAATCAACTTACCTCTATTTATAAACTCGGTACAAATTCCGTACGCAAACGAGGCGAAATATTTACGCATGACCCTAGACGCAAAATTTAAGTGGAAGCCACACGTTAAAAAGAAACGCGATGAACTTGAAATCAAGCTACGAGAACTGAATTGGCTTTTCGGACGTTATTCGAAACTAAGCGTATATAACAAACTGCTATTGTATAAGCAAGTGCTAAAACCATCTTGGACGTACGGTATACAACTTTGGGGTTGTACCAAACCAAGCAACATATCTATTTTAGAAACTTTTCAGAATAAGACACTAAGAGCAATCGCAATGGAGCATCATGGTATATAAGAAATAGCGATTTACATCGAGATCTAAGCATCGCAACCGTGACCGACGAAGTAAGAAACTTTGCTCGCAAACTTCACACTCGCCTTCACGGCCATTGCAACCACGAAATAATCCGAACTCTGGATCAGACAAATCTTGCACGCCGACTACAACGAACAAGACCGTTGGATCTAGCGTCGTAAGAGGAAACCGCATATAATGACGGTATCGCAGGTGCTTTCGTTGGAAGGTAGCCTGCCAAACGCGATTACTATACAGAAGCTTGAACTACTTGTTTAGGAAACTTAGTCGTAGTCTTACAAAGATTGGGAGGTTTTTTAGTGAGTAAGAATCTCACACTACTATGAGCACGCGCGTTCGATTCTCATAGTGCCTATGAAGGTTTTTACCTACCCACGGAAAAAAAAAAAAAAAATTGTTCCGCAATCCGCTTGTGGCCAAACTTGGCACGCAACGGGAATTTCTGAACTATGATAGGTACCTACTTATTGAATTTTGAACTGCAATTTTGACGTCAATGTATTCAATGTTGCTGTCACCGAGCCAATATTGAGTGCATTACTCGCACATAGGTACAAAAACTTTAAAAAAGTGGTTTTTGAATTAATGCAAATTCATGTCCTTCAAAGGAATTTATATTTTATTACAGCACAAATACCTATTCAATCATGAAAAAATAGATCGAATGCTTAATGTTAAGTTTTTCACTCATTGTTAAGTGCTCAAACGAGCTAGGTGCTGCTTACTTAGGTAAACATGCATGTTTTTATACGAAATTTGTGATACAAACAAACAAAGGACGCATAAAAGCAGATATAATTGACGTTACAAGTTCCTGGATTTTGATTTTATTACATTTGCAACAGTGTCATAAAACGTACTCATATCTTGATGTAAAAATCCAATGCCGATTTGTTAACCAGATCAATTTATTTGCACAGATAGGTACCCACCAACCTGAATGTTTTTTTAACACGCTTTTCGTCCTAGCTACGATCATAATGAATGTAAACGAAAAAAGATTTATACCTACAATTCTACCTATACACATTAGGATGTTAATTAAAATTGATATTCAATATTTCCAATATGTATGAATGCCCGATAGTTAGTCGCAAAAAAAAATCCTCACGTCAGCAGCATGCTTTTAGAGTTAACATTTAGGGGAAAAAAAAGAAGAAAACACTGAATAGGAACTATTACCCCCTTTTTTTCCACCCCCTACCACTACCATCTATATGGCACATTACATTGTGTTCATATGCAAAAATCCTCTCTATTTCATTCAACAAACAGACATTGGAATCTGCTAACTAAATTTATGCACCAGCGAACCACTTTACTCTGTAGAATCGTAAAACGAATGGAATAATGTATATTGTGCCTAACAAATGCATCCAATCCACATACACAAGCGAGTCCTTTACCAGGCGAATATTGTGTTGGTACCGTCCTCATTCTCCTTCCGACGATGTCGGCTGCAGAGCTCGACTAGAGCGGGTAGCGCAGAAAAAACGAGAAAAAAAAAACTTAAATCGACAACTTAAAACGCTTCACAACGGTATAAAAAAATTATACGAAAAAAAAAACACACATACCTACACCCATACACTACACACAGAGATTCGAATCCCAGCCAGCAAGTACAACACAAGTACCTATACATTGCGCGCAACGGAAATGGGAAATTTTTCTGTAATTCTGTTATTCAATTTGTTGAGGAAGTTGAATTTAAACCATTTACTCCCGCACCTCTGTGAAAGTCTTCCTTCGGGAAAATGCGCAAAAAGAGATGAAGAGCAAAAAGAGAAAAATCAGATATATTCGGATTAACATTATTTGTCGGGCGAACAAATTGATGGGAAAGTGACCGAGATGATCACAAACAGAATATGAAATCTGAAAGCGAGAACTTTTATTCACTTAACCATGCGTCGCCGTCCGTCGTCGTAGTCGCGGGGATGAAGGTATTTCGAGTGTTGTGTATTTCGAACGGAACAAATCGCAAATCTGACAACGATAAGGCGAGAATAAGACTATCACCACATACTGTCATTGCATTGACAGCGAGATGTTAACGTGTATCTAGAGTTACGTGATTTTGAATTGTATAAACGCGTTGATCATAACATTTACAAGTGATTAGATGGAATTGACACCGGCTCTTATTACTCGTTCGCTAAAAATTCGCTGATTTTCTACTTAAGGAAATGCACACTTCATATAACTGCGTTTCAAAAAAAAAGGATTTCGCAAAAAAGAGTCGGCCGAGCAATTTAACTTTCATTTGAGCAGCTATCTCTTGTTGGTCAACACTCGCACATATGAGTTCTAGCCAAGTCCAAGGGAAAACAAGGCCAGTACACAGCGGTTACTACCGGAGCTGACATAAGCACTTAATGTGTATAGTAACAGTTAAAATATTTGGCGTGACCAGGTTATACCGATCAGTACCTTCTCTGTTCCTATAACACCCATTCACACGGGGTGCCTTAAATCAGTCCCTATAAACTCGTAAAAGACCCTGAGTCACTGATCAGACTATAAAGAGATAGCCAACACTGCAACCCCCTGCTCGCTAAAACCCGCAAAAACACCTACAGGGAACGAAACGGAACGTATTGAAATCTGCAATCTACAGCTGAGAGTGTAGTAGTGTGCCAGGCAAAACAGAGAACACACACAGAGAACACACACAAAAGAGAATTCTTGTGCCCAGTCGGCTATCTCTTTATAGTCTGATCAGTGTCCTGAGTGCCGATCATCTCTGAAAGCGATATCGAAGTTCAAGATTCATCTGTGTTGGGTGTCTAGCCACAGAGATGTTCCAGAAAACTGCAAGACTGAAGAACTTGGAACTACTTTCAGTCTTTCCTAAGTATTTCAGTCTTTCATTGGCTGAACTTCGTCAAACGATAAATAATCTGAAGAGCAACAAAACCCCTGGCTACGACTAAATTACTAGCGAAATTCTAAAGAAGCTACCGAAAAAAGCTTTGGTCAAGCTATTCTATATCGTTAACGCCTCCATGAGAATTTTATACGTACCAATGGAAAGTGGCCGAGGTCATCATGGTTCCAAAACCAGAAAAATTTCTGAACTACCAAAAGTCATACAGACCGATTTCGCTACTGCCGATAATATCTAAGGTATTCGAGAAACTGTTGCTTAAAAGGTTGCAACCAATCATTGAAGAAAGACGATTGATTCCGGATCACAAATTCGGATTTAGGATAAAGCATTCAACAATCGACCAGGTCTATCGAATAACAAACGTAATCGAAAAAGCTCCGGAAGCGAAAAAGATTATGCACTAGCGCTTTTCTCGACGTATCGCAAGCCTTCGACAAGGTGTGGCACGAAGGCTTGAAGTACAAGTTAAGACTAAGCTTACCAGAAAAACTCTATAGAATATTAGAGTCTTACCTTGAAGACAGAATCTTTCGCGTAAGGTACGAAAATGAGTAATCGGAATTCAAAGAGATAAATGCCGGTGTCCCGCAAGGAAGCGTTCTCGGCCCAATACTATTTTTGATTTATACCAAAGACATACCCCACGATGAGGTAACAATTTTAGCTTCGTTCGCTGACGACACTGCTATTCTCGCTATTGATACGACAGTTGAATTATCAACAGGGAAACTTCAGCGCGCTTTAGACAAAATATGCGTCTGGACGAAGAGCTGACGAGTCGTCCTTAACGAGACTAAGTCAACGCATGTTAACTTTACTTATAAAAAGATAAACAACAAACCTTTATTCATTAACACCGTACAAATCCCGTACTCAAATGAAGCGAAATATCTAAGAATGACTCTAGACGCAAAACTTAAATGGAAGCCGCACGTTAAAACGGAACGCGACGAGCTCGAAATCAGCTTCGAAACTAAGCGTATATAACAAACGGCTTTTGTATAAGCAACTGCTAAAGCCATCTTGGACGTACGGTATACATCTCTAGGGTTGTACCAAACCAAGCAATATATCTATTTTAGAAACTTTTCAAAATAAGACATAACAAATAGCGATCTACACCGAGATCTAGGAATCGCAACCGTGACTGACGAGGTAACAAACTTTGCTTGCAAACTTAGTACTCGACTTCGCGGACATTGCAACAATAAAATTATCCGAACTTTGGATCAGACAAATCTTACGCCCCAACTACAACGAACGAGACCATTGTATCTAGCAGCATATAGATGAAACCGCATAAATTGACGGTATTGTAGGTGCCTTCGTTGGAAGGCAGCTCGTCACACGCGACTGCTACAGAAGCTTGAACTACTTGTTAAGGAAACTTAGTCGTAGTATGACGGAAAATGGGAGGTTTTTTAGTGAGTAAGAATCTCACAGTACTATGAGCACGCGCCGGTCCTCGTAGTGCCTATGAAGGTCTTTCCTACCCACGCACAAAAAAAAAGAAAAGTCTTTCCTGAAAAAGGCAAGGCTCCTGACATGCCTGACATGCTCCGGAACTCATGCTAAAAATGGATGCGATAAAAAGAATAAATTTAAGGCGGCAATACTTGCCTGGTCACAGATTATGCGAAAGCTGGATTTTAAACGCTATTAATAGGGTGTTTCCACCGCACGAAAAGCCGAGGTTGACTTAGGAAGATAAAAAGTTACTTCTAAAGTGTTAACATTAGAAAAACGACCGTCAAGTATGATGACATACGCGGAGCGGTTTGTCGGCTTTGGTCGCAGGTTAAGCTCGGCCTTATTGCGCAGTTTATGTAAAATTTTATTTGTGTATTAATTCGTCCGTCCGTCTGTATGTGTGAAGGTTTTGGGTTTCAAAGTCAAGCCAGAGAGCAGAAACTTAGGACACGGCTTCGTTCTTCTGTTGCACTAACAAAGTGCTAAAAGCCGAATATTGGTGCCGAGTGGATTATAGGTTTCTTGATAGACTTAACTGCTTTCCACAGCGAGTAGTTTGAGCTCCTATCCGCCGACAAGCCTTCAAGGTATTCAGTGGTCTCACGATTTTTAAGATATTGCAACATTCCTTTCAGTTTGTTAGAGAGGTGGTTCAAGAGGGTTTTGTCTGGGGGAGCCCTCGTACCTTGCCATCTCCTACGCGCTCTTCTCTTTTCACGAATCAGTTCTTCGATTTCGAGCGGATATGTTGTGCGTACGCACCCGTCGGTGCTAACTGCGTTCTTTTGGGACGAATTGTCGTTCCAAGCAGCGCTCTGATTTGCTGCAATGAATTTGTCAACTGCGGTTTCTAACTCGAAAGGAGTTTTCAATGGCACATTCAAGACAACACCCTCTTTACAGTCCTTTCTGAAGGCGTCCTAGTTCATGTTTTTACTAGCTAATCTAGGAGTAAGTATATCAATGTAAGTCAAGTCAGACAAGTTAGACAAGGACCTTTTGGTCAAGTTAGACAAGGCGCAGGAACTTAAATTTTGGCACAGAGCAATATTGTCCAGAAACCTTTAGCACGACAAGTGGGAAAATGCAACAGTGCGTATGTAAGATCTTTAGTCCGTCTGTGACGGATTGGCAAATACCTGACCCTTCCAAGAAAGGAAACTGCCACGCCTCCAAAAAGTGGGCGGGATGTAAAAATCTAACCGCTGAATGCTCTATACTAGTTGATTGCATTATATTTCGGCCAAAACGCCTTTTTAGCTCAAAAAATCATTTTTTTTAACATCACGCCCACAAAAGTGGGCGGAGGCATATGCTATATATATGCAAAAAAGTTAGAAAATGTTAATATCTACAACTTTTGTCATAGAATTTTTAGGCGAATTTCATATATATTTAATGAAAAACAGGCTTTTTAAGCTAAAATCCCTTAACAGAGTGGGCGTGGTCAATGTAAAGGCCAAACTTTTTCTGCTACCTCAAAGACAATTATAAGGTTATGTTACATACCAAAAAGTAGTGTGAAAGCCTCATTTTAACATAGCTAAAATATGGAAAAAGTATTTTTTTTAAATTTTTTTTGAAATATTTTTTTTTTAAAAAATACTATTTTTTTTTTAAATAGTGAGGTGCCATGGTGTAGTGGCTAGTATGTGTGCCTATTACGCCAGAAGTCTGGATTTGAATCCTGCCATACCCCTGAAAAGAGACTCGTTCTTTTTCACGGTCTCCACCTCCGCGAGGGCCTAACAAGCCCTCCGAGAGTATCATTTGTCTTGAAAAGCTTTTAAAAAATGCCGTTCGGATTCGGCAAAAAATTATGAGTCCCCTTGTATGTGAAGAAATTAACACACACAGCATAACATTGTTGAGAAGTTGGCCCCGGTTCACCTCGAGCTGTTGCGCCACTCTATTTATTTTATTTTTATTTTTTAAATTAGAAATGGTCTCACATACAGGCCTGTAGTGGGCGTGTCTGCAACCCACCATATTTCAGCTCTACTTAAGGCCTAGAAGTTGTTTACATACGGGAGGACGGACATGGCTTAATCGATTCTCATTTCTGTCCCATTTATATCTCTTAAAGGTCTTAGGGATCTATGGTGATTATTTCGCTGCGTTATAAACTATAAAACAAACTTAATATACCCTGGGTAGGGTATAAAAACCGCCCACACCACCAAGGCCACTTTTTTACATGTCAGATACTTAAAAGCCCGATTTCTCTGAAAATTCGCTCCAAATAAAAAAAGAAATTCATTAACAAATATTATAGATATTACTATTTGCTAAGTTTGGCTCATTTAAAGTTTTGAGTTCCGCCTACTTTTAGGGGGCGTTCTTAAGAAAAAACTGTTTTTTCCGAAATAATTTTCGCTTTTAACACATTTTTTTATGATTCTCACGAAATTACAATTAATTCCCTTTCAATTTTTAGCTCACGCCCATATTTGGGGGCGTGTCCAATGCAAAAACTATATGAATTTGGGCAAAAAAGCTTTATGATTTGGTGTTACACGGTATAAAGGTCGGGTACATATGCAGAAATTTGTTACAGACGAACTCTTGTTTTCGACAATGTTTTTCCTCTTTGAATCAAGTCAAGTAATAAAGCTTTCGAAAACGGACTTTGTCCGACAATTAGTTAAAAATCATACATTATACCGTTTGGTAGATGATAGGGGGGAGACATATGTTTTTTTTACCTTATTTTAACCTTATTTTTTTCTAAAGTCTGTCTAAAAAAATAGGTTGGAAACGACAATTTCAAATTTTTTTGACGCAGCTTGCTTTCTTCTTGTACGCTTTGCACTTTAACTTAGTCCGAACAAGATCGCTCCAACCGTTAAGATACTGGAAGATTTTAAGAAATTGTTTCTGAAAATGCTTTTCGTTTGAGTAAAATTTCAGAAATTTTTGAAGCTTCAAAATTTGCTATAGATTTTGTTAAAAATTTAAAAAAATTTCTGATACGTTTGATTTTTCTTATATGATTTCACCAAGTAAGGCTAGAGATAACGGGGGAGACCACACGTTTTTTCATGCATATTTGAATTTTTTTTTTTTTTGAAAATGTGTCAAACGGCAGTATTGAAACTTTTTCTTAAAAATATGACTTTAGCACTTCATTTACTTTGAGTTGCTTCATACGTGTGTTCAACTTAAGTAGTTCAAAAGTTTTGGCCTCAAACTTTTAAGAAAAACGTCATCGTTTTTTAACTATTTATTCCTTAAAAACTTTTCAATATTTTCAAAAAATCTAAATTTTTTCATTAAAATTCAGTATTTACTAAACTTAAGTTTCGCTTTTCTTGTTCTCGACTGCTTAACGTCTTTAAAAAAGTATTGAAAAAAAAATCAGTTGCAATTTCCTTGCGTTGCCCAAAGTTGCACTTGGGGGAGGTGCGAGATTGAGTGCATCCAAAATTTTTCTTTAGATCGGCTTAAAATTTGTCCGTTTTCCAGTTAAGGCTTACTCTTTTGTGGTTTAAGATTTGTAAATACATCTCAATCGTCACCTTCGCCCCACTTAAATATACCTTTTTGTCAATCTTTTTATATTGTCTGTCTGAGGACTTAAAAAATGTATGAAATGAAACAAAACACAACTGGAATCTTTCTTTAAAAACTAACGTCCTCTTCTATATCTGAACATTGTACCTATGGGGTTGTGAATTCCCTGAGACAAGTTGCTTGCACACTTCCTTATAAATAATTAAGAAAACCGTAAGCTAAAATGAATATTCAGGTCATCCGTCAGACGATATGGTGCAGTCACCTCTGCAAATGAATAAATTTCACAAGTACAGGGTTCAAGATACGAACACAACATCAGTGAACTGTCTAAACTCGCATGACCTGCATAAAAATCAAATTAAATTCCAAAACAACTTTATTTTTTCAATTTTGCATTACAACACTAATTCTAAAAAAAAAAAAAAAATCTCTAAAACTAAAAGGTTAATTTCTGTTGCATTGGTTTTGCTGAAAAGTTTTCCGTTTTCCATGATAACGTCCGCACTTACTGAATGGCATGACGGATATTCGCCCAGCTATTCAATTATTAACCATCCACCCACCGTTGCCACTCTAACTTGGACGGACAACTGAAAGCACTCAAACATCAGCAGCATTCAGCCGTCCGTGGAACACCAGCACCCAGGACCAGCACCAGGCAAAAACAACCTTCTATTTCGGGAGCGTTCGTTGACAGAAATAATTAATTCTCAGCTCGAATGCAAAATCGTTTGCCTATTAAAATATTCTCTTTCGGATGCAAACCACCGGATTCTCTTTGACTGTAAATACCCATCATGGTCAGTGCATTTTAATTAGTATTTCGGCATCGGGCAATTAAAAGCGATTTTGGTCGGAAATATATCCCAGAGCTCGAACATGCACACGTCTAAGGCGTATGGTAGGTCCGCCAAATGGACTTCTATACAGCCGCCCCCGATAATGGAGTTACCTGGTTTGTTTTTTTTTTTTGTCACCCACTCGAACTGCCCTGTGATGTCTGTATCTCAACACCAGTGACCCAAATGTTTCGCGGTACCTTTCGTGCCCCTTGTAACCAGATTACGGCTCCGTCCATTGTGGGAATATTTATCGCTTTGTCTTGTGCTTATGGCGAAAACAAACACAATGAGATGGCTGGCTGCTAAATTATTAATGCTGCTTAAAAGCCATTTGAATCCCCGTATGACCACCATCCAGGAGGGGGTGGCTTTGCGCCAAGCACTTACCATTATGCAGCCGGACCGCGCGCCGACATTGTATCTATTTAGTTTCATTTTCTCAGGACCACTTGTTTCATAATCTGAACATTAAGTGCAATGGCTTCATGCACAACTGCCTTCGAATGTGCATTTTAGTGGCCATCAGCAGCGCAGCGTATAGAGCTTCGCTCCCGATGCCGTAATTACTTACGGCTTTTTAATGGCATAAATAGGGCCGTGGATATAAAGGTGGACCGATGTGCGGACCCTTCCTTTATGCTCGCACCGCACCGGAGCGAATAAAGAAGTCGAGTGCTTTTCGTATATGCAAGCGGCTTTTTAATTGTCCACATTTACCGGAAGGATAATTGCATTCCAGGAAGTAATTTCGCATAAAGGACCACTTTTTGCACAAAAGAAAGCCAGCGGCTAAAAGCCAAATAAATAAACGTCAGACTTATAATATGTACCGGTACCCATACTACACAAAGCGTAAATGAGAATTCCCAATTTACCAAAATCCGCAGAGGGCTTCACACATCAGCCGAAACCTCAGTTTTGTGTCGAAACAATTGAACTTTATCAATTCATGGGGCAAATCCCTGTTAACGAGATGTATTTTCTCACCTCTAAACGCGATCCGAATACAAGTGTGTGTCAATTCAATTGCGAACCACAAAAGTCCTGAAATTACAAAGTTTCACAAATTCCTACACGAGCCAGGCTCATAGCCTTCATATCCGCTGCAGCTTGTATAATGAAGACTTGATGGAAAATATGCTGCAAAATGGCAATTTGTTAGGGCGCTTGGCTGGCATCCGCAATGGAATCTGTGTCTGTATATGATATCGAATCGCACTACAACTCACACTTTGACGAAATGCATTCACGCCCCAGACAGGACCCAATCGAGAACCCTAAAATTTAAATCACAATTTACAGCAGCAAGGACACACACGCATCACACGGGCCTATAGCCAAACACACATATACGCACGCACGTCATATTGGTTAATAGATGACTGCAGGCGTTCGTAAATCCAACCCAATCGACCACATAGAGCCGCCCGTGCATCTACCGACCCTCCGTACGTGGGGCTATGTGTGTGCCTGGACGACAGCATACTAGACTGTATCTGTCCATTACTGCGATATGATGGAAAATTTGCAATTGTTATGATTACTGCCGGGCATTTGTCCTGAAATTGGCAACATCTATTATTGCAAACGAGAGCAATTGCAGCTACATAGGTATATATGCCCACTATGGGGGGTGAAATCAGCATGCGGGGGGGTCCTTTACAATGCCAAGTCGTATAGACACGCACGTGTCCTGTATGCAGTGTGCACTATCTGCGCGATTGTGTGTGCACAATAAAGGAGGACTTTTGTAATTGATTTTAATTGTGTTACAACTGATTGCATTGAAAGGGGCATTTATATAAATTTTCGATGTTATCGGTGGCCATTAGCGGCCAGACGTGATACATTGTATTGGGTTCCATCATCGTTGAATTCGGCCAGAGCCCTCCGGGCAAAGAAAGACTTTCCAAGCTCAGTGGAAAGGAGAAGCGATACAAAGTGCGTAGACCTGTCAATGTGAAACAGAATTTTTCTCCGTCGTTTGCCCCATGAGGGCTCCGCGATGCAGTAGATTTGTGACGAGCAGGTCTTGGGTTCGAACTCCGGTCGGGGAAATCAAAAAATTGTCATGTACAAAAATTTCAGCGAGGACGTTTGCTAAATCTCTGAATCTAGGTTCCCGAACTCCCACCTCATCTCAAGGCTCTACTTTAGGACTCCCCCTTATAGCATTCAATGTCGCATTGGCAATAAATATGCTGTTAAGGCCGATATCAGTTTTCTCTCCTGACCCTTTTTTTTTTAAAAATGGACACATTTACTCCTGTTTGCCAATCGCTTCATGCTTTCCCGCTATCTCAGACCACCTTAACAACACGTATTAAGCATTAAACACCTTCTTCACTTTTTGCATTGTGTCCATGTCAGAAGGCCTGAGCTGAGCCTCCTTGGGTGTTTCCTATGGAGGCAGTGTCCTGTCAGAATTTCCACTTAAGCCCTAAGCTTGTTCAATTTTAATAGTCCCGTCGATCCGCTTCCGTCTAGTCGTGGCCAGTGAGTCCTAGACACCCTGTGTCCAGCTAGACAAAGGCAACAACCAGGCAAAGAAACATAAGCGTTTAAATAAAGCAAGGCTTCGGGGAACTGGAAGAGTCCGTCGACAAAATTAATTAAGCAAGAAAAGCCTGGACCGCAAAGGTATACCGCCATCAAATGGAGACAAAGCAGATGAATCGGAAAGAGCCCAACGATACAAGCTCGAGCAGTGACCCTGAAGTAAATATTGAGCCCGCATCGCCAAGCCTGCTTGTGAAGAAAACCGAGAAGAGACCATCGCCAAGCCCGCTTGTAAAGAAAACCGAGAAGAAAGAGAAGAAAGTTTCGAAGAACGTGTCACAAACCGGAGACTTACTCGAAGGAGGTAGTCCGACCCAAAACTCCCTCAGTATTTACAGGCAGAGAAAGGCTACGATCGAAAGAAGTGACTACAGCACGAAACAAGAAAGACAACCGACAAAAGAATGAGAGAGAAACGAAAAAAAGCAAGGCTTCAGCCCCAACAGCAGAGCAAAGAAAGACACAAACCAGGCTCAGGCCGGAAGCGCTTCTCATCAAGCCCACGGGAATGGAAACCTAAGCAGAAATATTGCGGGATATACGGGAGAAAGTCAACCCTGACAGCACCCAGAAGCAGATCAAGGCAGTGCGCCAAACGAGGGCTGACGATGTTCTTATCGAGCTCCATGGAAATTCGAAGAACAAAAGTGTTTTCAGCTCATCGTTGAAGAATATCTTGGGAGAAAGAACAACCATCCGAAACCTGGAGCCAAAGACAAAGATGGAAATAAGGGGCATGGATGACCATACAACGATTGAAGAAGTAGAAGAGGCAGTAAGGAAAGCAGTTAACGACCCAGCATTGGAACTTCAGGTCACGCTTATAGCTACAAATGGAAGAGGGAGAAAACTGGCTTTGCTCCAATTAAACTCGCAGAAAGCAAACTATATTCTGGAAAAATCGCGCATCAAAGTTGGTGCGTACTATGCAGAGTACGCTGAAAAGTTGTGGTTACACGGTGCTTTAGTTGCTTCGGCTTTGGACACCAACATGCAAACTGTCAGGGTCTTGACAGGACGACACAAGGCTTATGCTTTAACTGCGGTTTAACAGGACACAAGAAGGACAACTCTTCAAACGAAGGATAACCCTTGCCAATCGCTGTTTCTTTGGGCTAAGAAGCAAAGCCCTCTCTCGAGCAACTTAAGTGTCCACGTATAAGACCCTCATCATGTCAGTTCTGTTCTGCTTTACGGTGCAGAAGCATGGACCCTGTCAAAGGGGGATGAAAACACTTTAGGCTGCTACGAGAGGAAAATTCTTCGGATGATTTGCGGTCCCGTCTGCCTAGACGGAGATATAACATCGAACTGTACGGGCTGTACAGCGATACCGACCTAGCCAAAAAAGTCAAAACACAACGTCTACGATGGCTGGGTCATCTAGAGCGGATGGACACCAACGAATCAACGAATCGAATCCACACTGCGGGGACGGCGCAGTAAAGGAGCACCAAGGTTCAGGTGGCGCACGCAAGTGGAAGGGGACCTCAGCCTACTTCGCGTGCGAAACTGGAGTCAATTAGCTAGAGACAGAGCTGACTGACAAAGCTTGTTGGCTGAGGCCCAGGTCCACTCCGGACTGTAGCGCCACCTTGAGTAAGTAAGCAAGCAGGGTAGAAGAAAACGGACTGCAAGGACAAAGCAAACTGCTGCTTATGCGCTGAGCGATGGAAGATCATCCCTGAACTCCTCGCCCACGTACAAGGATCAGGAACCTGCCAAATTTTCTGAGAAGCACTCGAAAACGCGAAGAAAGGTCACTTGCAATGACAAGAATTCTACAAGCCAACCTCCACAGCTGACAACCTTTTGTCACAACTGAAACTCAACCTGGGAGTAGGTAGATGTCTTAGCTAAGTGAGAAGTACAAGAACAAAGACGGACCTGGGTGGTACAAAGACTTACTCGGCACAGAAGTAATCTGGACCCCAGACCCAACGGCGATCATGGCACAATCCACCGGCACAGAAAGAGGTTTTACCTGGTTAAATTCGAAGAGGTCACATTAGTCAGCTGTTACCTAACACCAAACGAATCCGCAAGAGAATTTGTAGACAAGCTACTGTCACTAGAGGACACTATACGCGACTGGAGAGGTGCGGTCATCGTGGCTGGAGACTTCACCGCCAGGACTGTTGAGTGGGACATGTCAAACACGGACCCGAGAGGAAGAAGAATATTAGAAACGCCTGCGTGGCTCGATCTCAACGTAATGAGCAACGGAAATGTATTAACCCTTAGGTGATCTGGCTACAGTGAAACTATTCCGGATATAACCTTAGCATCAGAGTCAATCGCTGGTAACATTCAACACTGAAGAGTTATCGAGGATTACACTAGCAGTGATCATCAATGCATCATATTCGATCTAGAGTTTTCTTGTGCGAACTGCTTACCGAATACAAACACCGACATGGAAGGTAGAGAGTCTTAATGAAGAACTCTTTCAAAGCAAAATCGAAGAAGGAAAAAACGATGTGCTGCAATTAACAGGATGGAGGTGAAGGCCGAATCTCCCATGTGTCTTATCCACCACGACTCTACGACTCTTCAATGCCGCGTTAGACAAAAAGAACACAAGAAACTGATATGAAGAAATATCTGAACTTAGACGAAGTTGCCTCCACCTAAGGCGGAGACTCACAAAAGAAAGAAGAAGGTATCTGGAATAAACCAATAGCATGACAACGGAGTTCAAGAGAGCAAGATCAGAGCACAAGAGAGCCATAATTAGGAGCAATAAACTGAAATGGGAGGGACTCCGGAATCCGGAAAGACATTAACCACATCCAAAGCCAGTTCCCCGGGGAAAGAAAACGACACCTCCTTGATCCCTGATGTAATACGAAAGTGGTCCCAGGGTGGTTGGTCGGCTTTCCAGGTTAACGTCCACAACCTACAAAAAAAAAAAAAAAAAATAGTTGAGCAACTCGAAAAAATGCTCGCCTTATCTGCGTAAGACACCGTTCTCAATTGAAAGGCGCATACTGCCTTTGGATTTGGCCCTTAGCTGTCAAAGCATCTTGGCTTGCAGATCTGTAATCGTGCCTTAACCTCTCACAGAGTTTTTTTTCCATGCATGTTCATTCACTGTGCTTAAACTGCCAGATTAGAAGTTCTGTGCGCCCTATTTAACCGGGCACGGAAAATTTAGTTCCAACCTTGATTCCATATCCGCATAATAAAGTCTCTCGCTCTCTTCTCCTTTCTGATTTCTTTTCAACCTCAGCTGCTTTAGACTACGCGATTCTTTCCTCGCCATCAGCCTACACAACAAGCCGCTTCACTCCTCAAACATTTACTGCCGATGAAAGCAGCTATCATTCTGCCTTTAAAATTAAAAGGTCAGTTGGAATTTGTTCTTACTTTCCCGAAACGTGCGTGCAAAACGTTATCTGTAATCAGAGTGAGCCACATCATCCTGTAGCCTTTACCACCATATTCTGGATAACAGGTTTTTCATACTCGGGTCAGCAGTAATTTTCGTCTGGGTGGCAAAGGAATACTGATGCTCAAATTCAGTTTAAACAACACTAGGTGATGATCAGTTGACAGCTCAGCTCCTTACAAAACCCATGTGCATACCCATATTGATCCGAGTAACCTGCTCCAAATCAAACTCTTCCAAGTACTGTTTTCCGTACCCAAATGGCTTCAATAGCCATTCAATAGGGGAAACAAGTCCATTTCTGCCACTCTATCTAAACGGCGTATTCCCACACCTGCCTGTGCAGTAGTGCTATATGAGGCGGAAGACCAGAAGAGCGTACTTCCGATCAGCGAAATCTTTGGTTCCAGAACCCTTCCATATAATTGAGGAGATGTCAATGCATAGAGCTGTTGCTTGTTAGCCTCCTGAATTAGTGCAAGTTCCTTCCACGTTAGCGATCAGGCACTCCAAGTATACCTTTTTGATGTAATGCATATAGTCGACTTCTGGAATTTCCACTTGAAGTCCTATATTAACTAAGCGCAAGGAGTCTGTTTTTCTGGACCGGTCTTTGGTGTCAAGTTTGAAGTACATGCAGGCTGAAATACAAGCAATAAAACTTTGCATTTGAGAGAATCTAGATAGATCTAAAACAGATAAGAACACAAATTCTCTCTGAAAGCAGGGCAGCTTGAAGATAACATGAAAACTGGTCTTGGACTGCCTTCAAATCCGACAAATACTGGCCACCACAAAGATCACATGATCTAGATGCCAGCGCACAATGGATATGAAGGCGACGAAAAAGCAGTCGAATTAGCGAGAAAAGGATTCGCATCCTCTATTCATGATGCCAAAACCATTCTACGGGATACCAATGAACACCATAAAAAGTTGTGTGAAAACCAGGCTGAACAAAAAGAAGCTCAATAAGTGGACGGTAACCGAAGGAAACACACAAGCCAAAGCTTTCATGCCAAATAGTTCCCACAAAAAAACCCTAGCAGCTACTACAATTAGGGAGAGGTCAGATTCGATTGGTCATAGGCTTCCCCACAGGGTACTGTCAAGTAAGAAAACACCTGATGACCATATGGTCATAGAACAAGATAACACATGTAGACTATGCCACGAAGACGCAGAACCAGCAGAACACTTATTTTGTGACTGTAACTGTTTACAACTTTTTCTAGGTAAGTTCTACCCTGGAGCAGCGCATATAGCTGCCAGCACATCCGAAGACCAAGCCTATAAATGGAGGATATCACAATAGACCTACTTGTGGCCGCAGTGATCTGGGATTTATTATACCACGTCCCCTACAATCTACAATCTACAATCTTTGGTGTCAGGTTTTGCACAAAGACAGGCTTAGGTTAGGTTAGGTTGATGGATGCTCTTTTGACAATAGTCACGGCTTCACTAAGACCAGCAGTTGGGTCCATTGTGTCCATTGGGAACCTTCTTAATACCTGGAACGAAAACAGAAATAGACCGCTGTTAGAAGCTCAGAGTTCCGCCCTCTTGGACCCATCCGGATTTGTATACAAATCTTAGGAGGTCCTTTAGATCTACATTATTTAGATCTTCGAGCTCGTTGAAGAAGTAGCTGCCGAGGATACTACGCCTGATGCTGTTTAGGGCTGGGCATTCGCAGAGCAGGTGACGAACAGATTCAATTTCTTCAACGTCCCTGCAGCTTCTGCAGTAATCGTTATGCGGTATGCCTAGCCGCTCAGCGTGTAGACCCACAGCGCAGTGCCCCGTGAGGATTCCCGTGAGTACTCGGATGTTCCTGCGGGCTAGTCCGATCAAAAATAGTGATCTCTTTTTGTTTACCGCTGGCCATAGCTCCCCTGTGTGTCTGCACGTATCAAGTTCTGTCCAGCGTAGATTGGTTCTACTCAAGGATTCAGTTTCTATCCTACGTGCTATCGAACTCAGCGGGACTCTTATGGATTTGAGGGCTAGAGATGCATTCATTCCAGACCCAAATCTCGCAAGCTTGTCCGCTTCTTCGTTTCCCGATATATCGGTGTGACCTGGCACCCAACACACAGTTAAAGACAGGCTTAAGGCCTTGCCTTAAAAAAGCTTCAAGTTCGTCACAAACCTATGAAATCCAGTTCGTTCAGTCCTAATGCTCAATGTTGAAAAGAAATGAGTTCATCTGTTGGCCTTATCTGTGTACGGCCGTCACAAACGCTTTTGTGGATGCAGGCAATCACGTGTTTCAAAAATTTCATAAATTCTTAAATCACACTAGAGGCTTAGAACCAGACTTGCACTTTGATTCGTCAGAATACTTTTCCAGACTTTAAATGGTTTCTCCATTTACACATACGGATTTACGCCGTTTACTGCTTGAAAAGGCAGAATGAGTATTCTCAAAACTTCCAGCAATGTCCCATGCTTTGCAGGTTTTAAAAATAAAACTTTCTCTAGAATTTTTTCGATGTTGATTGAGTATGAAGACATCGATTCTAGAAAGTTCTTAATCCAGTCTGAGTAATGCAACCGAGGTTTCGAGTGAGTTTTTGTCCAGTTTATGAATCATAATCTCAAAACAGGTGGTTTGGGCTAAAGACTAAAGAGATAATTAGCAATCGCGTGTTTTGTGGCTGTGTGGGGTGCCGTGGCGTAGTGGTTAGTGTGTGTGCTTACTACGCCGGAGGCCTGGGTTCGAATCCTGCCATCGTCACCTGAAAAAAAAGACTTGTTCTTTTTCACGGTCCCCACCTCCGCGAGGGTCTGACAAGCCCTCCGAGAGTATCATTTGTCTTGAAAAACTTCTCAAAGTGCCGTTCGGATTCGGCAAAAAAATTGTAGGTCCCTTTGTATGTAAAAGAAATTAACACACCAGCATACATTGTTGAGAAGTTGGCCCTGGTTCACCTCGAGCTGTTGCGCCACTCTATTTATTTATTTTTATTTGTTTTGTGGCTGTTATCAAGCATTGCTTTCAGCCTCTTCTTGTCTAAAGTATCAAGGCAATAAGCAGTTTCTGGGCTTTAATCTATGTTAACATATCGTTGTCCCTGTTCTGCAGTGAGAGTTCCCATGGAAAGTAGACTATAGATGATGATTGTTGAGTTGATGTTCGTCTTTTTGAAGCCCTATCATGGTGGTTTTAGGGGACTACTTAAGCTTTTACCCCCGGAAAAACATCCTTTTTATCAGGGAACATTCTTGCACCCTTAAAGAAGAATAGAATTCTCCTCAGAAGAGTAGAATTCTCTCGTACTTTAAAGCTTATAGCCCTAAAATATACATACTGGATCGTCCAGATCCTTATTGTCCAATTAATGCCATTTTTGAAACAAGATCCATACTCGATTTTACTTGACACTTCTCACCTCAGACCCAAAAACAATAGTCATCCTATAATCCAAACAGTTGGTTACCCAAAAATTCGTCCTTTTTAAACTCATTTCCAGCCAACAGTTAAAAAAAAACCCAAACATCCGTTGACATTCTAATTACTCTGTGGATCCCTGTAATAAATTCACATTATGTCTCAAGCTCAAGGGAACCGAAAAGACCACAACTTGTGCACAAGCCAACATTTTACGTTGAAGAAAAATTTCTTTGGTCAAACCAAAGTATGTAGGGATTCTGATTTCTGTAAATTAATTTCAACCACCACCACCCCAACCCATATATACGTTGTCTTGAGAACTATCAATCTTCAGTTTGACGACAGCAACTTCTGGAGCGCTGCCCTTCTGACCCATAAAAGACCAAATCTCTCCTTTTCGCCCGGCTATAATGAATATTCCTGAATCCTTCACACACACACCGACCGTACATATCAGTCACTACACATCTCTCTATCTCTATGAAGACGGGGCACAGTCGTATATCTATGTACCTACGTTCACTAATAATTAATTTTCTCTCAGAGGATAAGATACACTCAGACAGACACATGCATGTCTATATTACATAATATATGTTTGGTGGTGGATGTACCTCATCAACCCAAAAGCTAAAATTTCATTTTACTTTGGCATTCTTTGAAAGTCCTGTTAAATATTTTGGCTACACGTATGCATAAAATTTATATAGATTTTAGTTTGAAAGGAATTCTCCGCACTTGAAAGATGGGGTTGGGTTAAAATGCGAGGCCGAACTTGGTAAATTGCTTTAATAGAAATTTTACGGGTCTACGTACTAAAATGCTTACAATTCGGATTTTATTAAAATGTATCCGTTGCCTTTTGCAGATGACTGTGTGTCATGTTAAGTTTTTTCTCATACGCGCTCTCTCTCTGGCTCTGATCATCCGTCAATTTCTTTTATACCATCTCGAGATTCGGACTCATCTAGGACCTTTTTCCAAAAAACGTATAACTTTGGCAAAGTGTCAAATTACGTGTCAAAATCTAGAAATTTATACCTTTTTGAAAGTAATAAGGACATTTTCTTGTCATGTGAGGGTGTCATAAAATTTGCAAACTTTAATGGGTGTAAAGTAAAGTTCTTCCAACTCCTCTCGTATGACTTCGAAATGGATACTTCGAAGTAAGGGTATAGTCCTTCATTAAACTTCCTTCACTTTTGTAGCATTTATTTTAAGACTGACACCCACGTTCGAACATCTTTGGAAAGGACAAGCTCAGGGATGGGAAAATTTTTAAAGCTTAAGACAAGCCCACAAGACCCTCGTTGTAACTCAGTGTTTAAAACCATCTCGGTTCACTTTACCCAAAATATCATTTAGTTCGTCGAAAAATGGTTGATTCTGTGGAAGCGGCTTGAAAAATTTCAGGCTCAAATGAAACTGTTTCTTGTCTATTTTACAAAAGCTTGCGAGCTTCTAACTGGACGACAATTTGTGGCACGAAATTCTGTCGTCGGCCTAGTCAGGCGGTTGCTAAAATCAAAATGTTTTAAGAGGCATATAAGAGTCTTTCAAACTTGATAAGTTGAAAACGGTAGCCGGATTCTAGCGCAGTAAAAGCCGAATTTCGTAAAGCTCTTGGGAAATATTAACTTCATCCTTCTCAAAGATAGGCAGATCTAGATACCTCCTGCTTTCACTATAGCAAACATCAACATTTTTGAATATTGTCAAATATTTACCCAGGATGCCACATTATTTCCTAGGAAAAACTTAGGCTTCGCCTACGAGGGAACCTGCTTATAATTACAAAAACTTGACCCATACTCGGTCTCTTATTAGGACCTTCCACCCCTTGCCGTTCACAATGTTGCCCAGATTCGTTGACTCTTAAAGTTCTTGGTATTATCGTCATCATCATCATCACAGTTATCCTTATCGTCATCGTTGTCGTCGTTGGCCACATCTGCTGGCAAGGACTTAATGAAAACAATAATTTCGATTTTCACATTTCGTCTTTGCCGATTCGAGCCTCATCGTCCTTATACGAAACATATTCAGTGTTAAGACCATGTTTGGGGCGGCGGCGGCGGCAAGCTGTGTGTGCATGCCTTCAAGCCTGTCGAATGCCCTAACTGACAACAAACACAAGGATGACTCTTGTCTGTGCATGATTGCATGCATCTAACGTTCTCGAGCAGGCGGTATTCTGTAAGCCATTTACTGTGTACGTATAACTTGAATCGGTTAAGTGTGTACATATACGTTCAGATGTTGACGTACGGTGCTGTGTGCGGCATGGAATGGCTGGCAAACTAATGAAGATAAGGTGGCCGATACAGTGTTTTGTTGCTTTTGAGGGCCTGCTGCAGGCTTTGTTATGGAAATTAGATGAATTGTCAATTAAGGAACAGCAAAAACTGGACAGGTTTGTTTTTCTACTTTAATAGGAAAAATATAGGAAAATTGCATCGGCAATAGAATCGACTTTGTAATATTGAATTTTATTATCTGTACAATAATGCCTACCACACTACTGACTAGCGTCGTTCCAGAGGTCGTAAGCGTTACAGGCCTTTTGGTCATAGTAGAGAATACATTGGCTAGCTGTCCCCACTGAGCAGAGACACATTGGTCAAGTGATTAAAAATTTTAGGTAAAACCGAAACATCAGCATCGAGAGTCTCAAAGGGTCAGAATCAAACTTCTGTTTGGGTTAAGTTCTTATTGCAAAATCCTGCTTTTATGCTTTGCAAAACTCTGTTCAAAAAATTTTTTTAAATGACAATTTTACAAAGGGAAGTAAAAGACTAGCAAATATTTTAAAGTAAGACTAGCAAATAGTGAATTTTTATGAAAAAAATTTGTTTTTTGAAAATATTGAAACGTTTTTGAGAAATAATGAAGAGTTGAAAATAGATGTCGTTTTACACAGTGTTTGAGGCCATAATTTTTGAAAAACTTAGTGCACAAAGTTTATATTAAACGCATAGAAAGACTCAAAGGTAACAAAGCGCGGAAGTCATATTTTCCTGAAAAAGTTCGAATACTGCCGTTTTGACACATTTTCGAAAAAAAAATCGCAAAAATTAGTAAAACAGGAGGTTGGATACCCCATCGTATCTCACATTGAAAATAGCCGCTATTTTTTTGACGAAACTTTTAAATGAGGCGTGGTCCATGTAAGCATAGACAGAAATATCCAAGTGATGGTGACATGAACACAAAATTGCAATTTCTGGCTCGAATTTTCAATTTATGAAAATTTCACCCCGGTAGGCGCGGCTAAAATTTTTTTAAAAACAAAATCTAGAATGTAGGTTCATGTACCTTATGTGCTTATTTTCATTTCTTTTTCTTTCTTAAGTAAGGCTAACGGCAAGTCGAAATAACGTTTTTCTGGTAAATTAGAGGTTTTTCTTACATTCTAATTCAAACCCAAGTAGCACACTCTGGAACCATAAGCATTGGTTTTTGAATATTGGACTTATAAGACACTCAAAATGCTCTTCAGTAGCACTAATGGTTTTGCAAAGTCTCGTTTTCCCACCATTGGTGCGCAGCTTATTTACTTATAAAATTGGTCATAGAAACCTATACAACACCATAGTTAATATAAAACTAGAAGTGCTAGCACCAAAGGTTCCGTAAACGTGGTGCTAAAAACGATCCTAGCACTGAAGTTATAAGGTTATAAGTGCTGAGGGGTTAAGTTCTATAGCGCAGGTTCTGGAGACCTTTCTAGCACCTGTTTTCTAAAACTATGTGTTTGAAACATCCGAAATACTACTTTGCACTCTGATATAGCAACTGGGGGTTGCTAGATGTCATACAATAGAAAACAATGTAAGTGACAGAAATTGTTATTTATTTATTTAAAAATTTCAAGCAAACATTTAGATATAAGAATTTTACATTTTTAAAAGGATGATATGAAATTTAACTAGATAACATTCTTAGGCTGGAAAAATGTATTAAACACAAAAAATTTATTTCTAGAGAATATTATTTATGCTTTTTGGCTATTTTTCTAGCTGGTCAAAAAAATTAGGTTTAGGCATTCTGGATCCAATTCAAGTATTTTATCAACTCACTGACATGCCCATTTTTAAGGCAAAAGTTTTAAAGGTATCCTTAGTGGAATTTTAAACTCTTAAGTATACCTTAAACTGCATTCATGGATAAGAATAAAAAGCCTTTAATTAATACATTTCAATTAACGTCCGCCATGTCAATAATTACAAGTAGTCAAACCACCTAATATTGGAAACAGAAACCAACGTAAATCATACAAGAAAAGAGAGTGATGGTAACCCTAAATAAATTAGCGCCATGTTTGACAAAAAACACAAAACCTTATAATAGTTCTACATGAAGCTAGACCGTGCTACATAGAACCCAAAGTTTATAAAAGGCAACGCAGACCACCTTAAGTGCTACAATAGTGCTATGCAGGCTCTACATAAAACCTTGCCCTCTTTATTTTATGCTTCCTTAAATATTTCAGGAAGCGCATTGCTTTTTTTGTCCTATTTCAATAAATCATTCGAAGAAAATTGATGCGTAAACACCATAAAAGGTAAACACCAGGAAAGTGTGTTTATTTCATATTTTTTTAAAAATGTACTGACTGTCCAATTGGTTCTATAAGAGCCCGAATTGGAACCCTTTTGCGCCCAAAATTAAGTTCTATAAAGTGTCAAATCGTCCTTATAGGAGTTTTGTAAAGGGCCGCGTTACTTGTGTAAAACGAACATCAAGAACCTAAGGTTTTTTTGATGTGGTGCTGAAAACGTAACGGTGGCCATAGCAAGAGCTTCTGTGTTACTTGGGAAATGTGGGCATGACCAACATTTTGCTTCAGACAGAATATAAAACTAATTATTTGCTACAGAACACATAAAGAAAAATTTGTCCGATTTGGAACCAAAAAAATATTGAATAAAATGCATTTCAAAATTTACCCTTAAAATTATACCACATCCACTAGAGGAGCTCTATCGATTTATTTTTTTTTTCTTTTTTAGGTTTTACAATCATTATGACGCCTTTGACGGCGTCTTAAATTTTTGAGGGCACTAGAGATAGGTGAGCGTGTATGTGACGGTCTCGATCATTATGCGCTTGAGGTCTTTGTGGTCTGCCATAATTCTGTGCCCACAAACCATAACCGCTAAAGTCGACTTTAGACGAAATTGAGATTTTGGTGGCATTGGATTCATCATTTTCAAATCTATTTTATAAATTTTTTTTCATTTTTTTATCTTTAAAATTTTGGTCACAATTTTGAAAAAACACAACAGCTTAAGTCACATTTTTGAGTTGAGAATAGGGAAAAACAACCAAACTAAGAAAAAAACAAAATTTATTTTCTAAAGTTGACTTAATATTCTTTGTTTTTTTAGTTTGCAAAAAGAAATAAAAACCTAACTTGACTTTGGTTGTTTTTCCAAATTAAATTTATGAAATTATAACAGTTTTCTGTCGAGGAAAAATAGCTAAAGTTGAGTTTAGCTGTTTTTCCGTATTAAATTTTTTTGGTTTTGTCAATTTTTTTGAAAGGAAATAACAACCAAACTTCAGTTAAGTGGTTTTTCTCAAAGGAAAAATGAGCAAAAAGAGTTTTCTATTTAGGAATGAGAACTAAAGTCGACATTAGAACTGGATAATTTAACCAAATATATAAGGAAAAACAGGTAAACTGCAGATAAGATTTTTCATGATGAAAAAGCTTAAAGGCCCTAAAGACTAAAGTACTATTTTCGTCAATAAAATCGTTTTCAGCTGTTGTTTTTTTAATTTTAATCTAAGAAAAAGTAACAATATCCATATTTCACTTTTTGTTTCAACGCGATCGGAGGCTCCAATCGCCCAATAGAGTCATTTGTAATTTCACGCATTTGTCAAAAACTTTAAAATGCTCTCCTGAAAAATGAGTGAAATTGACTTTAGCGGTTTTTCCTTGTGACCACAGAATTAATTCACCGTGTTTCTCCTGTCCTATGGGTATAAAAATCAAAAAGGGACCGGAATATTATTCTGCTTTCAACATTTTGGTTTTGAAAATGCATCTTTTCTAAATTCAGTTTTTATACCTCAACCCATAGGATAGGAGGTATATTAAGTTTGATCCATAATTCGTAACATAGAGAAATTAATCACCGAAGACCTTAAGGGCATATGATCGAGAACGAATAGTTAGTCGAACGGCCATGTCCGCCCGTCCGTCCGTCCGTATGTAGAGAGTTTTTAACCCCTTAAATTTTGAGCTAGGAAATTGAAACTTGATATCTGTTCTTGTCCTGAATCAGTACAAATGTAAAAAAATTTGAAATCCGCTCACTGACACGCCCACTTTACTTATAAGCATGAAAAGTCAAAGTTGTTGTAGGAAGCTGTAAGCGATATGGTCCTGCTGTTCCACATAAGGGAAGTGTCTCGCTTAAGTGTATTGTGGTCGACATTTGAAAAAAAAAAACGAAAAGCACCCCATGTAGGCGTGGTCATATTTAATACGCATTCGGCATAAGTTTACCGTAGGGCCAAGTGGAATTTGTTGGATTCTTTTTATCTTAATGTATGTATTTAGGTGCCCTGATTCGGAATATGCTATTAAAAATTCATATTCAGTCGGTCTCAATTAGTTTAGAAATTATAGGCAAAAAAGAGTGCAACTTTAACATACCCGCATAAATGGCCACAGGCGCCTGCCAAACAACTGGGACCTTCCTTTAGCGAAGCGACAAAGTCGCGTGAGCGGCTAACTCTGCGAAAAAAAAGAGAGTTGAAATCTTTTACCCAAATACTGTTGTCTCCAAAGGCGTTATTTTTTGCAGAGAAACTTGTCAAATTTCCATTGCGTATTCTTAGGCAGAAATTTTTAGTCTAAGATGAGCCACTTTGTAGGGAAAAATTGAAACTTTGAATAGCTACAACTTCTAAACTAAATGAGACCGACAAATTTCAATAACATGTTCGTAATAAGGACACTTAAATACATACATACTGGCGTAAAAATAACAAAGAAATTCCACTTGGACCTACGGTAAATTTGTTCTCCAAAATATGACAAAAAATTATATTAGTGAAAACGGTTTGACGCCACGCCCCTTTTTTAAGAAAGGCGATTCTTGACTGGCAAATTCTTAACACAATGAAATTTAATAGAAACTGAAATTTAACAACCAAGATTTTTGGCGCATTTTGGAGCTTGACAGTGGTCAATTGAGATGGGGTATCCAACGATTCTTTCAGGCGGATTGTAGCCCTCCCACAAGTTTATTTTAAATTTTTCTTACACAATTCCTGAAATGCAACTTTGACAAAGGAAGAGGGTCATTACTCTGCTTTCAAAATTCTGCTTTTCAAAATTCTTTAGAAACAGAAATAATTGCTTAAAAAATTCTACTTCTAGAATTCTTTCTGCTTTTTCAAGTTCTGTTTTCGAAATTTTGATGTATAAAATTCCGGAAATGTAACTTTTAAAAAGCGAAAAAGTGAAATATGTATGCAACCCCCAGCCTGTTTCTCCTTATTCCGACCCAGGGTATATTAAGTTTGATGTATAGTTTGTTACACAATGAAATAATAACCGTAGAACCCGAAATATTGATGTAACCGACAGGAGAATCGATTAAGCCATGTCCGTCCCTCCCTCCGGCCATCCGTCCATCCATCCGTTTGTAAACAAATTTTCGGCCTTAAATCTTAAGGTACAGAGGAATTGAAATTTGGTGGGTTGGCTGGAAGTCCAGTCCTTCAGATCATGTTAAAAAATAAGCTAAGTCCGCCCACAGACACGCCCACTACAGGCCTGTATGTGCGACCATCTCTAATTTAAAAAAAATACCTTTTCCAAATTTTGGCTATGTTGCAATGGCGCTAGCACATTCGTTTTTTGTATGTGACATTGCCTTGTGATTGTCTTTGAAGCTGCCAAAATATGTTAGCCTTTTCGTTGACCACGCCCACTTTTTGATGGATTTTAGCCCAAAATGACTGTTTTTCGACAAAAGTCGCAGATATTAGCATTTTCTAACTTTTATGAATATATTTACTAGGTGGTAAGAGGTCCGCCAAATGACTTTTTTTTTTGAAAATGCTATAAAAAAACTACAGAGCATTTACTCAAATTTCTTTTCTTTTTTTACAATTCTTCAGATTAATAATGGAAAATAATTTCATTCAAATGGCTGCCTCGGCTGGCCATGCAGTAGCCTACACGATCGGTCCAATTTTTAAGCACATTATCGATTGTGTGCAGCTGCATTTCACCAATGGCCTCACGAATATTGTCCTTTAAAGTGTCAATTGTCTTTTGCTTGTCGTAACACTTATGTTTTACGGCACCCCACAAATAATAGTCCAACGGTGTCAAATCGCAGCTCCGAGGTGGCCAAACGACATTAGCTCTGCGGCCGATAATGTGATCTTCAAAAACATGGCGCAAAACCTCGAGTGTAGCTTCGGCTGTGTGGCGCGTAGCGCCGTCTTGTTAAAACCAAATGTTGCCAATATCCTCCTTTTCAATTTTTGTGAACAAAATTCGTTCAACATGGCCCGATAACGATCGCCATTGACTGTAACGGCCTCTCCTTGCTCATTTTCGAAGAAAAATGGCCCAATTATGGCTCTGCACCACAATCCGCACCAAACAGTGACTCGTTTTGGGTGAATCGGCTTTTCGATGTATGCGTGCGGGTTTTCTGTGCCCAAATGCGACAATTTTGCTTGTTTACATAAACGCCAAGATCAAAATGAGCTTCATCTGAAAAGATGATTTTTTTGCCAAAATCGGAAACGCAGTTTTCGCACACATTCTGCAACACTACCATGATTTTCAAAGTATTTTCGCAATATTTCCCACCATTGTTCAAGCGTTTACGCAACCATATTCGTTCAGCGGAAGGATAAAACTAAGTATCTGTCAAATCAGACATGAGCTAAGTCTAACTAAACGGATCGAAATTGGGCTTTTTTGAAAAATAATTCTGCTTTCAAAATTCTGGCTCAAGTAATTAAATTCTGCTCTAGTAAGAAACCTTAAGACTTTTTTAAGTGAAGCAAATGTGAAAAAAGAAGCAACCAGATTGTTGCGGGGAGGCAGCAGACCCCGCCTCATACATATATGTTGCATGTCCTGAATTTTGGCAAGCAAAGTTTTGAACGAAGATTTGTTGAAAAAAAACTTGACTCGCTCTTGATCTAAATATATTGATGTTTTTCCGATTTTGGCGAAAAGGTCCCGGTAAACTAGTGTCCGTGCAAGCCTGTGCCACAGTGATTAAATTTTAGACTAACCAGAGAAGCGGTATATTGATGGCGGAGGTTACTGTTTCGATCTGCGAACAATTGCATGCTAGATAATAAGGCGGCCATGACTCTAATAAGTGTGCCTACCTCAAGCTGAAGCAGAAAAATTACCAGAAATATTTTGCCTTGGTTAAAATCTGCCTCGTTAAAATCTATAAATGAGCGAAAAAACTGTAACCGTTGCAAGTTCGGATGATCTATATTCTCGCTCCAGATAAGTTTGGACTTTCTAGTATATCTCCCAGCCCTGAGGCTCAAACCTATTCGCATATCTGCAGTTCAGTTCCTCCCATTCTAGTTGTACTGAGGGCTGGAATTGCCATCTACCTGGTAAAACAACAAGACGTCCAACTTGGATGGATTTATTCCTAGTCCTCGACCCAGTTACCGACAATATGAATGCGTTTTTGATGAGGGAAATTCGCCTGTGATCAGGATTGCCCCAGCGCCTGAACTGGCAAGCCTTTCTTCTCCAGTGCAGAAACAGCTATCGGAAAACACTCTTTGCTCACCTCCATTCAATTGGATCAAACTAGGTCCTGTCCTTGAGCCTTAAAGACCCATAAGAAATCGATTGCTGCGCAAAATTGCTCAATCCACGGTGCTGTTCTTATTCCAATCCATAACGACTTAAAGACTCAAACAAAAAAGGTTCCTTCCGAGCTAGGCATATACTCTAGTTAAACCTTTCCCAACTATACACACCTCTACCTATAATCCCGCATACAATATCGCCATAACTTGTTCACAGAATGCAAACCTCCCCCGCCCCCCCTCCCCCAGCTCCTGGAATTCATTAGCGTTCCGAAAATCTTCTGTACTTCATTTTAAACATCCCAGGTATAGGTGCTCTTATAAATTAATTTACATAAGAAAACTTTACCTCACAGTCAGCCTTCTCGCATATTTTCCTACCCGCAGTTTTGGCTTCTGTGTTTCGCCTTTTTACTCGAAGCTTAGGAAATTCCAGCGGAGATTTTTGCACCACCCCCCGCATCAGCACTTACATCGCACGTTTAAGGACAAACTGGGAGAGCGCGCGCGGGAAACGGCATGAATATTTTAAAAGTGAATTTTTAACACAGTTTCCATGTAGCTACCTAACAGCACAGCGCACTAATGTATGCAGCATGGAACTTTCTAATAAACATATTAATTAATTGCCAAATTATACAAAAGTTACAAACACATTCATTAACATAGGGTACGTATGCTCGTATGTAACGAGTTAGTCCTTGCCGCCTCCTGGGAGATGCTCCAAATACGAGAGTGTAGCTGTATACACACCAGCGACGTTTACTTCAAGAGTGCTCTGATGTGCGAAAGGTTAACTTTTTGGTGCTATTTCTGCTACTGGTGCTTCTGCTTCTGTCGACTGGAATTTATTAGCCCGATGTACCTGGGTGACGTTTGGAGAAACTTTTCCCACTGTACACACTTAAAATTTTTCGAAAAGAAAAATACCGAAAAACGAGATTTTTTTTTCGTCCTTTTTGTTTTTTTTTTTTTTTGTAGCAGCGAGTCACTTGATTTAGTTGTGCCAACTTTTCTGCTACAGCGAATGAGTTTAACCGTGTATCCATGGATCCGGATATACCACGAAAATAACTTTTTCTCACTGGAATGGAAGAAAAAAAAAATGCAGAACAAAAAAGTCATCTGAACTCTACACTCCACCAGGACGACCACATGAATTGCGAATTAGTTGGCAGACAAAGGACGTGCTTGAATAACTTTTTCGATCGGTCAAATACACCAGTGGTTTCGTCTTCTTTTGCGGGATTGTTCTGAGGATTGAGCGCGTTCAATGCTCCTTAATTAGAGATTCGTGAAATTTGACTGCTTCCAAAAAAGGAGATTCAGGATGGCTGAAATATCATCACAGTTTAAATCGCAAGGAAGAGTAGAGTGAATGGTGCTTTGAGAATGCTCGTTCGGTTTTGATTTTAAGAGTCAATGGTGAAGTCGACCAAAGATTTTGAGTTTCTTTCTAGGATGATATGAACTGAAAATAATCCCACAAGATGAAGTCGAAAACGATAATAATTTACGGTGTCGCCCCATTAAGAATGGAAATGGAAATTTTCTTCCCAAAAAGGACCAACAATTTCTTACCAATTGTAATTTAGTACATTACTCTTTCATTCTAGAACACAGTCATCCTCGTAAACCATTCTTTTGAAGGGTTAAAATTTGTCCAGTCATCAATTTCAGAACGTATATTCTCTTCAGGTGCTGCTCTGAGCTGCCAGGCATGCTTCCAAAATTTTCAATAACCCCTTATTGCTCTTCATCGCTGGCAAATTAGTTTCTGGTGTCCCACGTGTAGAATTCTAACAACGACACTTGGCAGCTTTATATCCTTGCGTGCGTCGCTTCGAACATGATGAAAGTGAGTCCGCCTTAGAAAACCCCATCATCTTCTATTTACTATATTGTACGACGCAGTTCCTTGGAGGATGCAAAGGATGCCACTATTGTCGTCATGACAAAACCATTGTTTCAATCCACGTGCATAAAATTTGACTTGCTTACATATTATCCTGCCATTTGTTTTGCTCGCATGTCACCTCGCATCACCTTGGGTCTTGGGCTAACAACTACTATTATAATACAACTACGACGAGCGACAACGACGAGCGACGACGACGACGACGAGGTGCAAGTCATTTGTCACTGACACACAGCGGGAGTGACGAGAACGCTCACCTTTGGAATAATAATCAGATGAGCAGTCAGGCTCAGTCCTTTTGTGGATGTTGTGCGAATTTAGTTGAACGCCCACACCATCCTGCAAAGGCAACCATATCGTCGTATACACAATGTCGCTTTTTCTCACCCGCAACACCCGGATGGAGACCTAAAAGAAGATGCAGCGTTTCCTAGCTAAACGAATATGGCTGAGCGGAATAGCAAATTAGTGTTGTATGTGAGGGAATTTACAATTGTGAATGGCATATACTAACGCGCTTCGGGAATCAACAACGAAATATCCTTTGGACAAATGAAGAAGAATCCATTGTGGGGGGCGCGCGCTGATGGGGCCGTTGTTGTTGATGGTGGAATGAAATGATGCAGACAACTTTATTAGCGAATACGGTGAGAATAGATGTAATCACGTGGAGGTGGAGGTGACACAGTACACCTGAGTCTGCTTAGACTTTAATAAATAGCTCGTTTAGTCTTAAGTTGAATTGAGAAAATTGATGTTTCGGTGCAGGGGAGGAGGAGACCCAGGTCCATTAAGTCTACACTTTCGTTGAATTTTAATCGGGCATAAGGGTCTTTGATCGAATGGTTGTATTTCTTTTAACAGGGTTTTCGTATCATTCTGTTAAAGTTGAAACCCCTCTCGCGGACCTTTAGCATCAAGCACAGAACCTTTTCATTTATTTGGGAGATATGGCAGGCGCTTTTATAACCGTGGAGAAACCCCATCAAAGGTCAGTTCGCAATTGTCGATCCCTGATATCCAGCTCATTTTCAAATCCAGTTTTCCATTCATCATTAAGCCAGTAGCGGAATTGCTTACAAATTTTTCATACTAGAAAGCATTTCTGCTGAAAAGCCCGGTTTTCCATAGTTCCCGCTAAAGTCTGGAAGAAGACAAGAAAATCGGAATAACTTGAGTAGTTTTGTGGCTCCATAGCTTTCTCACGCGGCCCATAATTTAATGAGTCAGTTGCAAGAACTCCTGTTATGTATGTCTGTTTCACCCCCAACCTCGAGGATCTGGTCCTCCAGGTTGGGGGTCGTGCCGTCGGGGTGACTTCCCAGCCACGTAAAGAAACACCAGTCACGAAGCAGAAACAAGCCTCGGATTCGGACGGATTTACTGTTGACGACCAATGCAAACGAGAAAAGGACAACGAGCTCCGGATCTGCACGTGGAATGTTAGGTCCCTTAACAGACCACGTGTAGCCGAGCAACTAGCGGAGGCCCTTAACGACTGCAAGGCAGACATTACTGCCATCCAAGAAATGCGGTGGGACGGGCCGGGCAAAAGAAGGATGAAAAACTGCGACATCTACTACGGCGACTGCTATCGGCATCAAAGACAGCGCCTATTTGGATGTGGTTTCGTTGTTGGAGGCAGACTTAGGCAAAAAGTCTTGAGCTTCAACCCTGTAAGCGAGCGCCTCGCGACGATCCGCATCAAGGCTAAATTCGCCAACATTAGCCTGATATGCGCACATGCCCCCACAGAGGAGAAAGATGACGAGACCAAAGATGTGTTCTACGAGCTCCTGGATAAAACTTATGAGCAGTGCCCTAGCTACGACATTAAGATTGTCCTAGGCGATTTTAATGCCAAGCTAGGAAGGGAGGGCATCTTTGGTCGTACTGTCGGAAAGCATAGCCTGCACGACACGACCTCCGATAACGGATTCAGGCTGATCGACTTTGCAGCGGGGCGACACGTTGTGGTAGCTAGTACACAGTTCCCGCATCTCAATATCCACAAAGGGACATGGAGATCTCCCGATCAATCAACCGTCAACCAGATTGACCATATTGCGATCGACGCAAGGCACTCCTCCAGTATCATGGATGTCCGAACTTTCCGAGGGGCCAACATTGACTCGGATCACTGCCTTGTTGTAGCCAAGGTACGGCTGCGGATATCCCGACCAGCGCCAAGTAATGGAAATACTGTGAGGAAGTTTGACGTCGGCCGACTAGAATCGCAAGAGGTCGCCAGGTCCTTCTCCAACCGAGTCTCTCAAAACCTTCTACAAAGTCCTATGCAACCAGCATCAAGTATTGATAGCCAGTGGTAACATTGCCAAAATGCCATCAGAGACGCCGCCTCTAAAGTGCTGGGTTTCACACGGCCACCACAACGAAACCCCTGGTTTGACGATGAATGCCGGCAAGCACATGCAGCTAAACAGGAAGCATAGAAAGCGGCGCTGCACAGAAGGACTAGAGCTGCTCGCGAGCTCTACGAGCAGAGGAGGAGAGAGGAACACCGGCTTCTCCGAAGGAAAAAGAGAGAGCACGAGAAGCGCGCGGTTGAAGAGATAGAGAGATGTTACAACAGGAATGAGTTTAGAAAGTTTTACCAAAGGATCAAAAGGTCCTGCCAAGGGTATAAACTTATAAGACCACTTCTGCAGACTGTATAACGGCGAGAACGAACCAAATACCGCTGTCAGGCAGAACGAACCATTCAACCCGGGGCGAAGACGTTACCGACGAAGCATACGAACGATACCGCCCACCCGACCTGGAGGAGGTGAAATTAGCTGTGTCTAAGCTCAAGTGCAACAAAGCAGCCGGAGCAGACGGCCTAGCTGCCGAACTTTTTAAATCCGCTGGCGATAAGCTGGTTAGGAGCATGCACCAGCTCATCTGCAAGATATGGTTGGAAGAAAGCATGCCCGACGAATGGAACCTCAGCATTGTTTGCCCGATCCTGAAGAAAGGAGACCCTCTGAGTTGTGCCAACTACAGAGGCATAAGTCTTCTTAACATCGCATACAAGATCTTTTCTGCTGTACTGTGTGAACGCCTGAAGCCGTTTGTCAACAATCTGATAGGCACATATCAGTGTGGCTTTAGGCCAGGAAAGTCCACCATCGATCAAATATTCACACTGCGGCAGATCTTGGAGAAAACCCAGGAATTCCAAATCGATACACACCACCTCTTCATCGATTTCAAGGCCGCGTATGACAGCATCTATAGAGACGAGCTATATAGCGCAATGTCTAGTTTTGGCATCCCTGCCAAACTCGTCAGTCTGTGCAGGATGACGATGGAAAACTCACGCTGTTCCGTCAAGGTCGGCAAAGACCTTTCCGACCCCTTTGATGTCAAAAAAGGATTTAGACAAGGCGACGCGCTGTCATGCGACTTCTTTAACATCATACTTGAGAGAATTGTGCAGAACTCTCGCGCCAACACCAGAGGTACAATTTTTCAAAAGTCCGTTCAACTACTTGCATACGCAGACGACATTGACATAATCGGTAGAACAAAGCGTGATGTCAGTGAAGCCTTCGTGAGTATTGGGGCGGAAGCGGCGAATATGGGTTTAGCAGTCAATGAGGACAAAACCAAGTATGCGCTGTCATCAAGAAAAGACACCCATCACCGGCGTCTTGGACAAAACATCACCATCGACAGCTATAACTTTGAGGTAGTTAGGGACTTTGTCTACCTGGGTTCCGCTATCAATTCAGACAATGACACCAGCGCTGAAATCAAACGAAGGATAACTCTTGCCAATCGCTGTTTCTTTGGGCTAAGAAGGCAATTGAGTAGCAAAGCCCTCTCTCGAGCAACTAAGGTGTCAATGTATCAGACCATCATCCCAGTCCTGCTTTACGGTGCAGAAGCATGGACCCTGTCAAAGGCGGATGAAAACACTTTAGGCTGCTTCGAGAGGAAAATTCTTCGGACGATTTACGGTCCCGTCTGCATAGACGGAGAGTGGAGGAGGAGATATAACATCGAATTGTACGGGCTGTACAGCGATACCGACCTAGCCAAAAGAGTCAAAACACAACGTCTACGATGGCTGGGTCATCTAGAGCGGATGGACACCAACGCCCCGGCCCGGAAAATCTTCGAATCCACACCGCAGGGACGACGCGGTAGAGGAGCAATGAGACTCAGGTGGCGCACGCAAGTGGAAGGGGACCTCAGCCAACTTCGCGTGCGAAACTGGAGACGGCTAGCTAGAGACAGAGCTGGCTGGCGAAGCTTGTTGGCTGAGGCCCAGGTCCACTCCGGACTGTAGCGCCACCTTAAGTAAGTAAGTAAGCTTAGGTAAACGAGACTTCAGTCCGGATTTCGTTCATATAAAGTTTTTAGCCACGCCCCCTATTAAAGGTCGAGGGGGTTACATTTAAGTGTAACTTTACTTGTTACTTTACTTACTTAACATTACTTATAAAATGTCAAAAAATAACCATGTCATCAGCATAAATAAAATAAGTAGCCCAGAAATTACGACATATTTGCTAGCAGCTTCATTTTAGTCAGTCAACTAAAGTGTTTTCAATCACATCATTTCAAAAATGATTCGCTTTTTTCAATTTCAAAAGATGGAATACGTCCGGTATTTATTTTAAATTTTTGCCTCTTGCCGTTTCGAAAAAAGGCCATTTTCAAAATTTAAAATCCATGAAACAGTAACTGTTTTCCAATTTTAATTTAATTTTAATTCAATTTTAATTCTTCCAGATGCGTTCTATCGGCTAATATCTGAGAAAACTGTAAAACATGTGATTTTCTATTGCATTTGCTTAAATAGGTCTTAAAACTTAGGGTTGGAAACGGCAATATTGAAACTTATTAAATGCAGTAAACTTGCGTTGTAAACGCTTCAAACTTCAGCCAAATTTAAATTAGATCATCATTACCGTTAATAGACTAGCAACCTTTAAGAAATCGTTTTCGAAAATATTTTAACGTTTTCGAGTAAAATCTTCCAAGTTTTTTAATATTCGAAGTTTGCTTTAGCTTTGTTGCAATTCCGCTAGCCCATTCATTTTTGATATGTTACATTGCCTTGTAATTGTCTTTGAAGTAGTTAAAACAATTTTCGACTTTTTGTTGACCACGCCCACTTTTTAAGGGATTTTAGCTCAAGACGACTGTCTTTTAAATTTATATGAAATTTGACAAACAATTTGAACAAAAGTTGTAGATACATATAAGCATTTCCTAACTTTTGTGTTATATTGTATGTGCCTCGGCCCACTTTTATGGGCGTGGCGTTAAAAAAAGCGATTTTTTTAGTTTAAAATGCGGAGTTTTGGGCCGAAATGTATGCAACCACCTAGAATACAGCATTCAACAGTTATATTCTTATATCCCGCCCACTTTTTGGAGGCGTGGCCGTTTTTTTTTGGTATGATCATGTATCTTGCAATCCGTCGTAGATGGACTGAAGCTTTTGCGTATGCACTGCTGCACTTTCCCACTTGTTTAAATAGGTTTCGAAAAACCTAGGTTCAAAAGGGCAATTTAAAATTTTTCAGCGCAACTTACATTACCAAAGTAGGATTTGTACCTTAACTAAATCTGATTAAGATCGCTTGATTTATCTATGATTTTCCTTAAAATTTTGGATACTGATTTTTATCATATGATTTGTCCAAACAAGATCGGAGGTAAGGAAGGGAGACACACGTTTTTTGATAAATTTTTGCGATTTTTTTTTTGGAAAATGTGTTAATAAAAAAGGCAGTATTTAAACTTTTTCTAAAAAAATGACTTAGGCATATGGTTTATTTTGTAATGTTTTATTTAATATTATCTTTGTGCTCTGAGCGGTTAAAGTTATGTCCTCAACACTTTGAACAACGTCACCCATTTTTAACTCTTCATTTCTCAGAAACTTTCCATCATTTTCAAAAAAATTGAACTTTTTAACTAAAACTTTGTATCCACTCAACTTAAATTTCGATTTTCTTGTTTTTGGCTGCTTGTCTTCTTCAAAAAAGTCAAGGTCAAAAGTAAGGTCAAGGGTATCAAAATAAGTGTAGGCCTATAGTCACACTGCACACTTGGGAACTGACTCTATTGACATGGTTAAAGGCTATTGCAATTAAAAGGTACTCATACCGCTCTATGAACCAGAAAAAAAAATAATAAACCACCCGAAACCCTTTCAATAAAAGTACCGAGATGTGATCTTCTCATTAAATAAATAAAATTTAAATTAAAAATTTTTCCTGTGCAAAGGACATCGAAGTAATAAATTTTCATATCGACCAGAATTATAATGTCATCAATATGAGTGGAGGCTGATATGTGTGTATGAACGTATAACGACCACGTTTCTCTTTCTATGTCCATTTGCGTGGTCGTCGTTCCAATGAGTTCCATTTATAGACATCCGCATCAGTCCGTCCGAAACTGACCCTAGTTTTCTGCATATCGCACGTTATTAAAATGAGATTTCTGTATGCAACAACAACAAACAAAAGCAAACCTCAAGCCCACTCGTCAGCCTTTGTGCATTCATATGAATGTCCCGATTCGGCTCGGTCGATCCATCGTATTGGCCATCATTCCTCAAACCAAACTCAATATCGGGTAATATTACCCCGGGGTTTATTTACCGATGTGAAAAATAAATCCATTTTGTGAAATATTTCGCGTCGATGGACGGTTTCGCCAGTAAATATCCTTCGCTCTCTGGCGTGGTGGTGGCCCAGAGTCGAGTATTTATCCTTCGTGCGGTGTCCTTCATCAATCTGGCATAGTACCTACCTACACAGCCAAAATATAGCTGCACAGTAGGTGCATTGATATTTCCATCTAGTAACTGACCGAAAAGGATGTCGAACGCGAATTAATACCCATAGCCAAACTGCCTCGCACTTCTTTGGGGCACTTCTGATGCGTGGCTCAACGACTTTGGCTCTGATCGTCCCGCTGACGCTTCCGGTTCCGAAATCGAGTGAACATTTAATTTGCACTCACTTCAAAATCCGATGCATGTCGGTTGCGCGACGAGGTTTTTGTGTGCCCAAGAATGCAACAAGGACATTGACTCAGAGCTACGAACACAGTGCATACCGGCACCACCGGACAATCATCGGCTCAATTATTTCTGACCTTACTCTGACTTGAAAGTACCTATATGTAGCTACAGCAAGGTCTCCTTGGTTGGTGTGTGAGTGCGAGTGCTCCGTGTGGCGCAAAATTGAATTGGCAACGGTCGGACAACTGATTGATTTTTGGAAAAGTTTCGACATGCCTGAACGGTGCGAATGGGCTAAAGTTAAAGTAGGCCAATCAATATAACGTGCCATGAATGTTGAATGGCTTTCGTTCTTCATGCTAACTGGAATATTGGCAATGCAAACCATAGAGCCACCGGACCATCAACAAGGACTGACTGTCTGTCACAGTGTGTGCTTGTGCCAACTTTTGTACTTAGGCGCCCGAACGAAACTGTGTGAGAATGAGATTTTATGATTCTGCTTTCTGATTTATGATTACACCTGGGGGCGGGCGAGGGCGTTTTAAACTTTAAACAATTAATAATGACTCACTGATGGTACAGAGGGCGACTTGCGCAAAGTGTAGGAAGGATTTGAGCTCAAGGTACGTGTCTAATGGTAATGGGATCATTTGTAATTTATATGTCGACTTACCTGGGCCAGTAAGTTGGCTCAAACGATGACCGTTGGTGGCACAACGGGGTTTTCCAAAAGGATATAAAAAGCAGTGAGTAAGTGCTGCAGTGTGTACGCAGAAGTTACAGTCCGTAAAACGGACCGTTGAATACCCCAACCTATCCCACATTGTAAAATGCTGATGGCAAAGTTATTTTTTGACATTTTATAAGTAATGCAAACTTCGAAAAGGGGCGTGGTCCAACCGCCCCTAATAACAAACCACAGATATTTCCAAGTTACAGTAAAATGTACGTAAAAATGCAATTTTTTGGTTCAAACTCAATATTTTTGAAAAATTTACCCCTTAAAGGGGGCGTGGCTAAAAGCTTTACACAAACGAAATCTGGACTGAAGTCTCGTTTACCTAACCTGCTACTTTTTTGTTTCAAGCTTTCCTAAATTAGGCTCAAGGCTAGTCGAAATTAAGTTTTTCAGGCAAATTTTAGGTTTTTCTTCAATTCTGCCTCCAAATGTGGGCGTGGCCCAAAGTCTTGTATTAACTAAATGTGGAACTAAGCATTTTCTAAATAAAATATTAAGCAATTTTTTTTCAATTTCAAGCAAAAATATTGAGTAAACTGCATTTGAAAATTTACCCTCAAAATAGATGCCACGCCCACTGGCATCTTTTTGTGTCTTACATTTATTAGGAGATGCTAATTGTCAAATTTCAGCCTTTTAGAACGTCTTACAGTTTTGAGAACTCTGGAGGTAGTTGCACATTTAGACCGATTGTGGGCGTGTCTTTGGGCGGATTTTAAAAATTCTTACACTTGTACTGCTTCGCATGACTTGGACCTTACGTACGAAGTTTCAGCACCCTTGTTCAAAATTTAAGGCCTAAAAACATGTGACATACAGACGGACAAATGGACGGACGGACGGACGGACGGACGGATGCCCTTAAGGTCTTGGGGGTCTACCATTATTATTTCAACGTATTACAAACTATGTGACAAGCTTAATATACCTCCTATCCTATGGGATGGGGTATAAAAATAGGCTTTTCTTTACAAATCGGGTTTTTTTGGCAACTTAATTTTTGGTAACAAGGTTGTAGGCAGGCTTGTTGAACCTAAAGGGGGACGTCTTTTTTCCTAAAACATAATAAGTACAAATAAGACTTAAAATGGAGACTGAAATATTGCTTTAAGCCAAAATGTAGACTGTAACAATACAATTATACCCGTCGGTCGTTTGTCATCTGTCGTCTATCGTCTGTCGTCTGTCGTCTGTCGTCTGTCGTCTGTCGTCTGTCGTCTGTCGTCTGTCGTCTGTCGTCTGTCGTCTGTCGTCTGTCGTCTGTCGTCTGTCGTCTGTCGTCTGTCGTCTGTCGTCTGTCGTCTGTCGTCTGTCGTCTGTCGTCTGTCGTCTGTCGTCTGTCGTCTGTCGTCTGTCGTCTGTCGTCTGTCGTCTGTCGTCTGTCGTCTGTCGTCTGTCGTCTGTCGTCTGTCGTCTGTCGTCTGTCGTCTGTCGTCTGTCGTCTGTCGTCTGTCGTCTGTCGTCTGTCGTCTGTCGTCTGTCGTCTGTCGTCTGTCGTCTGTCGTCTGTCGTCTGTCGTCTGTCGTCTGTCGTCTGTCGTCTGTCGTCTGTCGTCTGTCGTCTGTCGTCTGTCGTCTGTCGTCTGTCGTCTGTCGTCTGTCGTCTGTCGTCTGTCGTCTGTCGTCTGTCGTCTGTCGTCTGTCGTCTGTCGTCTGTCGTCTGTCGTCTGTCGTCTGTCGTCTGTCGTCTGTCGTCTGTCGTCTGTCGTCTGTCGTCTGTCGTCTGTCGTCTGTCGTCTGTCGTCTGTCGTCTGTCGTCTGTCGTCTGTCGTCTGTCGTCTGTCGTCTGTCGTCTGTCGTCTGTCGTCTGTCGTCTGTCGTCTGTCGTCTGTCGTCTGTCGTCTGTCGTCTGTCGTCTGTCGTCTGTCGTCTGTCGTCTGTCGTCTGTCGTCTGTCGTCTGTCGTCTGTCGTCTGTCGTCTGTCGTCTGTCGTCTGTCGTCTGTCGTCTGTCGTCTGTCGTCTGTCGTCTGTCGTCTGTCGTCTGTCGTCTGTCGTCTGTCGTCTGTCGTCTGTCGTCTGTCGTCTGTCGTCTGTCGTCTGTCGTCTGTCGTCTGTCGTCTGTCGTCTGTCGTCTGTCGTCTGTCGTCTGTCGTCTGTCGTCTGTCGTCCTGTCGTCTGTCGTCTGTCGTCTGTCGTCTGTCGTCTGTCGTCTGTCGTCTGTCGTCTGTCGTCTGTCGTCTGTCGTCTGTCGTCTGTCGTCTGTCGTCTGTCGTCTGTCGTCTGTCGTCTGTCGTCTGTCGTCTGTCGTCTGTCGTCTGTCGTCTGTCGTCTGTCGTCTGTCGTCTGTCGTCTGTCGTCTGTCGTCTGTCGTCTGTCGTCTGTCGTCTGTCGTCTGTCGTCTGTCGTCTGTCGTCTGTCGTCTGTCGTCTGTCGTCTGTCGTCTGTCGTCTGTCGTCTGTCGTCTGTCGTCTGTCGTCTGTCGTCTGTCGTCTGTCGTCTGTCGTCTGTCGTCTGTCGTCTGTCGTCTGTCGTCTGTCGTCTGTCGTCTGTCGTCTGTCGTCTGTCGTCTGTCGTCTGTCGTCTGTCGTCTGTCGTCTGTCGTCTGTCGTCTGTCGTCTGTCGTCTGTCGTCTGTCGTCTGTCGTCTGTCGTCTGTCGTCTGTCGTCTGTCGTCTGTCGTCTGTCGTCTGTCGTCTGTCGTCTGTCGTCTGTCGTCTGTCGTCTGTCGTCTGTCGTCTGTCGTCTGTCGTCTGTCGTCTGTCGTCTGTCGTCTGTCGTCTGTCGTCTGTCGTCTGTCGTCTGTCGTCTGTCGTCTGTCGTCTGTCGTCTGTCGTCTGTCGTCTGTCGTCTGTCGTCTGTCGTCTGTCGTCTGTCGTCTGTCTGTCGTCTGTCGTCTGTCGTCTGTCGTCTGTCGTCTGTCGTCTGTCGTCTGTCGTCTGTCGTCTGTCGTCTGTCGTCTGTCGTCTGTCGTCTGTCGTCTGTCGTCTGTCGTCTGTCGTCTGTCGTCTGTCGTCTGTCGTCTGTCGTCTGTCGTCTGTCGTCTGTCGTCTGTCGTCTGTCGTCTGTCGTCTGTCGTCTGTCGTCTGTCGTCTGTCGTCTGTCGTCTGTCGTCTGTCGTCTGTCGTCTGTCGTCTGTCGTCTGTCGTCTGTCGTCTGTCGTCTGTCGTCTGTCGTCCGTCGTCTGTCGTCTGTCGTCTGTCGTCTGTCGTCTGTCGTCTGTCGTCTGTCGTCTGTCGTCTGTCGTCTGTCGTCTGTCGTCTGTCGTCTGTCGTCTGTCGTCTGTCGTCTGTCGTCTGTCGTCTGTCGTCTGTCGTCTGTCGTCTGTCGTCTGTCGTCTGTCGTCTGTCGTCTGTCGTCTGTCGTCTGTCGTCTGTCGTCTGTCGTCTGTCGTCTGTCGTCTGTCGTCTGTCGTCTGTCGTCTGTCGTCTGTCGTCTGTCGTCTGTCGTCTGTCGTCTGTCGTCTGTCGTCTGTCGTCTGTCGTCTGTCGTCTGTCGTCTGTCGTCTGTCGTCTGTCGTCTGTCGTCTGTCGTCTGTCGTCTGTCGTCTGTCGTCTGTCGTCTGTCGTCTGTCGTCTGTCGTCTGTCGTCTGTCGTCTGTCGTCTGTCGTCTGTCGTCTGTCGTCTGTCGTCTGTCGTCTGTCGTCTGTCGTCTGTCGTCTGTCGTCTGTCGTCTGTCGTCTGTCGTCTGTCGTCTGTCG